>CM023201.3:8423163-8920798 GCA_004115045.4 Sinella curviseta | reverse complement strand
CGTGCAAAATAGGATACCAAGGAAAACTAATTACAAGTGTATTAGCATTTTCCAATGTTCCTACATTCGATACTTTTTGATGACGCGGTAGTATCGAGTAAAATTTTAGTTCAGACTGTCTCTGTCGATGTGGCAAACATTCTTGTAGCTCATTAAGCTGAATCGAAATGCGGATATTTGTGCAATCAAAAGCAAAGGCCTTCAGAACGTAATTCGAATTTACACTATGCTAGTGGGCTGATTCAATCTTCATATTCTCCAATTGACAAACTAACTCGGTCCAATACATGGTCATGGACCGTGTATTGTTGAATTCGCAAGAACACGAGCAACCGCAAGGACGGATACGTTAGGGATTCATACAATGTTTTATATTGCATGCTCACAAATCAGTCAAGTTCTCCAATTGCGTCACACATTACAGGTTGTGGTTATAAGTTGCACCAATTCACATTTACGTATACTGCAGTTAGAATGGACTGGAACTCTGGTACCGAGAAAAGCTTCGATTCTGCGTTGTTCAGTGATCCCACTCAAATATTCCAAATAACGTGAAATATTCATAATTCTAAAAAATAACGAAAAATCATTTCAGAATATGCATGGTGACAAATGTCCACTCTCACTCTGTACCTACTCACTGTGCAGCAACGAATGAATATAATTCTATTCCCACAAACCAAAGATGGGGTTTCGATATAATAGTTGAATCAATAATTAATGCTTAGCACGAATAATGATTGCCATCTTAAGAAGCCTTAGTGGACTGAGAGGTCGCTAATAAAAACATTTTAGTCTATTTTTCTACCAACCAGCAAACTTAAAAATTTACTCGTCCATCATGGCAATTAAAACCGTTGGCCAACCATTTCGCAATTAAAAAGTTGAAGCATATGGTAATATTCGAATATCTTATGCACGAGGCACATACTTAAGTAGATAATAGCGTGGGGAAAATAACGAATGAAAATATCCATGCCAAATTACTTATGCAGTTAATAACCTCTTTTTGTTAAGTACTTGGAAAATTTGAGAAAAACATTTTAAGGATTCATGAAGCTTTTTAGTTAGGTACAGGTGACTCTTGTACATGCACTGACCAATAACAGATACTTGCTGTCAGCGTTATAGGGATATGCTAGCATGTTCTAGAGGAGTGACCGAAAAAATGACAAAACATTTCATTAATTAATATAATATGTTGGATAGATATATGCCGGATATAGATATAGAGGGGGTTATAAGAGTATGTATACGATATTATTTTAACTTGCTTTTGTTGAAACCATAAGTATAAACGGTTGTCTCACTTTATGAAGTACCTAAATCATCTACAATATCGTATATGTGGTATTTCTCTCCATACTCACCATTATGATTGTTTTCCCAAACATTGCAAAGTTGTTAGAACAATACCGTGTTCTTACAAAATACATACGTCCAACCTGGCATGATCAAGCTTCAAAGCTTTCCTGACGATTCTTGGTATCACTAATGTAAGTTATGTGCATTCCGTGATGCTATAGACTTCTCACATACGGTCGAGTTGTCAATTTTATAATAAGCTTCGGTACTTATATTTAGTGTTCGCATTTGCTCGTGGAGCATTTCTTTCTGGCATTTTCCGTACACCTCTGTCGGAGCGGAGAAAGCTCTGCAAATATACTTCTACTCCTGTCAGTTGTGTTAACAATTGAGAAAACATTGAAATTATAATAGTTCGGAAGTAAGTGATAATAATGATTTTCGCTGAAAATTTGCTATCGATTTTCAAAAGCCACCTATTATTACAAGAGACAGTCGGTACGTCGCCGCTCACACTCAAATACATCAAAGGTCATTTTATATTGGTACCGAAGGCAGCTGCAAGTTTGAAATGGCAATACTTCAAAAGTCTTCAATATTACATCTGTGTTGGTGTCATGTGGCATCAAACGCTGCATGGAATAACCCTTCGCACCACGTTAATTAATTTGGAGAGTGTTTGGTACTGCTTTGGAATTAGCATTTCCATTGTGACAAAAATTGTATGCACAAGGAGGCGTCGAGAGGTGGCAGAATTCTTCAACTTGCTACTCCAATTTGAAAGACGATACCTGAATGGTAAGGAGTGACACCATCAATAAATATATGCAATCAGTTAATCGTTGCTTACATAAATGTCTGCCCATTTGTTGCAGCAGGAGCAGTACAGCGAGAGATGCGTGCGAACACGGTGCAAGGCCGAATGATTCGTATGATGCAATTTCTTGGCGTACTTACTGGACCAATTTCGTCATCCGGCTTACTGCTTCTGCGGTTCATTGACAGCTGCTCTCCGATAACAGTTGGTTACTTCCTGTTGCCACATTGTCACTTCCCAACAGTTGATAACGGTAACGGACGCCTCACTCTTGAAGCGGTTGCAATATTAACGCCGATTATGGTTTGGTTTTCGCATTTACTCTTTGATCACACCATATTTCTCCTCTTTGTTATTGTTGAGATGCTAATGCTGCCTGGTTATTGCTTTAGCTACTACATGAAATACCTAAATTTATTAATGCAGAAGACATTCGTTGAACAGAGGGAATACATAGACACAAACCGAATCTTTTCCGGATACAATCTCTTCGTACACAAGGAAATTTATTTGCTTTCACGGCATTATAATTTGGTGTACCAGGATATTATCATTTCTTGCATTTTGCTACTTCTAGTGGTTACGTTTATAATTCCCTTTTATATTGTCATTTCTATTGGGTTTAAATTGGCCGACCCTCATTTGCTGGTTATATTGAGTTCCGTCTTCCAAGCGCCCCTAATAATCGCGATGTTTTTTGGAACGCTTGGGAAAGTCTATGAGAACTCGAAGAAGATACTCCGTTCTTTCAAGTCGGCGAACGTTTCCCCACCTGCTGCCGGTAAAGAGAGACGAATCTTCTATCGCACTGTGGCGGGATTACAGCCGATAAAAATCGGATTAGGGAGCGTAAATTTTGTCGATGGACAGACCGCAATTGTTCTTATTGACTTTTGTATCAGGCAAACGGCAGCTCTATTGCTTTTGTAAAGTCGCCGCTAATAAACTTGTTTATACAACGTGACTCGAAAAATGTAATGTGTCGAATAGTAAACAAAATATGAAATATGTTGGGAGGAGCAAATTAAAACAGAGCGGTAATAAGCACCGATGTATCGGACATTTTGTTGTGGTATCTTAACGATGTTACAAATATCACCAAAATGTATTAGACTCACAATGTTGTCTAAGTTTTGCACTCCATGTTATGACTTACCTGTACTGTGTATCGATATTCATAAAATAAAGATGTTGGGACGATGGCAAAAAATAAATAAGTTCAATCAGAAGTGCAGTACATCTTCAACTTCCGTTGATTATATTTAGCGACTGGTGCAATTTAATTAAATAGCCAGACTGAGTCGTCTACAGGCATGTTGAATGACCACTGCTGGGGATTCGATCCGTCATTGGGCATATTTACCATGAATGCCAGGTCGATTTGAAATCTTCCTCGAAGGAGTAGTTTGAATGAAGTACATACATGGATGGTTGTTGTAGTTTTTTATCTTATTCGATTCATGTTTCAACTTTTTAAAATTCGCAGGAACGGAGACAAATCGCAAAACCAATTCTGTTGTAAAATACTTTGCAACAGAATTGGTTTTCAAAATCTTTTCATGTAACACACTCGATTTACCAAAGAGAAGGAATGGACATACGGCGGAAATTGGATCCGACACAAAATATTCACTTATCTTCAACGAAAAGTTTTTAAGATTTAGTCTGGTCAGCTTACAATATTAAAGTTTTGCATACAATATAAGTCACACAAATAATTCGCTGCCTGTTTCATGACTCGCTAGATCAACGGCGAATACTTGTTTTTGCGTCGGATGCTCAGTAGCAAAGATTTAAATGATTTCTTTGTCATAGTTATGTAGAACGTAATTATGTAGGCGATGATTAGTGCAGCGGAAAGTTATCATCAACGACCATGGTTAGTCTTCTGGTCTTACTCTCTATCAATTGTTACTTATTCCGGTTGCAAAAATTTATGTCCTTTGAATGCAAAACAAGGCTATTCTATTTTGCGCGAATACAGTTTGTTTATCCTTAAATGCTCGTGGGAAACAGCGACGGTATTCAGTTTCAAGTTTCAGTTACAGCACTGAAGACATGCGAAATATCTTTTAAAGCTCCGACGTGCACAGATTGTAAAGGTTTCACATGTTGATTTTCACCAATGGATATAATTGTATTTAAAAACGGCAGCCTGACTAAGTCAACGTGCGAAGTTATATTGCGATAAACGATACAAAAGCTTAAACAATATCATAAAGTTTGCAACCGTGGTGGACATATCATACATTATTCAACTTTTGGAATGAATAAATTATCTTCGTGATCGGTTTGACATGAGTGCTTCCGCAGATATTAAACACTACATAAAATATATTGCTTTGAGACCGTAGAACAATATGGAAGCATGGAAAGAATGACAAGTATTAAAGCCGTCTTGTCACCGTGGTTTGCTGCTACCAAATATGCGAGGAGAACAGGACAGAAAAATGTAATATGTTCTCCTCTGCTGAAGCGCACGCCAGTAGCAAGCGTTGGCCAAAGAAAGGAAAGGACGCTCATGAAATTGTAATTTGTTTTCGTCAATTTGGAGCACTTGATTTTTTGCTAATTCATTATTAACTGCATGATAAAGCACTTCGTTTCGGTGATACTTCGGCTTACTCTTTTCGCCTTCACCAGAAAGAAGTGGGTGTAAATTATCGGTCCAGCGTTTTTTATATTCCGTTAAACCTAAGAAAATGATAATTGGATAGAGCAGCGTTGCCACGAGACAGACTTTCAATTATTCGTTTTGTTAACAAAATTGTCTTAAGCATACTATTAGTTATGTGCAAAACTTCTCCTGACATTCTTGTTTAGTTGCTGGAACTGGTATATCTCTGCAAGTATTGCTCTGTCGGCTCGCATAGTACATCATTCTTGGTTTTGTGGTTTTGTGTGTCGTTGTCAGAACCGGTATATCATGATGATATATCATGCAGTTAATAATTGTTCTGATGGTTAATAATAATATTATCATCACGGCTGTACTTCAGAACAATTTCAGTATTCACGGGAAACTCATACCATCAGGTGCTTTTCGACAGAAGTAACTGAATTGACACTAAAACATACAAACGACTTCTGAATGCTGTCGCCGTGGTGAAACCTATAAAATCAACTAGTCCCAAACGTTTCAAGACTAACAATCAAGTGATGATGATGATGTACAAATGCATCGGAATTCCTCAACCTTCACCTCGAGCTCCTAGAAAAAGTTTTCACAGCGCCATTTGCCATCAGATATGTGAAGGGTTGCCACCTTTTAGTAATAGCGTTTGCTGATCATGACTGAAAAGGTTATGCATCGTTAAAAAGTTTTTGTCAACTCTTCAAGTACGACGCAATAAATAAAATATTAACCTCATAAGTAATTTGTTCGTGTCGACGATATGGATATTTCCTCTAGTTGACTTTCTCGTGGTGATTAACTGAATAGCTAAAAGCCTCGTGGATAATATATATGAATATTATCATAAGATATTGGCAGCTTTTCGGTATGAATAATAGTTTTCTCCATATTTCTGCAAAGTTCGTAGTGCTTTCTTTCTTGCATCATTCCACGTTTGTAACTCCTGCATATTCCTATTGGGCGCAATCATCTATATTGCTGAGAAGCTCTAACCTTCGTAGGCGAATGTAATTTTTAATGAGCTCATACATTCCAAGTTAAAAAGTTTTTCCGTTATTTTTTCCATGTTAAATAAAACGTTATAAATATTACTTCGAAGACTGACAACGTTTAAAAAATTCATACCGTTCAGATTGAAGCGTAGTTTGTTTGCATGTCGACGAACGAAGGAGCAGTTTGACGAAAGGAATTTAGCTTCATTTGAGTGTACGACAAACGACCACTTATGGCTTCAGGGCAATCACAAATGCGCATAAACAAAGCCTATTTTAAAATATTAAAACCGTCGTTATATTCGACATAGTGAAATCCACTTTATGGTCAAATATAAATTTCTGTACAATTTTTGTTCTCAAACGAATAACACGTTGGCTGTTCTTGTGATCAAGTAAATGTAGCTAGTAGATACATTTAAATTTGATAAAACCGTCAATCGTTTCCCTGTGTGCAAAATTGAGAGACATGTTTATGGCTCATAACTTACAACAGGTTACAGTGTTAACAAACAAACTAGGAAACAAAACCTATTTCGACACACTCAAAGCCATCCGCGGTCCTGTTTCTTGAGGAGATAATTATATCCACCTTCTACATTTTGGAATACAGTCGGGTGGTTACAGTGTTGTCACAATCGGAAAGTTTTGTTCCTACCACTTACAAACTTCAGCACCATGTTGATCGCACAAAATTGGTTACTCACTATCCTATCATATTTTAAGTATTTTAATAAATGCACAACAGTTTTGCACTACTCTACAGACAACGTCGACAGATCAATTGGCACGGTTTCGGAATCTTCAGCTAGGCTATTCGTTAAGAATTTAATTTATTCCACCGTTTTCATCATACTTGTTTGGATCCAATTTATTCGTGATTTTAAACGCCTTTCAGTACAAGAGCTCTCGCTGTCGCTCGTATTCCAGGCGAGCATTTCGTGTTCAGTTGTTATTGCTGTGCAACTTTACCCAAAGCGGAAGGACATTGAAGTAGGTTTAACCGCTCTCATTTCATTCGAGAGACGTCATAACGGTAATTTAGCAAAAACATATTTAAAAATGCATTAGCTTGCCTTTCAATACATAGCAAGTATATTGATCTATTCCTAAGCTGGAAATTGGACCCCATCAAAGGACGATCTATTCCTAAGCTGGAAATTGGACCCCATCAAAGGACGAATTTGGACTTGGTACACGTGTTCCAGTCTACTTGTGGTTTGGCATGACAAATTATCCGGTTGCTTGCTTGTGCCTTTGGCTAATTCTTCTTCGGACGCCATGTATGCCGTTGAACCTGGGAAATTTCATGATGCCTACGTGCAGTCCAGACACGTCTCCCTTGACAACGTATGCATTTATTCTATTTTCGTTATGTCGTCTAGTGTCGGTAACGTTGGCGGTTTCGATATATATGTTCATATATGGGACTTGTGTCTTACAATACGCCGTGTATACGTTCATACCCAACTGTTGTTTTCATAGTTATCTACATCTTTTCAAAAAGCAGCTCAGTACTGTGAAAGCAAACAATATTGAGCACTTGGTAGAAATGTGGCACGAAATTCAAATTTTAGTGAGAGCTCATAACAACATCAATCAAAATAGTTTATCTGGAACATGCAGCACATATATTTCCTTCTTGTTTATAATAAGCTTCTATACATTGGTTCAAATGAGTCATGTACTCGGCTATGCAGAAATAGTTGTCTTATGTATCGCGCTACTTAGTGCCATTCTAATAACGGTAGAACTAGACGGAACTGTAAAAGGTATGGTAAACACTAAATCATCAGAGCTCTTACTAGAAGCACAGTCAAATCGCATGATAATGAAAAGCAGACTGTCGCGCAAGTACGTAAGATCGCTGAATGTGTTTAAAATATACATCGGATATGTTAACTTTTACGACAACTGTATGGCTTTAACTTTGCTTGATTTCAATATAAACCAAACTGTTACGCTACTACTTCTCTAAAATTGGAACAAACCATGGCATTGTATCCAAAAAATAAACCAGTATTCAAGGATTCTGTAACTTCATTGAACAGATGTTTATAAAAAATCGAAGTAAACAGCGATAGAGTAGACTATGTGCAGGTGGTGACAGCAATCGGCGACATTACACTGATCATGGTGACCAATAAGAACAAACATCAGTACGAAAATCATTGTCTTGTAGTTTGAATTGATCAACATTAACAGCAATTATATTCGAAGCAATCTGTAGTAACAATTTGGAACTTGCATGACCTATCAGCCAAATGTGATGTTTCTGATGCTTTCTCCGTAACCAGTTTATAACAGCGAAATAGGCATCTATGCAAGTGACCGTAATTCTAAAGTTTTGCTGTGTGGAAAATTTGTTGGAATGTTTCACACTTAATTTTAAATACGCATTTGCACGCTAGGAACGCTTTCTGAGCCTAACCAAGTTGTCACTCAATCGATATTTTCTGACCTTTTGCGTCTATTATCATTTGAACATAGTTAGTATTTTATTAGAAAGTTGAAATGTTCTCTCGGAAACTCATTACGTGAAGTAAAAAATAAAAGCGTTGCTGTCATCATTTACAATCGCAGAGAGCAATCATTTCCAAAAAAAAATCATTAATCATACATTCGATATTCTTGAGAACGCAAATGTGAGCCAAGTTTGGCTTTATATTCCGTCCATGTCCAACATAAAGCCTGGAATTGGATGTCAGCATTACTTGAATAAAATATTGACCTCTAAACATGTATAGAGTAACATGCGAATGTCCTGGCAGTTCCATGTAAAGAAATCATCGATACATACCGTCATTTCTGTAATATGTATCTCCTTATTTTTCAATTCAGCACAGCTGCGTGAATGGCTTAGTAGCTCTAAACGTCAATTTCTAATGTAATTTTTATGGGTTTATATTTCCCGAGTTAAGTTGAAAGTTTTATGCACTATTTAAGAAATGATATTCTCACGCAAAATCCTCTTGTAACCTACGCTGATATCCGCAAGATGCCCGTCCATAAAGTAAGAATCGACATACTTAACGCTCTACAAAGATTCATTTTGCAGTGCTCTGATGTTCGGCGATTCAAGATTTTTGAACACTTTTGGACAGGTTTTCATAAAAAATGAGTTATATATTTTGTGGAGTAGTATAATCTATTCCCATGCTATGTTTCGTGATAAAAGCGATTATCAAGGGCTAACTTGCACATTCTTCAAATGGATTGATTATCATGGAGCAGTTATATACCGTACATAATTAGAAAAAAGCAATTACAAGTTTAATTGCCCTTTTCAAAGAGGCCATATCTAATTATGCTTTTACAATTAATATTCCGTAAATTGGTTTAAATGTACAACTGTACAGTACAGTAGTCTTTCCGTGCATAACCGTATTGAATATCGATTCAATATTACAAATTCAAGCATGAATGCGGTGAACAATTTAGGTTGGTTAAAAAATTGACTCATGGTAACTAGTATGGTGGACATCACGTCTTCATTGTTTATATGGCGAAAGTTAGACGTGCTTATATTGGTGTGTGTATATATTAAATACATTTTATATGAAATGTTGGTTGCAAAATCTCACCAGCAAAATATTCAAACACGAATGCAACGATACTAGATAAATAGAAACCTTATGATTTTGTGAGTCCGGCTTGAGATTCTGTCCCAAACCCACAACAAAATTCCAACCAAATATGAAACACTCATCTTGATGGATATTACTATACTTGCACGGACTTCAATCAGAAAGATGAGGGAGTCTACCGCTAACCCGCACCAAAGTATAATAAATATTATTAATATATTCCCTGCCATGGTTGGCTTTTCTGGACTAAAAGAATTCTCAATTTTCAGGTGACTTTTCTGAATATAATTCATCCACCATTCCCACATTCCGGACGAAACGCTTCCTCCTAACCGTTTAATTAGGAACGGTGGCACACGACCAACGATATCTATTGCTGCAATCATTTCAGCATACATTTCATTTCCAATGTTCATATTTCTTGAAGAGTTTGCAATTTGCATAGCGTACTTTTTGCAACGGTATTCTGGCAGTATGACCGCCTTTTTGTCACAGCCCCGCAGGGTATCCTCAAGCAACTTAGATTCTCTTTCCCAGATCCAGTTGATTTTACTGCGATCTCCCATGTGTCTGATGGGATGAAAGTCTCCCACCAAATGTATGCGTAAAAGAGGATACAGACTAGATATTAATCTCCTTACAATATTTATTAATTCTGGGTGCAGTGCCGAATTGTTCATAAGCTGACTCTGAAACTTTCCAAGAGGGTTCCACTTTTTTATTTTCAACCACCACAATTTGCTTGACACGGTAAGGTGATGTTGCGTTGACAGAATAGCGTGGCCTCCATGTCGAAACTCAAGCATACTTCCGGTCAACCTTTCGGTTGCGGAACCAAAAGTAGGAATTACAATGTAATTGGACCTTGTATAAATTGTGAAATTGTCATCAATCAATTCGTTCAGGAATTCGTAGGGCAATATAGTTTTTGGAAGTACCATGTTGTAAACGTTGGTATTTTTGTATCCGTTACTAATCACAATGCCAGCAAGCATATATGCAGCTATTTTCCATCTCTGCCGAAACACGTTTGCCATACTAGCGGGAAAAGGGTCACCTTGTTCCAAGAGTACTTTCACCAAAGCGGTTAGGTGGACAACTGACCTGGAGCGACGTATGCCTCCATATAGTAATCTAAATGTAACTGTTAGCGCAAAAATGGAAATTAAAATCCATGTCCAGACATACTTGTCGTAAGCAGCTACAAACTCTTTGAATCTAAAGTTGCTCATTCCTTTTCTTCCGCAACTTATGAATCGCAAGTTGTCCATGGACATATTTATCCTCAGCCAATTTGTGTTGATATCCTGCCATTTGGCAATAGCCGTATGCTTAAAATACCACTGATTATGGGCATGGATGGTTCTATGTATGTATTCAAATCTGCTGGAAACTTTGTATAGTTTTCCGTTTCGGCAAATTCTGAATGGGCCAAGATTATATGAGTAATTTCCCATCACGGATTGAAGTAGACTAGCGTAACCGTGAAGCAAAGCAGCCCTTTCATCCGAAAAGCTTGAAGAGTGAAATGATCCTGAATCTGAATATTCGTTTTCACAGATAGCCAAATGGCTGGCTATTGTATCGCCTTCTCCGGTGTACAAACCTTCCTCTGTATCAAATCCCCACCAGAAAATTTCTTCGTTTGGCTCTGGAAACGACATTGAGATTAGAAATTGCAAATCCACTTGTACCCACACGTCCTGTTCAATATTTATCAGATCAAATGTATAGTCATTCAAATGCGCCTTTTTGGTCAGTTTCAGTTTTTGAAGATCGATTTGGAAGGTCCCGTCAACAATCTTTATGACTATAATAACGTCACTGGTTGCTCTGCCGGTGCATCCAAACGTACAATATGAGGGTAGATTGTCAGCCATCCAGAAAGTCAAAAAATTGTGTTTTTTCATGCCTTTCTCGGATTCAACAAATATGCGAACTGTAGCGACGACGGACGGAAAATCTTGTATCGCGTCGATCCAGTCAAGCGGAAATTGTTCCACGTAGCTCCCGTATCTACCGTAGCGCTGGAACAAACTGATGTGAACTTGGCAGTTCCATGGTTTCGAAAAGAATGACAGTTCTGGCATTTTCAGACTGAGGATGGATGTTCGAAACGACCGCATAATTATAGGTACAGAACCGTCATGATTAGGAATATTAATGTCACGATGGTTGTCTACAACAACAAGGCATTTCTGATTTTTGAATGGTGCAAGTATTGTTGACAGGTATTGAGATGGGGGAAATGTGTATTTCTGAGACGTAGATGCATGATTTTTGATAATTTCTGAAGCGACTCCTGTCAATAGCGCTCCTATAGTAACATGCTTAGGTTTCAAGATGGCTAATGCCAGAATCGGGATAAACAATTCTCTACAATTTTTCATTCTGCAGCAACTCAATTGTTTGACAATGTAAGATGTAACCTTTTTGAACACTACTGAAAAGATATCCATAAAAATCAATTATATATTTGGTGGGGTAGAGCCCATCATCAAACTGCTACAAAACCAATGAAAATTGTGAGAACTAATTTCCAACAGATTGGATATCGTGCAAAACATGATGGCCAGGAAAACTAATTACAAATTTAATTACCATTTTCCAATCTTCTTCTTACATTCGATACTGTTTGATGACGCGGTAGTGGCGAATAAAATTTTAGTTCAAACTGTTTCTGTCCGTCGCCGCCGAATTGACAATCATTCTAGTAGCTCATTAAGGTGAATTGAAAAGCTACTTATTTTTTGTGATTTCAAAAGCAAAGGCTTTAACAACGTCATTGGAATTTACACAAGGCTAGTGGATTGATTGAATCTACATATTTTCCAGTTCACAAACTAACTCTGTACAACACATGGTCATGAACATATTGTTTGGAGCATGCTTCAAAGCCAACTTGCCGTTTATGTGGATCGGTGAACGAATCGTTGAAACCGCAAGAAAAGGATTAACCACTAGGACGGACACGTTAGGGGTTCATAGCAATGTTTTATATTGCATGGTTCGTAAATCAGTCAAGTTCACCAATTGCGTCACACAAGTTGTGGTTATAAGTTGCACCAATTCACGCTTACGTATAGAATTTGTGCGCATACACTTGCCTTCACTATTATCAAGTTTAAAATTATATCTTGTATTTTCATTGCAGCTTTGGAATATTTGTCCTTGAGACACTTGCCGTCAAACCGAGATGCCTGCTTTCGTGTATTTTTGCGAAATGCGACCCATATATGTTTTCGTATAAAAAACGGCAATCTTGTTCTGAAATGGCATCAATAGCGAGCAAAACATCAGCGTTCAGACATACTGCCAACATCATTCTTCAAACGTTAACTTTATTTTATGTCTATATTTTCCCTAGCGAAAACATTTCTGGGAAACGAAAAGCAACTACAAAATCTTACAATATGGACGCCCGCAAACGCGAAGATATCAAGTGCAACGTGGAAGACCAACGAAAGCGTCCAAGTGTTGCAAGCATTGGCTCTACCAGTAGTGCTGGTTCTGCTGCGGAAATCCCGGCTATATTTCCGGAGTATGGTCGCAGATATATGCGGGGCTCCTTGTCATCTGCGGGCTCCTTGTCATCTGCGGGCTCCTTGTCATCTGCGGGCTCCTTGTCATCTGCGGGCTCCAAAGTCAGGAAACAATGTTGTATCTTGTAAGAGTATAAGCGAAGTATTCCTTTCTTTCATTTTTGTAGAGCCGTTAAATAAAATGCACGTTATAATTACCACTGATACCATTGAATGGTTTTTGCATCGCGAATGAAAAATGTACAAGTAAGAGTAAACATTTAATGAGCACTTGACGATCCACTTGACGAAATACATTTACTCTGAATTTAATCAACTGATCTTACTTCCGCGTACAAAAATAGCTCTAAGCTGCATTCCTTAGCAATTATAATTTGAGGTTCATCACAACTGAAATATCACATCCAATTACATTAATCCATCTATTTTCAAATTAATATACAATATTTTATGGTATTTTTGACAAAAATATATGACAACACGACAGACGTTTTTCCTTCTGAAAATCATTTTCACAAAATGACACGACTCACAAGGGAACGTTGTGAGGTGCAGAGAGCGCAGAGGTCAACGAGGATATACGCCAGAGTCAGTATTTTCTGCTGATTCTGACGGTATATTTACTTTTTTGCACAAATGAAATTTGGCGATTTTATAGGCAATTTATTCTTTACCTTCCACAAACGGGTTTGTAAGATGTACATGGGGTTAGCCACAAGTTCTACCTTGTTCACTATGTCCAAAAATTATCTACCTAACAATCGTTAAACATATTATATATTTTTGCTGACAGGAATGTTGTTAATGTACCACTCTTACGCACAAATGAAGGGAAAATCCTCTAGCAACAATATTGCAAGTACTTCAGTTACTGTGAGCTGAATGGACAGAAATGTCGTAATATGGAAACCGTGCATTCAAGCAATATCCACGGTTAAGAAATATAAGTCATGATAATTACGATAAACTATACTGGAGGCCGAAATGACTATCCTATAAATTAAATGCATATAGTAAAATACAACACCATGCCAGTAGTAAAATCTATTATCACGCGAATAGTTACCAAGCATGCGGTAAAACGAGTAACTGTAGACAAATTCGACAAGGTTCATTTCTGAAAGTTTTCACTCGTCAGCACATACGTTAAACAGTGTACATTAAATACATTCCTGTCAGTAAAAAATTCTTAATATGCTTAGGGATATTTTGGTTGATTATTTTTGGAAATAGAGAACAACGTAGAACTTATTGTTAACCTCATGTAAATACGTCTTACAAACTCAATTGTGGAAGGTACGGAGTAAATTGCCGATAAAATCGCCAAATTTTATTTGTGCAAAAAAGTAAAAATATCGTCAGAATCGGCAGAAAAAACTGACTCTAGCGCATGTCCTCGTTTACCTCTGCGCTCTCTACACCTCACAACGTTCCCTTGTCAGAATTATACAACCTCAAATCAGACAACATTAAGCTGTTCGTTCTGAGACGTCAAGGAGGTAAACCACTTTAGCTCTCTAGTCAGGTTTTTGATACCTACAATTAACTAGTTCATAAAATCATTTTATTAAAATGTTACGAAAGGGATCGATTGTGGAATGTTGGTGAAACAAATTTTGATGGAATATCATTGATGAGACTTAATAATAAGGCTTGGAATCAGTAGGCACAAGTTTTGTCGCTCTCAAAAATATTACGTTAAATAATTCATTTGCGAGTTAAGTGTTTTGTGCCCACTATTGGCCAAGAAAAATAGCGTGCTGTTACCATGAAAGCAAAAATGATGCGCAATCAGCAACAGCAGTCCAGTCACAGATTCTATCGCAGTTTACGAGCCCACAAGGTATTTTATGTACTTTTTTAAGAATCTTAATTGTATTCAGATAACAAAGAAATCAATACTGTTGAAAGCGATAGTTTCCCCCGTAAATGAAGACTAGGGTAACTTTCAGTACTATGTTATTATGAAGTTAGTAATACATCTATGCAAATACTATTTGGCTGAATATTGAAACCTATATTTAAAGTAAAGTTTCAATTAGATCCTACTACCATCACATGTCCTATCCTATTTATCCTCACCTATATCGAGATAGTTATTTATTTTTCAAATTTAAGCTTCAGCAGTATGATTAGAATTTGTCATTTTTATTGGAAAGTCAGTTAATATTTTTAATTTAATTTAATTTATTCAATTCTCATTTGACATCATTATTACGTTACAATATATGATAATTCAGTATCCTACAGCGTAGGTTATTACACAGAACTATTTAAGGTAAAATTTGTGTCCGACAATCAATATACAGACAAAAAAAATCGTTATACAATAAAAAACCATAGTCAATACCTATTGTACGGGAAAACTCCAAGGGACAAACCACAACTGAAATATTATTATAACCAAAAAAACATGTTGAATAGGAGAAAAAACCGTACATACGTAAAGTTAACTACTTTCACATACGATAAAACACTGTTAGATTGTAAACAATTATATATACTCCTACGTTAGCACATTAGATTTATCACTAGACATGAATTTTCTTAACCGATAC
Source organism: Sinella curviseta (assembly GCA_004115045.4). Classification (NCBI taxonomy): domain Eukaryota; kingdom Metazoa; phylum Arthropoda; class Collembola; order Entomobryomorpha; family Entomobryidae; genus Sinella; species Sinella curviseta. The sequence continues at coordinate 8,905,362 of CM023201.3, read as the reverse complement.
TTAAACGATTATATAGGTTAGCATTTTTCACATTATCAGGTAAAACATTCCAGTATCTTACTACCCTAACTGAAAACATTTGCTCTCCTGTGAAGTTACGGATTTTTGTATCGCCTCGTGTATTATTACTACCTCGTGTCTGATAATTGTGCACTGCCTTGTTTGGCAAGAATAGCTCCGAAAAGAAAGGAATGCATTGCATTTTGTATATTTTGTAGAATAACACTAAAGTTCGAAATATGCATAACTTCTTGTGGAATAACCAATTAAGATCCTTAGCAATGGCATCAGCCACTTTGTCAAATTTCCTAATTCCCAGTATTAGCCTACCAAGCGCTCTTATTACCTTTTCCGCGTTCCTTACTATTTTAGAATAATAGGATTGGAGTACGCAATGATTTCATTTAAAATAGTAAATAATTGGAAATTTGGAGCAGACTTATGTATTACGGAAAAACTATACAAGAATGCATGTTCCGGCCGACGCAACATACCGATATGGATACTACAGCAAATTTACTACAGTACGCCTCAAGGTGCTACGATGCACGATTATATGGAATTCTGATCTATAATGTACATTATTCGATAGAAATGAAATGCCGTGAGATTTCAATTAATGATGCGAACGCATACAAAATTGTGTGAGCACCTTCAACAAAGAGTTTAAGGTATTTCATTTCTACCGAAGATGGCACATTATTGCTCAGAATTCCCCAAGTATGCATCAATTTGCCTTTATGTAAACATATTTTTAATGGAATATTTTACAATATAGTCGAGTCATCAGTTTGTAAAATACTTCATCCAGAATGCAAGGGTACTCAAATAACAATAAATTAGTGCTGTATCAAAACGGCTAGCGGTGGTGCAAACTTACTTGAACAGAAGAGAAATATCTATGGCACGTTCTACAATATTTCGACAAACATTTGTTGTCGTGTCTTCGTCAAATAGGGCTGAACCATATCGAAACGATATAGGTGCCTGAGCGCCCACCGTTCGTTTCCATATCTTATATTCGAAACGAGAGCTCCGTTTCGAACTCAACGCCATTTGCCAGTACCCATAGGAACATTTAGACCACTTGTCTATCAACTTTGTTTTACTGTAAGTGTGGCATAGACATACCATAGGAAGGGCCAGCAATATTACCATATAGCTTACCGCACCTGTCATACATAACGCCAGATAGAGCATCAAGGGGAATATTTTCCATCCTGAAATAATTGACCAGGTGACGAGAACGCCGATGACAAACCCAACGCCCACCAACAAGACATCTGTTGCTCTGACACTAGCCATCCCCATCTGACATACACAACGCAACTGAATATATTTGTGTAGGGAACTCATATTTGGATACATCTTGGCCAATATTTGCAGATGTTTGTAAATGATGTGCACGAATGATACGGTTGGCAAGAACATAACAGTAAGGGACCGACAAGACTCCACGGTTGCCCAAATTGAAAATCCAAGCCTGCAAACGATGTTTAAAACTTTAGCGAACAGCGTTGTTGGCGGCATCAACGCGTTCACGACGTATTTCATTTGATCCAAATCAGTGAGTACGGCAATGAAGCCTAGTGATATTCCCAACGAGAATAGGAATCCAACAATGCTGACCAATAGGACGCCGAGAACATCTGCATTTTTATCGCCCCGCACAATGTGGACAACTTCTGTAAATTTACGTAAACAGTTGGAATGCTAAGTAGCCTAAGAATATGTACTCTACTCTACAGTTCAAATGCTTTGTTAACACAGCGACATACCTCGTCTCAACAGTGGTTTGCATGACAGTCGAATGGCGTATCCTGTACGGCGCTTGTCATTTCTGAGAGTTCTGTCAAATTGGAAAAGCGAATTGAAGAATTCGACAAAATATTCATCTCCGTGTTCAAGACTGACTAACATCATACCAACAACTAGTGTAGCTAAACTTACAATGAAAAAGTTAAATAGAACAAGGAAAAGTGGTTTCGAAACTGATGATCTGAAAAGAATGTAGTTCAAAGTATTATAAAGTGGTATGAGTATGTGTGCGGTAATTGGAACAAAGGAAAAATAAAACAGTGTCAGTTTTTGTGAGTTGGTTTCAAGAATGAATATTTCTTTTGAGATGGCCATAGAGACCACGTGAGGGTACAAATATTTGCCGTAAATCGTGCATTGCAACTGATATGCTTTCCACATTAATGGGGTTGCCATGCTGATCCTAACAGCTATTGGCAACCCCTTGCTAACAGGTAAGAATTTGCACGGTTTCTCGACAAGGAGTATACAGAACGTAATTTAGGGGTAGCCTGTCGTCGGTCAGATATTCCTGTATAACCGGACCGAAAGTAAACAACTTGGCCTTTTCAATATGGACAGAACTTTTTAGCCTTTCTTGTAGCCAGAAATTGCTTTCTATTTATATAAATATCTATAGTTATCAATTAAATTTAAAAATGTCATTATGCTATATAATTTGAATATTCGCAAATGTATAAAGCAACGCAATTAAAAGTTACATGTGGGCTTCATTACTGGATTGTATCCCGGAATTTTAGAAATTTAAATTATGTATTATACCTATGCCATGCTATTATACATAACTTCAGGGAGCTTGTTACGATAACTTAAAAATGTAATTTTCCCTCGTCTCTTAGATTTTCATTCTTGGTTTAGAATTACGGAGCGAATTTCAATTATTTGAGATTGTATAAGATTATAATGATTACAAAAATTATTTTGCTTGTAAAATAGTGAACGCTCTTTTGCAGAGTGAAAGTGGAGTCTGATTTCCCAACAGCATATGGTATTAGTGTGCAGTAGGGACAAGCCGCGAGGCACTTCCCATTTAACGTGTGCAAATATGCTAATCATTATTAGGTACAATGTTAGAAGAAACAATTTGTTTTTTGACGATTGTCGTGCGGTTCACAATGTGTGCAACATGGTGCGAAATGTATTCACAAAGGCAAAAATAAGTGAGTTTGTAGATAGAACCCTGTTTTATATATGAAGAGTACCGCTTTAACCCGCTTAAGTGGCCACAGCCTGATTTGCATGTGATGATGATGATGATGAAGAATGGGGTTCTGTAGGAGGAGCATACAGAAAGGATGGTATGCATGCCATTAGTTATTGTGGGTCAAGTTAGTTTGGGTATATATATGTGGTTTGAGAGGTGCTCTATAGAATTCAAAAACTCCCATTAAAATCACCCACTGTGAAAGAAGTTATAGGGCTTCCAAGAACTCACCCCCCATTTAGGAAGCATTATGGGAAGGTCCTCTTCACGGCCCTTTTCCATCGACTCTCCTAAGGACCAATTCGACAATTAATATATCATTCGAATCCTGAGACATTGAGCAACATTTTATTGACAAAGCTCAGATTGAAACCTGCCTTGATTCAATTCAATATATTCAATTGATTTTTAATAAAGTAAAGTAAAGAAGAAGTAAAGTAAAGTTAGTATTTAAAAAAGTAGGAGTGCCTGTTAGTGACTAGTTATAAATTTTGCAAACTATCCGTACAATATTTTGAATATGCAATTGAATCATAAGGAATGCAAGTTACGCGACGAAGGGCAAAAAAGTAAAAGTCATGGCGACCTTCAAAACAACATTTGTTGGGGGCATTTATTTTTTCGTTCAATGTTCACACGGTAGTTCAGGCTCTGGTATGTGCCATTGATCATTTCCGAATGTCAGGATATAATTTACTACCGTTATGTTGGCAAAAGGTATCAACTTGAAATTTGTCTCTAAACAGATTCTTGTGAACACCCGTACATGTAAATCATAACAATATGTACAATACCGGAAGAGAAATTAGGGATTTCTTATTTAATACTTTCACGGTAAGACAACTTACTTTTTTGGACTTGTACAAAATGTACGTCGGAGATGACTCAGAAGACGAAGGCATACATTTTGTAGCGTAATACTAAGTTATTCTACTTTGTGGACCTAGTCGTTTTAATTTTGGAATGTTCACTGTGTGACAAGTCACAAACTATAATTTCAAATAAGTCCTTTTAGCAGTTTCAAATTGCAATTGTACATGTTTTAAAAGATTTTGTAACAGTACTAGACAAACCAAACTTCCTGTTCAACATCTATAATCAGGGCCGTACCAAAGGTGGAGCGAGGTGGAGCGACCGCTCCAGGCCACCCCCATCAGGGGGCCACCCCGTCACCGCAGCAAAATTTTACTGTACGGCCTGACATAATTCTACGGTAAGGTCTGGCATAATTCAACGGTACGGCCTGACATAATTATGCTGTACGGCCTGACATAATTCTACGGTACGGTTCCGTATGAATTGGTTCTTCGATATGCAGTATGTTTCCAATCTGAATGAAAGGAGCCAATATTTTCTTTTCACATGATGTCTTAAAAAACCATGTTACATTGTTCCGTTATATTGCCACCAGAGGAAAAATTTGGGCAAATCAAATTCCAGAACATGGCATTCGTTTCGTTTCAACATATTCAAAAGACACCAACTTGGTTAGGTAAAGAAGCAAAATTTGAACTTTTGGATATCGCCATTAGATTTGAAGCTCATGATTGAGGTTATCAGTTTCCAATAACATTACAAAAATGTGTTGTTAATCGTTCCGGCTGTTTCTAGACGATATTTCTAAGAAGTCTACACTGAATACTTAACTTCCATTAACGTGGACTGTCCAGTTACAGGTACAAACAAAACGTCAAGTTACTTACGTGATGTCTGTCTTAAATTCGTATTTAAAGTAGTAATTGGTAGTGCTGTTCATACCACTAGTTTTGTTACGGTCGGTGAGCGCTTTCAGATGACATATGTTTCGCTTCAATCGGTCCAAACACTTCGGAGTTACCCCGCCTTCACAATTTGTGGGTGGCAATTTCCCTCGCTTAAATACCTCTTTAACACAGCAAGTCCAATCAATATTGCGTAAGCGTATTGATTTTTACAACCACACTAGTCGACATCATCGCCGACTAAATTTACGGTTTAGAATGAGTTGTAAGTCACCGTTAAATTGTAATCCACCATGAGTGTGTGTTGAATTTGAGCAATAGTTTTCGACCAACTCAAAATTCAATTAAAATCTGAAAAACTGACCGGAAACTAGTACTATTGAATTGCTAACTTAGTTCTCTACATTATATAACACACAATTTTACCATTCAAATTTTTATGACGAAGCGTGTTCTACTGTGAGTAAACATTTTCAAAAACACATGTATACTCGCATGTAAAGTTACAAACTTTAAAACCTACTCGAGAAACTCATGTTCGGTTATTAAACGAATAAAATGAAATATTTCGTCACAATCATGGAACGTAGCAATACACCTGCATTCCCATTGTGCCCCATGGATGTAATGTTGTACCGCATATATGCAATCCCTCCAAGAAATATGCCGTTTAAAGTTTAAACACGTTTGAACTTATTTTGTATCCGAAGGAAAGGTAAATATTTTTTTATTTGATAGACAGAAGTCTGTATTATATCAATATATGTTAATTATCAATATGTACAAAAACGATTGGTATAAAGGAGTTATAACAGTGGAAATTTGCAAGGGATTGTAGTTATAAAAATTAATTTATTCGTCTAGGTTTTGAAGATTCTTCATCAGGGCCTCTAATTAACAGAAATAAGATTATTACAAGTAAAGGAGTTATTTTTAAATCGGCCGTACTCAAAATGCTGCTCCAGGCCACCCCCGGACCTGTTACGGGCCTGTCTATAATATTAATTTGAGAGCGTGCTAATGAGATACAAGTGAAACAAATTATTCAATCATGTTTTACTGCTTCGGTTCTAATCCAGATAAATCTTTCAAAGTCCGATAGTCAAAAAATGTAAATTAAAAGATATATTACAAGAATGGATGTCGGTGACTCATTTACGCACTCAGAGGACGAAAAGTTTAATATAATATATTTAATGAATTACAACTAAGGAATTTGTGATATACTCGAATTAGAGCTTGTCATGACAGATTGGTTGGGCTTAAAAACGCTGATATGAAAAACAGCACTGTTCCAACGTTTAGCTGTCTTTCATAATGGATTATGGATACTACAATGAGACTTGCCATTTATACAAAATAGTTGTACTTTAATGACGGAGCAATATTTAAAATTTAGTTAGGCACAACTTTATTTACTTTTATGTCAGTAATCAAACCGAGCCGAGCCACGCAACCCGGGGCGCTTACCACCTAGTTGTTCAATAAATCATCCTGTCGAACTACATCTCCACAAAGTTGTGTGACACTTACCGGAAATCTAAACTCAAAACTTGCAGAGGTCGTTAAAATCCAATCCGAATGTGAACTAAATATTTGGGATATAATAGATTTTGATACTTGTGCCAATCTCATTTTATTTTTCTCAACTTATTAATATTCTCTTCAGCTGACTTTCATAAATCGGTTTCATAAGTCATATAATGTTTACTGAAAACAACTATCCTCAGCTTCCTGAAACGACGCTAAAAGCTAAACTAAAATCATTTGTGGGTAGATTCGATGAAACGATGGTTGGGAACTAGTTTCCAGTTCCACTTTGTTTGCAATCCTTTCAGATGGCAAATACTAACAGATTCCTACTGGTAAACTTGCTTATAATAAATCAACTACACTTATTTATGCATCTCTAGTTGAAGAATATGTTAATCTTCAATCCATGAAACTTGACGTCGACGCCAATTCATCCACTTCTCGGATTAAAAATAAGTACAGGTGTACATGAAAAATCTTTATCAGTATTTGCAAATGTGGAGGAAGCAGTTATACTCAAATGCTACTTAAAGGCTTACAATCTCAAACGTGACCTCTCAATTGTGTGTCAAAGTGAACAAGCTACTTGTAACAAAACGGTTTTCCACGTTTCGGTAGAGTAACAATTCTCTCGGACACCGTATTGGTCGATCAAATGCTTTTACTCTTTATTGTTGAAGTTATAATTTCCGTTATAATATGCTGTTAACTAAACCATTGTGTGATGATGCCGCCAATCTAGCCGTCTAGCGGATTTAATTGTATTGAAGGTTGGTAGCAGCTAGAATTGCCACACGGTTTGGAAGCATTAAATTGATGTAAATTACTTGGGGAAGCTCGATAATGGTAATTATGTCCTTACGAACACACAATTTACAAAATCCAAAGGAAATCTGAAACAATATTTGTTACTTTAGATTATTTTGAAGGATTGGGACATAATATGAAGGTTATACAGTTATTTATGTATTTCTTAAATAGTAAGTAATGGTGATATTCTTTTCCGCATCAGCGACAATAAAACATTTGGCATAAAGTGGTTCAGATTCGGGGAGTTAAAGCATTATATACTTGGTTATTTATGATAGGCTAATAGAGCTCACCCTACAAAAACGTTTCCTAAATCATGTGTTTCCTGACAAGCATACATGCAGAACACAATCACGATAGAGAGGAAAGCTTTAAGTGGTCTCTGAGATGCTCAACTTGAGTACCGGCGTTGGTGCTGATTGATGATAAATTAATAGAGATGATTCTTGGAATATGTTTCCTAAATCAGTGTTGTATGTACAAAGCGTTCCTTATTGTCACCAATGAATTGAAATGGAGGAAAGTGTTAAAAATGCTAAAGTGAAAATCTCAATTGAAAATTTGTGCGATTGTGCGGCCACCAACGTAAAATCAGAACTTTTGAGGTTTCAATATATAGTCAGGTTAGCAACTGCCATAGTCTGTAGTTTGTGCAATGATCTATATGAAGATGATAATTACGAGAGTGAACATGCTAACGTAATTCATTTTGTTGAAGCAAACTAATGATGGTTATGAATATAACCAAATTCCATTTATGCTTCCTAAATGATTACGATGACGCCGTTTAATCCTCCATGATTATTTTTTCCAACTGGTATAATATTCAAATAATTTCTTTGACCTTGACGACCATCAAGGAATTACCGCTGGCAGGATGAATTTTTAATAAAGAGGTCAGTGTAAGTTTTCTCAGTGTGGTTTCCTTGTGTGAGTGCTTCAAAGTGAAGGCATGTTCGGTTTATGTCAAAAATCCGGAAATTCCAAATATCCGGAAGTCCAAAAATCCGGAAAAATAAAAATCCGGAAAAACAAAAATCCGGAAAAACAAAAATCCGGAATTACAAAAATCCGGAATTACAAAAATCCGGAAAGCCAAAAACCCGGAATCCAAAAATCCGTAACTCCAAAAATTGGTAAACACAAATATTTTTGATACAATTAGATCTAGTTCGATTACCCTAACCTAAACCAACCTAACCCAACCTACCCTAACCGAACCTGACTTAATTTAAACTAATCTCTCTTTAATTTCTCTTCTATAGTTTTCCGGATTTTTGAGCTTCCGGATTTTTGAGCTTCCGGATTTTTGAGCTTCCGGATTTTTGTTTTCCCGGATTTTTGGACTTCCGGATATTTGGATTTCCGGATATTTGATCCACCCCGGCAAGTTCACCTGTTGCGGGACAGTAAAATGTGATCTTAGGTTTTTAGTTATATTTATCTTTTTACTCTAATGGCTATACGAATCTACTTGCAAATTGCTAACCGGTAAAGTTCTCGTGATATCAGGAAATCGACAATTGGATTGTTATTATGACCATGTACAATCGAGCGACAATAATATTACAGTGTTCACTCCAAAATACGCTCGGAAAATTGATTTTGACATTCCGTCACTCAAAAACAGTTGCGAGGGATAATAGTTGACGCTCTAATATTACACTCAAAGACTGATTTTATTTTCCTTATTTCCCTTCCCATGTTCTTTATGAGCTACAAATAGGAAAACTGAAATTGTCTAGAATCTAGATAAAAGAACGATATGTTGAACTTATAAATGAATTTACACGGAAAGGCAGCTTTTGAGCTAGGCTATGATGTAAACTTAACACTGAACGGTATTTTCTGGCGGTGGGATGTTAGAATTAAAGTATAATATTGTGTATAGATATGACTACTACCAACGCATTTAGTAAGTGATAAGGGTAAAACAGAACAACTAGCCAATATACATGGAAATTAGAGACACAATAAGATCGGACCTCGACTATTCTTAATTGTCCTTATTGGCAGTTTGCTGGTAGCAGGCGTCACGCTTCATCACATGGAGTAGCAAATAGTAAAATACTAAGATTTAGTCTGTATAGCATTTGCAATGATATTTTTTATTTCAGATTAAATGATGTGCACAAGCTCTCTAGTATTAAAATTGGAACACATTTACGACTGCGTAACATTATTTGCTGTTCATTGGTACTAAAACGCGGACCAAGCTCATATTGTAGTAGGCAGTCTGATAAAGGTCACTTAGGAATGTGGCTGGAGACACCAACCGCGTGCATATTAATTTTCGGCCTTATATAAATACGCTTACTTCGATTGAAATCGGTGCATGATATCTTCAATCTGCTGGTAAGAATGAGGTTTGACATGGCGTATATAACAACGTTAAGCATTAAGTACCATTAAGTACTCAAAAATGATGGAATCATGTTATGGAAGAACCATGCCAGAACGGCGTTAATTGTAAATGCACCGACGCTTGAGTTATATTTAGTTTACTTACTTGAGTCAAATCATTTCTGCAGCAATTCGTAATCGTAATATCCTTTGGAAGTATCGGGCCAATAAGCTTGGAAGACAAGATGTGGAGTTTGAATACTTCCTGCAGAACATGAAATAACGGAGGTTCTTTGATTAAGAGCACAGAATTTGCTAATCAGTTCCCAGTGTATTTAAAATTCTCAGCTACGTTAAGTTGAATCCTCACGAGATCCTGCGACCATGAACGGAATAAATTAGTAACATGTTTCTGGTAAAGGCCATAAATTTATAGTGGAAATTTAGCAAATTGAAGACAAGATACATGCACAATTCAGTTCTATACGCCAATCTAATTATATTATTAACCTTCGCAAACCACTAACTGATGTAAAATTGATGCCTCCATGTTACATGAAAAGAAAACCAGGTATTTTTTTTGCATGTGGTACCACCAAAATTTGTAAAAAATGCATCGATATAACCTTAGCAGTAACAACAATTAATAATAATTATATATGTAGTGCGTACTGAAATTAAATAATTTGAACAGAAAAAAACGTACGTGTGCCTTACTAAAGACACAAACTATCCATGGACTTGTTGTTGTTTAAATATGATTGATTTGTTTAGTTTAGCCACAACTTCACCTACTTCACAGGTTTTGATGGTGCAATATTTATTTACAATCGATTAGCTGGAAAAGTGATCTTGTTTAGTTGTATATACTTTAAGACAAGTCAATCAAATGGTACCAATTCAGTAGTATTATCACTAACAAACAAGCAATTAGAAGTTATCAAAATGGTAGTAAATTCTTTACCCGGTTATGATGTACGTAAAGGCCCGAATAGTTAAGCAGAAAGCAAGTCACGAATATTTATTTAAGTTGTGAATGTTCCACTTGGAATATGTTTTGCTTGATTAGAAACTAAAGTAAGTTACCGGTTAGAATAGATAGAAGTGGCACTCGGCAAATGTTGAAAACCTTTAGCTTTAATCAAAGCCACTTACAACATCCAAACAATAATAGGTTTATCTCAATTGTACTAATGTGGGCAGCATCGGTGCATGCAAGTTATGCAAGATTTGTTGAGAATTCGCAAAGCCAACGACCACTTACGTTTAAAATACTTATTACAGAAAAGCGTATATCAACATTGAACTCATTCTTGAGGTATACAATTATTAGTATTGTGGAACTATGGAACAACTAGATATCCCCTTGGTATAGTCTACTTAATTACTGCAACTTTGTAGCTGCAAAATAAAGTGCTTCGTGTTTTATTTGCAAATTAAATTGAGGATGATATTGCAGTTACTGCAACCATTTACGATGCCCTCGCTACTTTATATTTGACTCAACACCAGGACATCTGCCATGCTAATTACTATTATGCAATAAGGCAAATATCTAATAACGTCAGAATTTAGAACATGCTCATTTTAAAACGATTAATAACACAGCAGTTTTCACAAACGATATTTTTTGTTCCCTGCAATAATGACAATTGATTTCACTCGGGAAGGAAATGGTTAACCTTCTTGTTTACAAATAGTTTAAATTTTGGTAATAAAATATTCCCTTAATTTACTAAGATTTGGGATTGATTAATTATACTAGAGTGATTTCTTGCTTTGACGTTCTAATGTATGCCTTCAAAGAAAATAATACATTTGATTTTAGGGCTATTTAGCCGATCGTATGTCGATAAGTCACCCTTTGGGATGGTAACTCATTGTCGGGTAGGATGAGAAATTACGTGAATTGCTTTGGTAAATCAAAGCGAGACGTGACGAAAATGCTAGTGGAGTGTAATTAGGCAGGTACATACCTAGGTACGTGTACAGCAAATATTGCACTGTATCGTAAGCACACTGTGTATGTATATATTATTTTGTGGGAAAAGGCAAAGACCACCTGTTGTATATTTTAACACATAATAGTGTCGGGTTCTCACCGAACGACGTTAAACTAAGAACGATTTTATTCGAAAACCTTTTTTTAAATGACAACATTTATCCCGCTCCGCGAGAAAATAAAAATTGCCATTAATAAAAGTTCGAGATGAAGCAGGATCAACGAATTTTGTGTAGCATTGCAAATTAAAATGTGAACGGATATAATGAGTTTGGTACGTTGGGAACACCTTCGTTAGAAGAAATAAGGATTTGAAACGAATCGTCTCAAACTAATATCTTTAAACACCAATACAATACATTGAACTTACAATTTAGCATATTCTCAGAGAAGTGGTGCACTAGGGGATGTGTGTCAGTCATACATTCTGTGACGAAATTCAGCATGTAAAATATTCCTACAAGATAAATACCAAATTGGTATTATGCCGAGAATAATATTATGTGCGGTTCTTGTGCTCTGCTCGCAAGTGCTAGCATCTCTTGAGCTCTAGTATGTAATCGCAATGCAATGATGAGATCATGCGTTACACAATAAATGTACATAGCTAGCTAAATATTATGATGTCCAGCGCTAGTTAAATATTATTATTATGTTTGAATGCCTATATAAATATTTGAGTTTTCATGTTATGATGCAAATGTCTGTCCACTTCATTTTAAGCAAAAAGTTATAAATATTGGTCAACCTGTGTGGCCGCTAGATTCGGAAACATACGACAATCCAGATTTCACATGTAAATTGATTTTTTTTTTAATTTTCGAAATTCCTACCGAAAACATCATGAATTGTTGAGGACGGATTCTTTTATATACAAAATGGCGCTTAAAATAATTTTTGATCAAATCTGCTGGTTTACAGCCACAATTAGTGAAACTATCATTATGTTTTGGAACACACCCAAATTTGACAACTTCAGAAAATCACCTATTACTCTTGTTATGTGGAAGCTGGAACCACGCAACCTAGCAAGTATTATCAGAGCAAGTAAGTCCATATTTGGTACGAGCATGAGAAAATCCATGAAAGTCATTAAAAGTTATGACCATTTGAAAAAATATGCTGACACGCACCTTATATTCATCCCCGCAATTGGACACGTAATGAGTCCATTTTGAATATTAATTAGTAGTCACTAGTGTCCGTTAATTACCAATGCACAACTGCCTTTTTCAGAACGAAGAGCTTCAGACCAATTTACAAGCATTTGGGTTGAAGGTTGGACTATCCTTGGTATCATCCTATGGGCATCACCCTTTGGATTGCCAACAGGGAATGAGTTATGCTGATATTGAGTGCTCATGCTTGATTCTGCTCGTTTGTGATGAAACACGAGATATTATTGCGGTAATGTAAAAACGTTTCACAGAGTCATTTCTCGGTAAAATGCGGTGGCAATTTCTGCACATGTGACGAGACCAAACGTCACAACAACATTATATCCGCTGCAAATTAGAATTATCGGTAGCCAAATTGTAATTGATGAAGCTATTTGTGAGCTTGCGACAACATTACTGAACATAATTTGCTTATACTCTGCCTCGAGATTACGATTCACTACTTTTCTCACTAATTCTTCTCACACGCAAAATGTCGCTTTAGCATCACTCAGATATCAATAATAACTTACGTAAAACAAGCTTGCAGGTCTCCAGGATGTAAATAGTTTGATGCATTCATTCATTATCTGGAATCTCGGCAATAATAACTTGCTGGTAACCGCCTTGCAGTGTGCATGGGAAAACGCATATGACGGCCGATTTCGTACGTGCCAAATGTTATTTAAACCGTTTCATATTATCCTGATCGTAATTCAATCAATTAGACACATTTCCATATCTGTAAATTAATGTATCTACTTTGTAGAGAAATTACGTTTTGGAGAAGAATTATTGCATCTGATGATAATGTTGAGAAAGATTTAGGTCAACTCGGAGGCGTGGGAATATTCTTTACTTTTGTGGTTGACGTATACGTAATCAACGACACACTGCATGCGAATGTAATTAGTTCCGGCGGATGCTAAAACGAGTTTGACCAGCTGGTGCATACTAGTGTAACGTTTTTTAATTGCATGTATTTGGGTAAGCAAATCCAGACTAAAATTTTGATTTGTTGCATAACAATGCATTTTAAAATAAAACAAGAACTTTTTAGGCACTAATCACATGTTATGCGATTTATGGAATGTGCTGAAGTCGCACTCGTTGCAACTGAATGTATGCTGGGAAAGTATGTCATTAGTGCTATAACTGCTTTACACAAATTGTGGGATATGAACTATCGCTGTTTTTCAACTTCATGAAATGTACACGTTAAACTCTCCATCGGCTCCTGCAACAGACACGACTTTCGTAATCCTCATATCACAAAATATCATCACTTGACAGCTCTCAACATGTTTTTGTGTAAGCATTACATCTTCAAGATCGGTGGAAATCCCCATATTGAGACGTATACTTCAGCATCAAATACACGTCATGCTCCAATAATATCCAGAACAAATATTCTATTTTGAGAACATGTACAAGTTAATTAGAAACTGGAAGTGCAGACATTAGCGCTTGTCTTAAATTATCAGAATAATCGAAAATGTCGGGGTACGTCTCCAGAAAAATAAGAAAGTTGGACTGACTTTTGAACAAGGTAATTATCGGATAAGATGACATGAATCATGTCACATGATATATGCATGACCGAGGCGAATTTGTTATATAAGAGATTTGTTTGTAGGAAATTGATAACATGGCGCCAGTGTAATCGTCAACGAACATCAGTTCGAAGAAAATACACGGAGATACATTATCTCTGAAATACTATTTCGCTGGCAAATTTCCAACATGATTTAAATTAACACTATCACGACATCAAAATACAGAATGTTAACAAGATTTCTTACACAACATCGGAGAGCATTATGTTTATGTTTGCAGGAATAGGAACATCCAAAACAGCGTTTATATAATATAGCGGATACACTATAACCGTAAAATTGTCCCTGATCAAACAGTTTCTACTTACTAGGGACATCCGAATACTTATGACGGTTCGTCAATTTGATAAGCGCATAACAAGACAAGTAGCATAATTGCTCCTAAAATAGGTTGACTTCCATTGGTTATATATTGAGATGTTTGATCACTATCTGGTTTGCTGATTTGTGTAAGAGTGGTTATTTTTAGTAAGTAGGTATTCGCACTCGAGCATCGTAACTTTAAAAATTGATACAATATTTGTATCGCTTTCTGCCAAATTGCAAATAGATTGCAGCAGCACTGCGATCAACATTTAATCACGAAAGCCTGACAAAATTTACACCAAAACAGGAAATTTAGGGGATACCTTGAACGTGTCGAAAAGGAGTAATTTCTGGGAATATTCGATTCGGAAAAGTTGCAATGATTACCGAGTACCACAAAATCTTTAGCATCATTTGTTACAAGGCAGAATCCCTGAATTGCGTTGGATTCCATTGGGACCGACATAAGGGGAAAATGATTTTGCGGAAACACAGCTCCAGGAAATTCACGAAACTTATTCTGAAATTGGCGTTTCACGTAACCATGGCAATAACACTTGCCGTTCAGGGCGTCGAAAAATGTCAACCTTCCAAAATCGTTGGAACTCTAACTTTCATCGACAATTTCCTCTACCTGTTTAGTACAATGCTTACAATTTGCCAACACGTCACCCTCTGGATTTGCTTGAAGCATTCGGAGAGCATTTGCATGTACGTAAATGGCCTGTTCCAATTCTCCTCGAAATACTGCAGATACCAGAATGGTGATCAAACTACCAAGTCGTTGACGGAACGGATTCTACCAATCTGTGTATGTGGCCCAGTAGCCATTGTCTATGTCATGCCGTTTGCGTGCACCTTTGTTCTCTACTGGATGAATCCGTGTAAGCCGGGTTTGTGGGGATACTGGATACTGGCGGAATGTCATGATAGCCACACAGTCATTGGACGATTGATGCATTCTTCGTGTCTAGCATTCTTGGGTCTACCAATTAAAGTTGTTGTGATGCTGGCAAATTACTGGATGTGGGCAGTTGCGGTAAACATCACATTATTTACAATGATTGGAGTTAATCTAATGTGCACGGTTTGCATGAAAGGTTGCGTTGACAAGTAAGTTGATTAACGATTAACATAACCAATTAAATATATACATAGTTGGCTAATGGGATTTGGATTTGTCGCACACAAAGATTCCACTTGGCTCTGGACTATAATGACAGTACACGTGACGAGCAGCATCAAATGTACAGAACCATTCAGGTGCTCTCCATATTCATGAACAACGTTCAAAGGGGATGGATCGTCTCACAAATCACAGTGGCACTGACGTTGGCCGTTTCCCTGAGCCTCACAACTGTGATCAAAATGTCTCAAAAGGAAAACGAAAACATGCTAATTGTTTCTTTTTTCGGCTTGGTGGCCGTCGAGGGAACGTTTTTCCAAGCACTGGCACTAGGAATGATGGCTGCTATCCACTCTGGCTCAAGTGAAACGCTTCAGTATCAGAAAACACTGGCTGGAAACAAGGCAAATAAGATCTTGAGTCGATATGACATGCTCTTGAGCAGAATATTCTACAAGAGCTGTCCGCCCGTCAAGGTCATGTTTGGATCGTTCGGCTTTGTCGACTCTCTCACTCCGCTAAACTGCATTGACTCCGGAAACGATCTCACGGTAAATTTTTTGCTGCTTGGGAATTAACTGTTTAGATGATGAAGAGACATGTATGTTTTGAGTACTTATTACTTGCCATTTTGCTTGAAGATTATTATGAGCATACACGCGTTTGCACTGCTAAAGTAACATGTTGATACAAATATACATAAATACGTTCATAGCATTGTTTCAAATTAAATCAGTAATTATCCATACGGCAGTTGTATTTGGTACACCATTTTTCTGTAAAATTTATTGCATGTTATTTGGAAGCTGGTAACCCTTTTTATATACATCACATCATTAGCTGATGCTAAGGTTTTACCACACTTAAAACATTCGACGTGGATAAGTTTAGCTAGCCATAGGGAGCAGTTTTCATAGATACATAAAACAAGATAGGAAATCCAAGCAATGCATTAAAATTGTAATGATAGGTGTGATTTAAGGCAATATTTGGATGAAATGGAGAAAGTAATTTTGAATTAGTCAGTGTTTATTTACTGATAAACTAACATCTTGTCCACTACTCCTCTTGCATAATTACAGAGACTAGCGTTTCCGGAGCAAATGAAACCTCGGCACATTTCCTTCAAGTGTAAGAAGTGATGCAGCTTCTATGCAGATGTGAGTGACTTTGGTTGCAATCATTATTTTGCGTATGAATATGACGAATAATTGTAACGCAGTTTTCTAAGCATTCTGTGTGTTTACGGGAATATGTCATTGGTTTCATTAATTCTTGTCATTCAACACTAATTTTAACATATATAGAAAACTTCGTTTTGGTTACATAATGTAACTTACATTCATTCACGACGACATGTCTGACACGGTGGTTCAAATAATAACATGCAAAAAGTATTACATTGTATTACATTGTATTACATTTAGAAGAGCTGTAGGCTAGAATTTTATTAAACGATTAAAAGATGAACGGAGGGTTTGTGTACATGTCATTTCGCAAAATATTTTGAATCATTGAATTATACATCCAATTGGTTTTGCAGATTAATGCTGACTTTTATCATGAAAATACACGCAGGGACGGGAATTTTCAGTTTGTTTGTTGGTTTACTAAATATTGCTTAACATTATTAATTGTGAATTAGTTTGTCGATTGTACATCTTACCACATTCCATGTTTTATTTTATTCTGAACATGTACAAATTCGCTAATATCGTCCGTTGACACGGCTTTTCGACAATTAACTCTATTAGTTAATTATCGGACATTTCTCGAAAATCGATTTAATATTAGAACATTATAGACCACAAAACAATACCGTACTACACAATTAAGAGCGAAGATATATCTGCATAAATATATATACAGCGGTACAAAACGAAATGCCATCGTCGCACCATGGTTTAAACAATCTTATCGCACAAAATGGAAAAATCATGGAAAATAGCAGCCTAACGCCAGAATTGATATTCGTTAAAAGTTGTAAGAAACAAATGATTATTTGACTAAGGAAATAACTCATTATTTAAGTAAGGGCTGCAAACAAAAAGTCAAGATGGTCGTAGATGTCGAATATTAAACTTCACCTAATCGTTTTTCTTTAAACATAATTTTTTGCTTATATGATCTTCAAAATTCAATTTCATAAACGTAGTTCGTTTTGACGTACTAATTTTGTACTAATGAAATGTAAATTTTGTTCTTAATGTAAATGTAAATACAACATCATGTCTAGCTTAAATTTTAACAGGTTTGGGTATGGTCTATGAATATTTCAATACCAAACATTCTAGTAAATAATACGTCACAAAGCAATTATTTGACCCATTCACCGGTTTGTTGTTTCACAGATAAAGAGTCACCACGACGATCTGTGAAAGCGGATTGAAATATAATTTAGAGAAGATGATGAAAGAAATGCCGCTAATAGTGGAAGCCGCAATAAAATCATGCATTTATTCCTGACTGTATAATACTAGCTTAAAACTCGTCTGTGCTACTTATCGGGTTGAATCAATCGAAAGGGGAAACAAACTAGTACAAGCATAATCCATACTTGCATTTATTTTTTCCACTTATTTTACAGGATTGAAGAGTGAAGCTGCATCCGTGTTGTCACTTGTAGGAATTATTAAATTAGATAGTTAATGCCAGACTCTTGTTCGTCTTCAATAATACATTCGCAGTCCATTCAGGAAGTCTCAACTGAAAACTAGTGTTGCGCCGCGCCTATCTGTAGGGTGTCATTTCTAACCGAAGATGATCCACTGTAAATAACATTTACTATTTTTGTTGACATGGATTCATCCTCTCTTCAATGCTTTAATGTCAATAAATAATAAATTATTTTGGGCAAATATTTGCCTAAAAGAAGGAAGTAAGATGAGTTTAAGATGAACGAACTTATTTCAAGTTCGTTTGATTATCAAATTTCGTGAATTACTGTCAACAAGGCTATATATAATATATTTGGATGGGCGATATTTAAAGCTTTCAGTTTCTGAAATGGGCAGAGGGACAAATATGAACACGTAGTAGGACTGACATGGTGACCATAATTTCGGGAGCTGTGAGGTCCGCAAAGGACCACGCAAAATGACTCTCATATATTATTCACAGCAAAACCATGGATGGTTTGTTTGTTGTTGTATAGTTGTATATCGATTAGTTCCATTTCTTCCATTAGGTTCTAGATTGTCTGCATGGTTTAATCGCTTCCCAAATTCATTCAGGATTTTATAGGAATCAAGATTAGCGAATGTTCCCATCTGGTATTTTGGCCAATTGTGTCATTATGGTCTAGCAAGTGAACATAAAAACTTCACATTTAAAGAGCGACTCAGATGTACTGCTCGTGAAAGCAAACATTCCCACTTGTCAACCATTTTAATATACCATCTCCTAAACTACCTATAATAACGATCGTCAATACATGGTGGTACTATTTACAATTTGTCGTTGGCATTGACCAAAACTCAAGGAAATTATTCATTCGTATAAGTTACAAGAAATTAGTTTACGCTTTTGTAATACGCTTGAGTTGAGAATCCCAGCAGGTATTAACGGAGGTATCATTTCTGCTTTTCCCACGTGTTTGAACACCTAATTATCAGCTGAATAATTATCCCACAAGTTTGGAAGCAATCCCATTTTAAACTCTCTTCTTGCACATTTCCATTAT
Source organism: Sinella curviseta (assembly GCA_004115045.4). Classification (NCBI taxonomy): domain Eukaryota; kingdom Metazoa; phylum Arthropoda; class Collembola; order Entomobryomorpha; family Entomobryidae; genus Sinella; species Sinella curviseta. The sequence continues at coordinate 8,886,044 of CM023201.3, read as the reverse complement.
TACATACCGTCGAATGACGTTCCCTAGTATCCTGTTGTTCTAATGTTTCAGCTCAATTTAAGGGACAGATTTTATGATTAAATTAACGAAACGTATTATAACCGCAGCGATATTTCACTAACAGTCAATTGATTTTCACCATTACTCGTACATATTCTGTCAGAATCATTCTGATACCATCGCTTTTAACATTCAATGGATACGTTTTCTGTATTTATAATGTCGAATATAGGATTAACGGAAGCTTATAGTAAAATTAAAGCATATAAGGTAGTTCAATTTATAAAATAACTGGAATGTGGCTTCCCACTGATCCTATTCAGTTGATGATCCACGTGTCTATTGTTGTATACATATTTTCAGAAGACTGCATGCCAAGCGACTTCCATAACATTGATTTATCTGGGAAATATTTTCGACATCATTCATATCATTCATATGAACCGTAATCAATAAACGACAATTTGTTCTTGATTAAAATCCTTGAATACTTATATGTGCTGTTGAGATATGTAAACTAATGGAATTTACGCATCGAACGCCATTTCTAAAAAAACTGCGACCATTACGATTTAATTGTGTGGACGGATAGGTACATTATACAATACATCACAATAAATGTTGATTTTGAGTTAATGTTCTTGAGTGAATGCTGCCAAAATCTTTAAAGGTGTCCCTAATTTAAGAATGTTAATTTAAACCACGAATTTATCCCGTAATCCATCCCTATAAAGCTACCAGGCTGCTGGGTGTTAACTTGTTGAGTGGTATCGCAAATTTATTCACTAACCAGTATCTGCGTAGCTTTAGCGACTACCATTTCATAGGAAGACATGAGCAGTTATTACGATCCACACAGATGAATATGGTGCTGCAGTCGTTGTCCTTGCTTCAGATATTTATGAAGAATTGGAAGCTGTTCAGCAATCATGTATCTTAATTATAGTCGAAACAGATAATGCGGGACTTGATGGTGGATTAGCTATTAGTCATTGCGGTGAAAGATTGCTGGCAAAAAATTCGCTCTTGACATTACCCATACGTTTACGATGACCGTGCATGACATCTAGGAGCAATCACTATGACAAGAATACTGACATGCTAAAATAGTGTAAATTTAGAATGTATGTAAGCAAACAAAGTACGTTTATATGCGCTGCTTTGTACAACATTTACTGGATTGTATTGTTGAGCGCGTTTGTTTCGCGCGTGCCACGAATCGCAGGTAATAGTTTGAATGTTTTCGCGCATATACATATATCGTCGCTGATCAATTATGGCATAAAATAAATATGATTTTGTAATAATCTTAGTAAATGCAACAATTATAGATCCCAAAACAAAGTCGAAGACACCTGCAAATCTAGTCGAACAGATTACTATTCCTGATGAAACTCATTTTGACGAGTTTATGGGTCGGTTAAATGACGACGACACAAAACTGATTCGAGCAAGATTGCAACTAAATATTTATGTAGGTTTACGGAAAGTCAGGGAAACCTTGATCATGTCAAAATTATATTGGATTGATGGGCAAGTGGGCAAGCATCGATCCGGTTGCAGTGAAATAACGTGATTCATGCAGTATCTATGCAGCATAGATAGGGATGAATGATAATTGTTTTTAATTTAACTATAAAATTATTCTTCATTGTTAGTTTGTTACTCGTTACACACGTTATTTTAAGTTTTAATGTGGAAATTGGTTTGCAACGAAAAGCATGCGGAAATACACCTGATTGATTTTACACAATTCGTTCGTTACTATTCCGGTTCGCTATATTAAAGGTGCATCTCATAATGGCAATTCCCCCAAAGTCAAAGTAGCCGCCTCGATCTCCTGAGCATTCATACCTAAGCACTATTGGTTCCTACGCTCTCATATCATCTAAACAACACACAACTGTCCTCCACCACAACCACCATTTTTTTAAAGTTGAATAGTTAAGTAGTGCTTTTTAATTTTTGAAAAGTAAAGAACACCACATCTTGTAGAGCAGAATTCGGTGATTCTGCCAGTGTATTCATTATAGCAGTACGACTACTACAAAAAATTCCTTATTGAATTTAGTGAGTGAACTGTTGTCGTGCCGGATTGTCATTTGATTACATTGATAATAAGTGTTTACTAAAATCAATAAGGAATTTATTGTAGTACTCATACAGCTGTGATGAATATACTGTGTACTGGTAGAATCACCGAATTCTGCTCTACAAGATGTGGTGTTCTTTACTTTTGAAAAGCCACTGACACTATTCACTTACTAATTTTGAAACTCATGACATTGCAGAAAAATAACCTGATATTTACCCCACGGCTACTAGTAGCGTACCCATTAGAAGGAATTGTTGGCAAACAACCTGCAGCACGTTGTAATGTATAACAGATAGTCAATTTCAATTGTTATATGTATAATAGTGCTTCATAATTAGTTTGTGCGCTATCTAGCTCATAAATTGATAAAAATATAATTTAAAAATTTAAAAACATTAATTATCAAGTAATTAAAGCTATAATTAGCTTTCTTAAAAAAATTGTGTTACCTATTGAAATTGGGCCAAATCGGTCAACGTTACCAATAAAAACCGTTACAAACTAAAAAAATAACATAGTAGCATATATGTGTGATACATGATTATGGTGTCTTTTTTCACCAAACGGCCGAATCTGATGTCAGATTCTGAAAATGCCTAACGGTTAACGGCCGTTTATAATTTTTTTTCGATTGCTACTAAACAAATAAGAATTTTCAATATCCGATTTCGACAAACAACTGCATATTACTATAGGACTACGAATACTTATGGTTAATAACAGTATCAATGGATAGCATTTACCGTTAAAAACCGTTACAACTTTAACATAGGACCATACATATGTGACACACGATCATAGCCTATGATTTTATTTTTTCACCAAACCACCGAATCTGATTTCAGATTTTGAAAATTCCTAACGGTTTAACGGTTAACGGACGTTTTTTTGTTTTTTAGAATTCTTCGTTATATGGGTTCAAAGGTTTATCCTTTTATTAAATGAGCAGTTTGTTCCCAGTTTTTAAGTAGCCAACTTGAATGGGAAATCCAGTCGTGCAATGGACAGTCCCTTTAATTACTGACGAAAATAGTAGAAGCGTTGATGAGGTCCCATTTAAGAGTGGGTGAAAGTTTCCGTGAACAAACAACCCATCTTGTACAGTGCCATGAAAAAACCACACTCGGTTCACAAATTTTAAATACTCTGCTGTGGAGCAAATCATAACCCTTCTGCACCTTCCAACGCAAGCACCGTCCACCACCCCCCACCACCATCATCACCATCATCATCTCCAACCGCATTGTTGTACTCCGTTAAATCCATGAACTACGTTAAATATTTCATCCTTTTGATCCAGCCGGCACTTACTTGCGAAAACTCTGCCACTTCAACACCAACACCGATGCGATCAAGGAACCATCTTTTTTCTTTTTAATTCTCATAGCGGTCATACTGGAGGTGCGCGACGTTGGCATCATCAGCAATATATGAAGTAAGTTGCCTCTTATGGTTTACAATAATGCTTACAATGTACATATGCGATAAATAAAACGTGGATTTATTATGTCACTATTTGCAATGCAAACGATCATACACAACAGATGGTTAAATTAGTTTTCAATTAATGTTCGTTCACAACTAGTAGACCGCAGGATTCAAACTCTATATAAACTGTGGAGTGTGCACTTAAGTTTTGACTACGTATAATTAAGACTAAATTGAGATTATCCAATGGGGCATTAACAGATATGTTAAGATACAACTTGGTCAAATTCTGGAATCTGTGCATACTTCTTACAAGTATCATTGTGGGCAACTCACACGCTGTGAAGTGCCATATGAAATCTTAGGCTGCCTAAATTAACTGTTAGATAAAACTTTTATAACTAAAGTCGTGATTTGACGCGAAGTGTAGCGTAATGGCCAAAGAGGTAAATCAAGTCATTGGCTACATGTCTCATCGACATTAAACCTGACTCTTTCAACTAGTTACTGAATCCTATAAGCATACAGTATTCTCCACACCATTGTGATATCCTTTCGTGAGTGTAAGTGTCCTGATTCATTAATATCGAAGTCAAAAAATTCCGGTGCGGGCGTAAAGGTGGGATGGAACCTAGAAATATATGAAATTAAACTTATGCTAAATCCGGGTCTACAGGTAGAGAACAATTCAAGAGATACTTGCAATAAATTATTCACTACGGTTCATACTTTCTAAAAAATATGTTATGTAAAATCGATGCAGTGTAGTATATATTGACAGATAAATTACTTATTTATGTCAAGAGTCTACGCTTAAGAATTGAGAACATTTGAACAAACAGAAAACATGAGTATCATGGAAGGGAGTGAATTGGATGCTTCAAATTTTATTTTACTAATCAAGTATTGTAATCCAATGTATGCATATGTTCAAATGAAATGGTGATATATGATATACATATGTGTGTGTATAGATTAAGAATAGTACATATGTGTGTTTCACAATAACTGCGAATCCATTCGGAAGGATAGAATTATCATATAGAGTCACTCTCATGTTGTGACAAAATTAAGACAAACGAAATATATAAAATGCATTAATAAAGTGCTCTAATTTATATCATTGCACTTGAAACAAATAGTCCCTAGAATGTACAATATGTCCCTGTGGAATAAACAGGAATTTCATGCCTTTGCACGTATCGCAATATGCATTGCCTCCAGAAACGTGTCGTACGATGATTCCTAACCACCCCAGTCTCAACTGTTGTCTCTGTGAAATTGGTAATTTTTGTCATGGTTGCATTACAAGAATAACATGTGCATAGTATAGATGCGTATTCTCTACAAATTTTACTTACAAATTTTACTCCAACGTAAACTGTATCGCGAAGACCATTTATTTTGCATGTGGCAACTACCTCGCCCATCGTGACATTCCCCTGATCCACTTTCGCTACCAAGCTTTTCAATGTTATTCCTGGAACTGGTGAATATGAATTACGTTTCATTTAATCGGTATACTGAAAGTATTTATCATTGAAAATTGTTTTACCTTCTATCCGCTGCATCCCATACATAGTTCCGAGCCAAACAGTTTCCCATTATTGTGGGTTCTTTTGGTTGGCTTTGTGAAGTAGACTTAGTATCGTCGTCATTAGATGTACATTTATTACTATTACCGTCATTCGAAGCCATGGAAAATGTTGTTTCAGTAACAAGACCCTTGATCAACTCAAAATTTTTAGTTTCTTCTTCAGCACTAATCACACCTTCTGACAGCGCACGCTTTGCTCGTTTTATGACAGCGGCAACTATTTCCCTTTTGTGTGTTCCAATTGAAAGGGTACCGTCTGACATTTTTTGTTCTATTTTCTGACAGGTTTGCAGAATTATTTCCTTTGTTCTCATCCGTCCCGTCTCAGTATCCTCTCTGTTGATGTCAGCTGCTGTCGTAATCTGGTTCAGCACCTCGTCAATTGTGGCAGGAGGAATCCCTGCAATATTGGACAGTAGAGGTTATCGTTATGACGCAATTATACTCCAACATTCATGTAAATAATATTACCTTTCTGGGAAGAATTCTGTGCCACTACACGGTCCCTCTTACTATCTTTAGTGACTGAGTTTCCTTTGGATTGCTTTGAGGTTGAAGAGCAACCTAACAAGTTAGATATAGAGATAAAAATATATATGAATTTGTTCATGCAATTTATGTTTGGAATCTCACGAACTGGCAATTTTGCTGGTTTCAATTCATTGGCTGCTACTTTGTAAGCATTTTCCACTTATTTCTTAGCATAGTGCTGTGAATTTACAGGAAAGCGTGAAAAAAACATTTGTTTAAATTAAGCGCCGCGAATTTGACTAAACCATGCCACGATTGTCTGATTAACTACATACATGCATAATTCGTGGCATCTGGTTTGGATGGATCCGTTAATATTTTTATATGGTCTGATATTTAATAAACCTGAAATGGAGAAATTAACTACGTGCTTTTACTTTTGGGTTCACTTGGATGTAGCACACAACATGGTTTTAGATTGGATGCGTCCTTGGAGTCTTCAGCGTCCTTATTTGGTCTGATGGGAGTTGCTGGAATTGAAGAGTCTGCGACGAAAAATTGAAAAATTGCGATATTAACAAATTTTCGTGTACTCACACGTTTAATAAATATCTCTGTACCTGGGGCCAGTTTGCAGAGATTCAATAAGTTGTCGTCATCAAGTATTCCGGGTTGGAGCTCTGTCGGTCCAGCCTCCAGTCCACCAGCGCACATAATTCCCCCGTGGTTTACGTTTTTAGCAGTGGAGGTAGAATTGTTAAGAACAGTATGCATTGTCCCGCCAATCCTCAATGGAATTTTTGATTTTGCTGGCGACGCTTTCCTGGTGTGTTTGACCGGAGTATTTGATGTTTTGTCAGGCTGTTTCTCTTGCATTTCCACAGGACTTGTTGCTTGTAGCGCTGGATTTAGTTCAACGTGTGATTTTGCAATCTTGACGGCATTTTTGGTGAAGTGTGAAAACAGTTCAAGAATATGGTTGCTGGCGGAAAGGTTCTCTGCTTTTGTGAGTTTGAATTCATCCCACAAGTATTTATTCAATTCGTCATAAAAAGGACAATTAAATTCATTGGGTATTACATAGCAACGTATTGAGTTTTGCATGGGTACCGACAATTGCGCTATTGCTCTTCGGTATGCGTTCCCTAGACTCCACATATCATACCAAGTTTCCCGTGCTGCTGTGAGTCGATGCACACCACAGATTTCTCCTCCAGTGACATCAGCACCAAATATTTCCAAACTTACATGACTCCAGAAATGATCAATTATGAGAATAGAGGCTGACTCCAAATTTTGTTCATCATGTGCCAGTTTTGAGAAGAGCATGTAGGCCGTTGGAGAGGATTCGCTCATCAACACAATACTTTTGAAACCTGCCTCCTGCAGCACTCATAAAGGAAGGCCAGTTGTTTAAAATTGCAAAAGTTGTCCGTAATCATAATTATCTCGGGAATAACTTCTTTCATAGTCCTGTGCACGTATTCCGCAACTTGCTGAAATAACTGTATTATCAATTTCCTGCTTGTCGGACGGCCATAAGCAGCAAAGTCAATATGTTGAGACAAATACTCTATTGTTAAAGGTTTACCCGCATCATCTATCTCCAAATGATCATAGTCATCGCTCCAAACAAGGGTTTCATTGCTGAACCTTACCCGAGCTTTAAATCCAGGTTTATCTACTTTATGATTACCAAAGTCGATGTTGATATTTCCAAGCGTTTTCGTGTACGCGACAACGTAGACCCACTCCATTGTTAGGTAGATGTAAAGACGAGCGCAAGGATGTTCACTCTCTCTCTTACTTTTCCAAACGCTCTGCTCAAACTCCGCCATTATGTTACACCACTGTAAATATAATAAGAAGGTTAGATCCCCTTTCTGCTCTTCCCTCGCGTCAACTGTCATCACACTAACAAGTTTTTTATGCAGTTCATTTAGTTTCTTATAGTTCAGATTCCGTTGAGATACTACTGCCTCGCGCATCAACGTAGCATGGTTTTGCATACCTTTTTCGTATAGTTTTGTCTCTGAGGAGGAAATGGCTTGTGGAAGTGACTCTTTGCTTGAAGCCATGACGAAATCTAATTGTTTGAAATTTAACGTTATTATTCTTTAAAACTGAAACAACTATGTATATTTTATTCCTGGTTTTTCGCACGTACGTTAGTGTAAACGGAGAGAACTCAACTTTGCGACTGCCGATTAGGATGCTTGAAATAGCATTCAGTCTTATCTACCGTATCTCAATTTGACATGATGATTGACAGTTTTCAGATAGAAGCAAATTATCACGTACAGAACGTGTGGTCATAAGGTGGTCTCTGAGTACCTAATCATAAGCAATGCAACTGAATCCTCACGTATGAAATCATTCTGCAAATTTTCCCCATGTTTTCGAGTAGAATGTTTACTAGTGCCGCGTGTAATGGAGTGTTTGCCATATAACTGATTAAGAGTTGGCATTGTTTGTACGTTCAATTCATAACATGCTCAGTTTTATTTTAGTAACCAGAAAGCCATCACAACACTTGCTACAACGATTGCTGGGTCATGGTGTCTCTACGTATGCTTTACTTTGTGACTGTTCAATGGAAAGATTGTAACTTCTCATTGAAAAACAGAATGCAATGAGAAAGCAAATTTCATTGACTTCATCAATATGTTTCCTGACAACGTAATTCGATATCTGTTTTGTTTTGCAATCTTTGCTCACGTAAACATATTCAATTTATTTTTTATAATCAACAAGAATGATAAAAGTTTCGTCAGAAATAAACTTTGATTTGTGCACTATATTGCAAAAGTGGTCTGGTTTTATACAATGTATTATAAACATGATCTTAAATGAAGTGGAATGGTTGCATCATTTAAATGATGGCAGTTAATTTTAAAAACTAAATACAATTTTTATTTTACAGCAAAAGGTGGGTAAATTTACGCAATCCACACATAAGTATAGAATTTAATAATCACAGCGGCCGCCGCGGCGGCAAATGTTTTCTAACACACGTCAAAATTATACGTTGTATCAGACAAGGTCCCCTCAGTTTTAATGCACAACCGGCATAACTGTTCTACGCTTCTACGAGATATTGATACAAGACTTTATTTGCCATTTTGGTGGCATATTTTCTCGAGCAATTCACTGGAAGTTTAGAGTACTGTCTCAGTGCCGTGGCTTCGCAATCTTTGAACATTTTTGTGTAACTTTACTACGGTAAAACATGTGGTAACTTCAAATGTCGATTTCATTAAGAACAGGTAATACTTGCAGCATTGTGAATTTGGTATGATTTAAAATATGGATCACAGGTATTAAGGATTTGGCTTACAGAGCGTAATGAGCTAACACGGAAACCATATTGAGGAGTGCATCCTATATAACATCGCAATCCGAACTTTATGAAGCTTGAAAACGGTATTGAATGAAAAATTGCATCCATAAAAAATTGTCAGTTATACTTATGGAGATTAGCATTTATTCATTAGTTAATTTTACTTGATTTCTGCTTCTAAAACTTATTCTCATATTACAATCCCTTGCTAGTAGATAAACCTAAAAACAAAGTCAAACATTCGAAATGAGCCCAAAATTCTAACTAAACCATGCTCTTGAAAGCCGGCACTGGGACTTCGTGAACATTACTACAGTTAATGCAATTCGCACTTTCAATTCGGTCAGCTCAAAATTGACGTATGTATCTCACAATTCGGTCACCATCGGTAGTCGGTATAATGTTTTCTTAGTAAAATTTTGAAAAGTTTTGATCGTCTATTTTAATCCGCTATATGGGCACCGCTGTGAATTATGAACGCAATGTTCAGTTTATTGACAATATCATGTTAGTTACCGCAATTTGGAAATTCTCATCGGGAACTTAGTAGTTAAGTAATTAAATCAACATTTTGAAGTTAGTTTCAAATTGACGAATGCCCATTTAAATTGCAAAATAGATTCAGTTCGTCGACACATTTGTATATAGTGGTCAGTTAATACGCCGCCCAGTGCACCATGTGACGTGATGCGGTATGTATTATATGTCAGATTCAGCGTACTCCGTAGAGGTTTTTGAAGGTAAGTATTTTGCAATCGCATGAAAAGGGTGAGTATTGCCTACAAAGCTGAGCAGAACAAACTTGCCGTTTCACCCCACCCTCATATTTCATTTTATGGATTGGCATTCGTACCGAAATGTGTGTATAAGGAAGAACTTGGCGAAAACTATAAACATAATATTAGGCTTAATTTTGAGATAGTACCCGCCAGAGAATTATGCGAAATATATGAACGCTTTTGAATTATGATATTTATAGAACAAGCAAATACAATAAATTATCAGTGGTATATATCCTGATTTCATAATATCGTAACATTATAATTTAATCTTAAAATCAATACAAACGATAAATCTTTTCAGCTTTAGTACAGTTCACGCAAGTTTCATTGAGAATGGAGTAGCGACCGGAAAATGTGTTTGTGCTTCACAATAAAGTCATTAGACGGCCTTGTCATCCATTCTCAGAGGGCTGGGTATCCCAGCATTAAAAATTCCCTCAGGAGGTGAAAGAAATCCATAAAGAGGACGCTGGAGCAAACACGATTACAAGAAGTAATCTTCGAAGTGAGCTTCAAGCGAGTACATTTATTAGTTACTGAAGCAAAACATTTTAGCTATCTTTTTAACAACCCTGTCCAAGGGAATCCGATCGCGGGACAGTACCAAGAACGAATCTAAGTCTTCTTACTTGCAACTTGTAGGCAAGTTGTCGGGTTGTGACGTTAACATAATTCAATTTAATTTCTGAATGCATCTCTGAATATGTGCATCTTACTATGTGATCGACTTACTTTAAGTGATATACGATACTTATTATAATACAAATATACAATTACTTCACTCTATTTTCCTCCAAGCCACTTTGAATGCTAAGCCCAAGTTAAACTTGTCAGTAGATGCTAAGCCCAAGTTAAAGGTTCTAATGCTAAGCCCTAATATAAATTTCCTGTATGCTAAGCCTTAATTAAAATTCGCTGTATGCTAAGCCCAAGTATAAAAATCGTCATGCTAAGCCCAGGTATAATCAGATCGCCCATGCTAAGCCCAGCTTAAAGTTAACATATGCTAAGCCCAGCTTAAAGTTAACATATGCTAACCCCAGCTTAAAGTTAACCCATGCTAAGCCCAGCTTAAAGTTAACCCATGTTAAGCCCAGCTTAAAATTAACCCATGCTAAGCCCTAATTAATAAATTACTACAATGCCGTGCAAAGCGGCCCAGACCGAAGGTCTGCGACGCCTTGCGGAGGAGTATGCCCAGGCTATTTACTTAACGGCATATATTTGAAATGTTCCCATTCAAGTTAAATTTCCCCACGCTAAGCATGCTGCACTACAACAAATATATGAACTTGCATTTTACTGTTTCAATTCACCCCAAACAAATTCAACTCACTTGTCAGGTATTCAACTTCAAGTGAATTCATTTGCATTGAGTTCAATTTTTGTGGCACAAAATATTAGCCGTCATGTAATAATTGGGGACTATTACGGTTACCGGTGACGCTCCTGAGACCGCTATGGCGGCCCTTGTGTAATTTATCAATTGGTACTACACAGTTGCTTTGTTTTAATAAATATGCTACTTACGGAACAAACGTAAGACTAAAGAATGTGGAGTATTTCTTGTCGACTGAAGCTTATTTATTAAGTTGGTAAAATAAACGAGAACCTTTTATGCCGAAAATATTGTATTGTGCCACCCTCCTTCAGTTTCATGTTGAAATAATGTTGGAATCAAATAATAATGGAATCTGAATACTGTTGAAACTATCATCATAGCATTGAATATCCTTTTCACCAAATACCCATCCAGATTAGAAAAGACGTGGTAATTATTCTTTCCGATTTCTCGTTACTGTCAATAACTCCTAGAAACGGACAATATATGACTACCGATTGTCCGAATTTTGTTTCTTGTATTTGGAATATTATGTAACGCGCTCACGCCATTTCATTTTCCCACACCGTATGAATCAATTTACCATTAAGAAGGTCAAAGAATTGTTTATTTGTTTGTTTGTTGAATTGATTTTCGAAAAATGAAGTGGACTGCAAAAAACTTGTACATTCTCATTGATAATGTAACAACGTACTCCAACGAAAATGTCCAACAGAAAGAATGCTAGGAAGCTAGACTAGACTAAAAATGAGACAACTTAATGAGTTGAAACAAATTGCTTTATTTCCTAAACCATTCGTAAACGCTATCAAGTTACCAGTGATGATAAAATTTCGTGATGACTTACATAATATTTCTGCCCAAAAATTATTTTGTAAGACAATTTTTCAATTCAATGTTGGAAACAGTTCTAAAGTTTCATATACCAGTCCTTTTATATAACAACATAACATGAAAATTCTTGACGACTACATTCCTAACAAACGTGAGTAGCTTTTTTGCCAGCGGAAAGGAAAACGGCTTGGAAGTCCCAACAATTTTCCTTTCGTGACATGATGTTAATTCGCGTGTTTAAAATCAATTTACAAATTATAGTCTGACCACAAAAGCAAATCTACTGTCTCACAGACAGATTCTTCATGTACATTGAAACCAATATTTTATTAATTGGTTACAATACGTCGTTTACAGATAAATTACTAAATATCATTCAGCATGTAATATGTTTCTCGTCTATAGTAATTTCTTGTATGACATTAATTTTATGCCATAAAGAGTAGCATTATAAAATATTAAAGCGTAAGGGTCCAAATGAGTTGTACATGTACGTTGACGATTATAAACCTGTCCGTCCATCATGAAAGCCAGTCTATCAGAGCAATTGCAATCTCTTCGTCGAATCCTACCTTAATACACGTAACCGAATCAGTGTGCAACGCACATTAACAAATTAAGGTCCTTCCACAAATATCATCTGTTTGACAAGTTAACTTTCAGGTGATACGGGAAAATACAAGGTCTTCAAAGTTCTTCAAATTTTCGAGACAGGTGTAGTTTTGAGATCTCTTGGGGAATCCTGCTAAACCATTTACAGCCGTTTTCATTTATAATTCTCCAACAACAGGAAATGCTGAATTGTTGATTTATTAGCAAAAATATATTAAAATATACATAAGGGTCACATATGGAAATGAAAACTCGCTGACCTAACGCAGTTCAGCATGTGGTACTGAACGTAATCTCTAGTATTCGTCATCTTCGATCAATGACATAAGCTTTTGTTTGGTACTTAAGGTTACTATTACTACCACTATTACTGTTGAAAGCATATATTTCTTAAGTTTGGCGATCCCTGCTTTTAACTATAGAACAATTCATATTCTTATGTGTTTGAAAAATATGATGGCAAAGAAAAATGCGTGTTCTATATATATATATAGATTTACTACGCATACACGGGTTTCTTGCACAAGCAAAAAATGCATTTGCCATGACTCAAAAGATAAAATACATACGGCAGCGTTGCTTCACGAAAACGTCGACATGTAGTTTCAGTTGGCCGGTCCCGAATTTATGTTAAAGAGATTGATGATAACTCCTCAACAAAAGGTTATAAAATGTATTAAGGAGGATGCTCTCTATTCAATCATGCCGAGATAAAAGAAATACTCGTTTTCCCCTATTTTTACTTGGTCATGGAAAATAAAAGTATAACATTGTCAAAAAATATGCCCACGCTACAACCGCCCTCTGGGATGCGGGCAACATTGTGATTCTGCATGTTAGAGGTCCACCAATTCATTAGATAATTGATTAACAACAATCAGCTAGATGTTACATAATTATTGTCAAACATATTGATTTTAGTCAAAAATATATCCTAATCACATTTTGCATTCACCATTTAAACAATGAGTAACTTGGAGAACTGTGAAAATTAAACGAAACTTATTATTCACTAACAGCATACAATTCATTATCATCCAACGCGTACTTGCATGGATTGCGACACAAATTACACAGGCATGGCTCCGGGTTCTATTGCGGGCTGGCTGAACCCGTTTTTACCCGGGTTTAAACAGAACCACTGAACACTTTGTTGGCTGGGTTTTATGGGTTAAAAAAGTTACTATAGGGGTATATGGGATCATAGAGTTATATATATTAGGCGGGAAATAAGCCCCCTATGTATTTATATACACCACCCATTTAAACCCATCTACCCATTTAAACCCGTAAAGCCCGTTAAAACCTCTACCCACGGGTTTTTTGGTTCAAACCCGCGGGTTTAGCCATGCCTGAAATTACATGTTGTGAAATATCTATATCTATTAAATTATTAACAACCCTAAAACAAGTGGAGTCGGTTCTTTGAAATAATTGTCCGGTTTTACAATTTTGCTGAGTTAAATTCTACAGGCGATCGCACTCCTTATTAACCTAGTACTTTCAGAAAGAGGGAACGATCACCGCCAGTATAAATGGCTCGTAGGTTATGCATTATTCCGAAATACAATTTAAGTAAGGCATAATCTTTTCCACCCTAGTAGGAATACTTATTTTCCGCTAGAAAATGCTCGCGAATCAACAAAACTGAAAAATAGTACTTAGTCTGCATTAGAGGGTTGCACAGGTTATTTTTAATGCCCGATACCCGAAGGCCCGCCCGAAGCTCTGTTCAGAAAAGCTCGCCCGAGTGCCCGCTCTAAGCTCATTTTGGTCAAAGCCGGCCCGAAGCCCGATCGGGCTTTTCATCGGGTACCCGATGAGCCCGAAATCGAGCCCGATCCATTATAAAATTTTAGTTTTTACCACTATCGTTGTTTTATAGAGCATAAAATGAACCGGATTTTATACTAAATGAATTTATTTGCCGTTCTTTATCGAATTTATCAATTTTGTACTCAAAAAGAGAAGCAACATGAAAGATGTAAGCAATGTGAATGTATATTATAGCACAACAAGTACATTCGATACTCGTTGAAATGTATTCTTGTCATGAATAATAGACAGAGAGCATGGATAATGCTTCATATGCTTACTGTTTTGCTACTTTATAAAGGCTTCGGGTATATCTTCGGGGGCTTGCCATATGCCCGATACCCGAAGCCCAGCCCGAAGTTGAGCCAATCAAAGCCCGCCCGATGGCCCGCTTGACCCTCAGGCCAGTCAAAGCCCGCCCGAAGCCCGATCGGGCTTCGGGTCGGGCTCGGGTCTCGGGCGGGCATCGGGCTCAATGCAACCCTCTGGTCTGCATTATAAGTATTTTTAAGTGTAACATGAGTGTTTTGCGTAAAATATTTTTGGAGGCAGTAAATATTCTCGTTATATATATCGAGACATAATGTACCCATCCATTGAATGGCATTTGGCGGATGTTGACAAGCCATTCGTTGTTATATTGGTGGTGATGGTGGAAGGGGTGACAATGATCATACCTATGAGGTTATTCATATGTACCGTTAAATTGATACAAAGTTCAATTTTTCAAGCACATTCATGTTGATGCTGCCTACTAGTTCAGCCGAACTACCCAAATGGCAGGAGTTTCTGTGAAGACAGACCACTCCATTCGTTGGGCCTTGTACCTGCAAATCTGAAACTACGGCAGACTATAAATTATATTCCTCAGCTTTAAAGAAGGAGTAGAATAGGCCACCACCAAGCAGGACTTCCCATCTGCCTTATTTCTGACTGCACTGATTGGATTCCTAACTGATTTGAAAGTGCTTTTGGAGGAGCGTTCAGAAGAGGTCATTCTTTTTACCATGTAACTGCTACTTGTCACAGAGCCTATCATGTGATATTTAATCTCCAAAGACTGAACGAAATACGACAAAACATCAGATTTTTAAGTGAGGTAACGTCGCGGCAAGTTTCGAAGCTGCAGCCAGATTGCCGGTACAAAACCAGAACAAAGAAGAAGCCAAAGTCCGTTCGATATTTTATCAACATTGTGTTTTATTGATTGCCAAAATTAATAATAAAAAATTAACTGAGAATACTCATGTTACAGTTAAAAAATACTTATTATGCAGAATAAGTACTATTTTTCATTAATTTGTGAGCATTTTCTTGCGGAAAATGAGTACTTGTTAGTGTAGAAAAAGTACATGCCTTTAAGTAACTCCATTCGGACATTAGGCTCTCGTGTAAGCAAAAATTACAGATAATAAAAACAATGCAAAAGTGTGCAATTTGTTCTACATAACGGTCAAGATCTAAAATTAGACGTAAATGATAACAACAACCAAGGGATATGTTGGACCTGAAAATTATTTAATGGCCATAGGCTCGAATAAAGCTGAGATGGCTTTATGCACTTGCCAATTATCACATTGTCCGTTATGCAAGATAAAAGCCTCAATGTACTACTAATTATTGGTGGGTGCAGCGCCATCACATGTGGATTGCAAAGAACAGTAACAAAAAATAAAGAAACCCAGATGTCTTCTCATTTAATTATGCGGATAAGTTTCATTATGCTAATATCTCATTCGTCAGGAATTGATGCTACACTAAGCAACTGAATTCCAACTCGTTGTCACCAAATCTATTGTTCGGTAACCTGCACCATTGGTAAAACACGCATCTTTAAAAATTACTCATCCACAAACCGGTTAACAATTAGCAAATACATTTTCCAACAAGAAACTGAGGAAATTGTCTAAATACTTTGCATATCTCTTTGCAAGCAGAAAAATGAATACTTTAAGCAGTTAATTACACTAACTTTGCACAATCTAACGGCTATAAATTTATCGTTTTCAACCTATTGTAAAACGAGTATACCTAATAATTTAAAACCTCATAACTGTACAAATACTATAAAATATACACACAATCCTGCTATCATTTGAATCTGATTATCAATGTGACAATTTATGTGCTGAGGAAAAATAATAGGATTTCAAAGTTTTTCAAATTTTCTAAATAATGTGGTTTTAAGATCTGTAATGGATACCTGCTATTTTATATTTTTAAGCTCGAGAGATAAAATCAAATTGAGCGTTGATCACTCAACACGAGCATCTAATTACTGCAGATAATTCAAGAACATCTAATTGGTGTAAAAACACAAAACCTGCAGTATTTCAACATGCGACACCGAACATAAAAGTGCGCTCAAGTCTGAAAAAAATGTTTTCATTCAGTTGATAGTGGCAGCTGCTATAAGAAGTATATTTTTCTTACACGTGGCTTTCTTTGCTTCACTTCTTGCTGCCACCAATGTAATAATTTCTGCATATATTTACAAATCATTTCAACCGGAAGAGGCACGAGTAATCATCAAATTTGTCGATCTCTCGGCTACTCGACGTGTTGATTTCTTGAATAAAAAAATACAATCTGAATGTAACCAAAACTGCCCAAAACTATTGCATGCATCTAATATGTTTATATTGCAACTGTGGATTGAACCAGAAATTAAATTTAGGGAAGCAAGTTGCTCGACGAAGCAACAGTTATTGGACGGGTGAATTCTGATCTTCCCTTCGGTGAATAAATATTTCAAAGGAAACATATTAATATTATGTACAATTATTATATAACCGATTTCTGCTTCCAAAAGAGTGTACGTCACAAAATGCATGACTTGTAAGTTATATATGAATCCAGCATCAATTTTAGTAATTTTAGTAATAATTACTCTTCTGAATACTTGTTTACAATTAGTAAATGCGTCTCATTGCTTGTATTGGGTTTCTGGCACCGTCAATTAATTAAGTTGCCCAAAATCATCAAGAAATTGCATGAAAATGCTGCAAAGCATTATTCAAGATGACAATATCAGACAAATATAATGAAATGAATTTGTATGTTATAATTAATGTGCTCTATTTTTTGTTAGGGGTTGTTCCTGATGTTATTGACTCAGATGACTATTAAATATGGAATTTGTTTAAATATTTTGCCACTTTTATGTAAACTGAATACTTAACGTAGTTTATTACATTTATGTTTCACAATCTAACTAAGCTAGACTCGTCATTTCCAACCTACTGTAAGAAACATTGGAGTACCGCATGAGATATAGTTTGCGGCACCCAAACAAAGACATTTTAATTTAAATCCCGATGGCTGCCTTATTTACCGTGATAATTTCGTTTGGAAAATATTTTATTGATGAGTTAGTTTTCTTTTTTATAAGCAAATCTATCATATCTAACCGATCTTTCTGCAATTCATATCTTTCCTCAAATGAGACCCACCTGTTAAAATAATATTGCCACAAAGTGTATTCGGGTACGGTTTCCTGAGATTAATTCAGGTGATGTTTTTAGTATAATGAAATTGATTTGTTGTGTTAACTTCAAGAAACATTATACATCGTAAGTTTAATTTGTCATTGAAAATGTAAATAGACTGACTATTCATCAGTTCGTTACGAAATGAATAATATTGTCGAGCTGAGAATGATGCGGCGGATTATGGTGCATACTGACAATCACAATGATTGGAATAGAAAAATATGTGTAATAAATTGTGCTCATTATCCGGTGGAATTAATACGTAAAATTGTATTTGAAAAAGTCATTCCCACTGTTTTACTTCACCCTGGTAACTGAAGGAACATGCTACACGGAAATGCGCTGATGAAGCACTTCGATGACCGATGATAGAC
The DNA here is from genome assembly GCA_004115045.4 of Sinella curviseta. Classification (NCBI taxonomy): domain Eukaryota; kingdom Metazoa; phylum Arthropoda; class Collembola; order Entomobryomorpha; family Entomobryidae; genus Sinella; species Sinella curviseta. The sequence goes on along the minus strand of CM023201.3, from coordinate 8,867,863 downwards.
TTTATCTGTCATTCCATTTGTTTACACTTCAGTCACATGGCTATGGAGATTAAAAAGCGTTAAATTCTACGACCGCTGGATTCCCTCAGGAAGCATTGCTGCAGATTGTTGGCCTACCCTTCACGTAAACGATCGTATGTTACTATAGGATAGTAAAATGCTACGTTGGGTGCTAATTCACTAATATTTGATAGTTCTGATACCGCAGAAAAACATAAACTTGCAAATCCTTCAAGATGTTGTAAATGCAGAGTTCAGTTAAACGGTCAAAACGGTAAACTCATCCTCAACAACTTTGAATGAGGGAAGCGTCCTCGAAGATAGCCTCCTCCTCATGCTGTTAGGTGTGGACAATGACGCAATTCTGAATGGCTAGTACTACTAAACTACCACTTCAGAACATGCAGATGCTGATAACTCTCTATTGAAATGCTAAGGCATTACCAAGTACAAAATAACGACGCAACATTTTAAAGATGGTTGTAGAACTCAAGTCGTATGAAATTCCGAGCACTCTGATGTACATACTTTCCAGATGCTTCCACAGAGCTTTCTCCTGTGGTTTCATCAATATTCCAAATATTGAATTTTGCATAGAGTAGAGATTTTCAGCTGTAATATTATACCAGTCTCTAGAGTGATTCCGGAATGTTTCCTTAAATATGCTGCAGCTGTTTGGGTGCAGAGAAGAATGGTTTTCTACGCTCCTTGTTTTGTTTGTTTCGGTTAAGACATATGTGCTATAGCGATACATTTCCATTACATCAGAACTAGCCACAAAATCATATTCTCCTCGAGTAACAAAATGTTTGTCAGAACGAAACTCGTTGGTCCAGTTTGATAAGGATTCGGATGAGTTGAATGCCCGATGAGGCGAAAAAATGTACATCATTGTTGGACGGACGAAAATCGTGAAGCCATCTTGTACCAGCTCGTCAAAGGCTGTGTATGGAATCAGATGTCGGGGCGATATTATGTTGTAAACGTTGCTGTTCTTGTAGCCGTTACTTAAAACAATTCCCACGAAAAGTATGGTAACAATACTAAAGCGGAGGTGAACGTTCGATAGTAATGCAGGTTGGAAAGGGTCCCCTTGTTCCAAGAACATTTTGACGACCGACAAGAAATGAGTGCATCGGGATGATACACCCGAAATTCTGTACAGAACCTCTGCCATAAGCATTGTAAATGCAACTATGCACACCCAAGCCAACGGTTCATATGCTCGCAACGATTCGTCAAATCCGTAAAAACGGTTCCCCTTGCCACTGCTGCAACTTACAAATACAAATCTTTTTTCAATGTCTTCATACGACAGAGGCACAACGGACGAAATAGTGTTTGGGACGAAACGGATGACAATTGCAGCACCGTGTACGGCTCGAACCGTTGCATGCAACAATTTCCCATTGCTGCAATATTTTGCATACGTCGCGTACGTCGAAGAATGTTGCATTTCCAATAACACCAAAGACAACTGACGCGATACCTGAGGAGAACATGTGTTTTGCGTGGCTGCCTATTCAAACTTTACCACAGCTTTCCATTCTGTTCCGAAACTCGTGCCTTGATACTGAGTCAACGCTCCAGCGTAATTCGTCTTCAGCGGGTGGTGAATATAAAAACAGGGTAACAGTTTGCAAATCAATTTTTGTATACTTCACGGACATTTTGATCGAGTCCAAATTGGGCCAGAATCCCGCCACCAGGTAGACGCCCTCAATGTTCTGCTTTCCCAACAACAACGATATCGTTACTATGTGAGCGGAACCAGGCGGATCAAAGTGACTCTAGTATAGGGGCGGTGACGGTACGCGTAAAACATTGGCTAAGATGTCGGATGTCATGCGCTTCGAAATGTGATTGACAAATAAGTGAAGTTTTGGAATGCTTGTCTGTTGTGGTCTAGCCCCCAATTGTGCAATGTCGTCTACGGGATCAATGATGAATTCCGGTGGGTACTTGAAAAATTTACTGAGGAGATCGGGAGCTTGAATTGAAATTTGCACTTGACAGTTCCAGGACCTTGTCGCGACCACGTACTGTAAAAGTATAATTCTAACACACAAATCGTGGTTGGAATTGATGTAGGATTGGCCCATTTTAAGTCCCACTAAATATTTTGACAACTGGCAATTTTGACCTGTCCCATTTTTCAACTCTTCGGTCAAGTTGACATGCACATATCCGAATGCAACCCAGAAAGGTGTATATTTGCCATAGCCTATTTTTATTCGATTGTTCGCAAACACTGCAACGTGCGGTCGCCTAATGACTGCTCCGTAATTTGACGTGCTGATATCAACATTTAAAAAATTGTCAATTAGGACCTGACAGTTGGGCTGGCTGAACAGGCTGACAATGTCAGATAAGTCAACCAGAACATTCCGAATATTTGTTTGTGATTTGTAGGAATTCTTTAAGAGGGAAAATGTTTGCCTCTCTTGTTTTCTGAAAAATTTCGTCGGATCAAAATCTTGCAATGGCGTAATTGAGAAATTCGGTTGGCCAGAAATATGTTGACAATGCTTGCCGAAAATTAAGTGCGACAAAAAAATGTAGATGATGGGAAAGCAATCCATAATTAGCTTCACTTCATCTCAACGGTTTACGATAATTGTTTTGATTAATATATCCACAAGTGTTCTGATTTGTTATTTTCGAAATTACATAGCGTTTCACCGGATCGACAGTGGATGCAAATTCGTAATATCTCCTATCAACGGTCAACTTCGGATTTCGATTTTATATTCCCATGCCACAAAATATGAACACAACTGGCAACAAAAAATTTTTAAGTTGTGTTTAATATTTGCACCAGGGGCTACAATATTGTACAAGTAATCAATAACCATAAATTATTCAAAATTGGATGATAAGACAAGCAATTACATCAACTTGCTACGATAAGTAGCAAGGGAAACATGAGCAGGTGTTGTGGTCGAGTACATGTTCGTGAAGAATTATAAGTGGTAAATATACTTGAAGCAATATTGTGCAAGCATAGTTGCTGTTACGAGGTTGATGATGTAAGATTTAATTATGATAAAACTCAAAAATCTAACACGGTCGTGTCTACCTCATAGAATGACAGAAGCCAGGACATATGTAACGTAAAATAACAAAAGGAGATTTGAGCACGTATTCATGCAATGTACCTATCAAGTGAGTATCTATTACAAACATTAAATATCTTAAGCTGGGCTTTATCGCCGGCATAAATTAATGGTCTAATGCAAAATAATTAACACCGGAGTAGCACCGGAAACCTGGAGACATTGAAGTAAACGGTTTTGTACCTAATATAATAACCAATCCAACCTTCAGCATTCTGAAATCAGTGGGCATGGCATGACTACCTTCCTAAAGCTTCATGGCTGGTTACTTTACTTGTAGCCGCACATAATTCTTCTATGGTTTATTCTTCACAAATTTTTGGTTTTCTGGTTTCTTCTTCTCTCACATGGCTTTGTCTGTATGTCAAATGCTAAAACGGTAGAGAAGTGATACTTTCATCATTGTAATCAATCAACAGTTCTTAAATGTGATTCTGAGCAATCGCCAAAAAACGAGCAAACCCACAAAGCGATTTAAAACCTGCTCCCTCAAACGATGATCAGTAGCGATTGGAAATTGTATGCATATATTTTGTTGGTTATTCATTTTTTCAGTCGTTGTCGTTTCAAATGCTAAGCAAAGTAGACAGTATACTTTGCAGTCTTGTGAAACGAAATCCGCACACTTTTTGCAAGAACTGCACCGGTGAAGATAACTGGAGAAAGCAGACTTATAGAACTGTGTCACATTATGCTTTGGTGATGCAGCTGAAAGTTTGGACTATAATGTTTCAGGTAGTTTTGTATCCGAACCCAATATATTAGTATCGTTAAAGATATTAAGGTGCTGGTGGTGACAAGTATCTATAAAGATGCTGACAATAAATTAGAGAAATAACTTGATTCTAACGATTGTGAGAGCAATTCCATCCAGACTCTAATATTAGGGCAACATGGGAATTCCAAGTCCATGCTTATGATTACGTAGTTAATTTTGATTATGATACTAAAATGTAGTATTCTAAGCCCACAAATGTAGAGGAGCTTAAACCTAATTTTTATGTATTGTCCTGCATGTCAACTAGGTATTGAATGCATGTAGACCTTCATTCATGGCATTTCATGTGGCAAAATCGCATGGCATGGCATGGCGAGATTGAAAATCGCATTTCATGGCATTTTGTTTACATTTCATGTTGAAAACACCTCATGGCATGTCATGTAGCCATTTACATGCATTTACATGCATGTACATGAACTGTGTTTTTTTTACTAAAAAGAAGGCTCATATGCTGCATGTTAAGTCATGTAGTATTAATGTGGGCCATTTTGAACCTTACAATAATAAATAGATTCTTCCAAACGCTAATCAATACGATGAAACATCAAAAAAATTGCCAAAAAATCTAAATTGAGGGCCAATTAATTTGAAAATTACGTATAGACTACGTAAAAATGGCTATAAGTTACATGCATTTACATGATTTGAGATCATGTCATTTTACTTTGGGTCATGTCATGTATCATGTCATGGCGTTGTAAGTCATGTCATGGCATGTAATTTACATGCCATGCCATGATATAGAAAAATGCCATGAGGTTTCATTTAAATGCTACATGAATGAAGGGCTAAATGCATGTAATTAACATTCCCAGTCAATCCAATTGCAAAGCTATTTGTATTTATCATAAATTATCTTCATTTATTTCACGTAAGTTTAATGTGTTCACAATGTACGAAGTCCATCTCGGACATTCTATTAGCATTGCCATGTTTGACGCCAGTCGTAACGGATATCGTTACAAGTGCACGTTTGACCACCTGCAGATAATAAAAATTCGCACTGCAAAGGTAGCAATTGCGTCGAACGGTGATTGTAGGTATACGTTCGTGGGAGTTTGCGTTCGAATTCGCAGGGAATAAACAATGAGCAATACGGAGATACAACGATTCGGCCATGAATCGTGATTAGGATCAGTAACTTTCATCATTATAAATAGAATTCCATATACGTTGGCATATTTTTTCTCGAGCTCCAGAACTTTGAAATGTACTGCTGTTTAGTATTATTATATGTTTGAATGTGTGAATACTGTGTGAATACTGTGAATACCTATATTATGTGTGAATGGTTACTAATTAATGTAACTAATTCCCTTTCATAAATACATACATACATACATACATACATTATTATATGTTTCATACTACTCCTAGTAGCCAAACGTGTTGACAAAAACATAATTGACATACTTATGTAAATATATACCAAAGCAATACAAGAATTGAACTTTAATTTTAAAAGTAGTATCTTAGTAAGTATACACCAGAGCAAGTAGCAAAAATGGTTGTGGATTGACACAGTCAATATATCTTTTCAGGCGCAAATAAACTTGATGCATTCCATTTATAGCCACACGAAATCGCTTTTGATGTTTCCGTGACAACCTGTAGGACCTCATTCTTCTCTTCCTACACATCCGTCGTAAAGTATTCTACAACAATGGTAACTAAAATTTAGCATGTCGTCTGTAAAGTGTAAATGATTTGTGCTTCCCGACATAACCACAATCAATTCATTTGATTCCCAAACATTTCTAACTACATTAATAGCTGCACAATTATTTTTACTCGATATTGCCTACGGAGGTTACTTTGAAACCACCTATAATTTAATTAAATTGGATAGAGGGCAAGGTTTACATTGTTGGCGGTTTCCACATTCAAGATTTTAGCTAATAGAATATTCTAGGAGCAATGATTAACTGCTTCAATAAGAAATTTTGGTCGAGGTCAAGTTTCATGCACTGCAGATTAAGAGAATCTTAACACATTATTCAACAGGCATATATAGTCCAGATTGACTTGTAATTTTGTTATTTCGAATGGAAAGCATAAGGAAATATTTATAGTTTGAAAGGATTGCCATGAAGTGCGTGTCGAAACCATATCCAAACCGTCATAAACTACCACATGATCTCCCGAACTGATTGTGTGTGCGACTGTGTACCGAAAATACGTTACGTTAGTTAAAGTGACTTTTTTGAATTGAAACTTGCAGCTGGAAGTTAAGACTTTGTTGTTATGCATTTCCTATAATATCATAGTCAATTCGATTCAGTACGCTGTGAATAATAGTTGCAAGGAAACGATAAACAACTTGAAACGGTTTTGGAATGTTAAAGAGGTATTACATACTGAGACATGGATTAGCAAAAAAAGAATTATGTCAGTAACACCAGCTGTGTACTTCTGCTTGAATAAATTGCATGCATTATCTCATTAGTATGCTGTATTCAAATATGCAAAGTGAAAAATGAAAAACTTTGCATCAATGGAAAAGATGTACGTGCAAATATTTTCATTTAACTCAAGTCCGGTAGAGGAATTGTCCGACCAAAAAAATGTTCGGCTGCACAAATATACGGGTAAGGATTGTCGTTGTAATTCTGGGCCGCACAATAGCCCGGATCCCGTAATTTTTATATACCACGCCGTCGCAGTGACGTAATTCTTGGTAGTGTAGAGGAAACTTACATCACGGTTAACGCAGTGTGGTAATCAAATGTGGTAAATTCCCTTCAAGGACAAGTGTTCATCGATGTTTAAGCTTTCGTAAGAATAAATGTCAAATTGGTTTTCAAATTAAATTCAAATTGAACCTGTGATTATGGACTTTTCTGTTACATTCTCATTACGTTTGTTCATTAGACATCACACTCTTCGAAACGCTTGATAGGTATAAATCACATTTTCCGGTGCATTCGGTAGATCCCATTTTTAAATAATCTTAATATTCAGGTTTTCCCTTCTACCATTGGAAATGTGACTAGAACTATATTACTTGATGTCAATATTAAATTATGTGATTTAGATATGCGGAAGTTTAAACAAATAAATTCGGAAAGTATACCGATGGTAGATTGTTCAATTAGCTTGCAATAAGAATGGTTTCACTTATGGCAAGATGCGATGTGATAATCGATATGTGCCCATATTGTTAGTAACATTGCAGGGATTCCCACTATTCCAAAAATCTCACTGTGAAGTTTAGTGTTTGCTTAATTAAATATAAGATAATTTTGAAAAAATCGAACATATCAATCCCAATGCAGGTGCCCGTTCTAAATGCAGGTGCCCGTTCTAAATGCAGGTGCCCGTTCTAAATGCAGGTGCCCGTTCTAAATGCAGGTGCCCGTTCTAAATGCAGGTGCCCGTTCTAAATGTAGGTGCCCGTTCTAAATGCAGGTGCCCGTTCTAAATGCAGGTGCCCGTTCTAAATGCAGGTGCCCGTTCTAAATGCAGGTGCCCGTTCTAAATGCAGGTGCCCGTTCACAAGTTTGCAAACATGGGACATGGGAAAAGTGGAAGTCTTACCGGAGCGGAGAGGGACAATATGCTGGGGAGGGTGGCTATGCTGGGAAGGGTTGATATGCTGGGAAGGGTTGATATGTTGGGAAGGGTTGATATGCTGGGAAGGGTTGACATGTTGGGAAGGGTTGATATGCTAGGAAGGGTTGATATGTTGGGAAGGGTTGATATGCTGGGAAGGGTTGACATGTTGGGAAGGGTTACCATGTTGGGAAGGGTTGATATGCTAGGAAGGGTTGATATGTTGGGAAGGGTTGATATGCTGGAAAAGGTTAGTAGACTGGGAAGTGTTGATATGCTGGGAAGGGTTGACATGTTGGGAAGGGTTGATATACTAGGAAGGGTTGATATGCTGGAAAAGGTTAGTAGACTGGGAAGTGTTGATATGCTGGGAACAGGTCATATATTGACATATTGTGTGAAATGCGTGAAGCTGGGCAGATATGCATGTTGGATATGCAGCGGCGGAAACAATTGTCGAGATCGAGGGCACGCTGAGACATGTACAAATTTAAGTTTTTGAAATTTTTATTTCTACGTTCTGCGAAGGATAACTCATTTGCTAAGCGTAGCTTGCTGGCATTTCTAGTACGGTTATACATGCTGCTAATCACGATTAAGGTTTATCTAATTATAGTATTATAGAATATTATTTTCTAATCCACTCCATATTAAAATGCAATAAATAATGTTTGCATTGATTTAGTGAATCATCGTGGTGTCGTGGTTGGGTAAAAATGCATATTGTGAAGTCTAAAGACTGCCACCTGTCTCATAAAAAAGGTAACAATTGTTGGGATGCTTGGTAGTGAATTTTCTTGCAACAAGTGGAGGGTTACCGTAGTCGCACGATCTTGTGTAATTTCGGAATCAACACTCAAGGAAAATCTCTATGAATGAATAAAGGTTGTTCTCCTGAAGCGCAATTAATTTGCATCTATGTATTTTTTCATCTAATCAATAGTGATATTTCTTTAAAATGTGCACCGTGGCTTATGTATCATGTATTGAACTTTTCTGTAATTATATTTTGTGGTTGGTAAAGTTGCACAGAGTCGTCCTGTTCATGCCTAACATATTTTTTCTGTAATTGTTATTGTTATGCCTTACATGTTTCTAAAATGCACAATTCTGGTAAGAAACTCAATGTCTTGTTTGAATTGGATTACCTATATCGATTTCGCATAGTCTATGTAGCAATCATCGGTTATATTAGTTATTGCGTGTTCAATTGCAAAGCACCATTTAAATATCGAGATTATCGTATGGCAACATCCGATTCATCTACGTTTCTCACCATACCGAATTCTTGAAAAGTTCTGCATGAATTGAGGAGAATAAACGACACATGTTATCCTGGATTCTATAACTTCCCACTCCTGAGTAACGAATAAGGTGCTAGTAAAAAACGAATCAATAAATGGTAGACTAGTTGGTGGTTGTTCTTTAAAAATATAAGAGAATCTTGGTCATAAGTTTTGAGTGGGTTAGCCGCCATTCTTAGTAATCATGGCTACTGGAAATATTAAAATTTATGCAGGTCCCTGGTCCATCCATAATATGAGTTGTTGGTTGTACAGTTGTTGATAAAATGAAGGTATACATATTATTATGATAATTAGCATTAAGGAGCTCCAGGAATTAAAAACAAACAAGCTCAGCAAGCTTGCCCAATTAAACTTTTTACAACCAAGGGAAGCGTAGTTGTGCCTTTAGCATGGGTTAGTCGTCGTTGCTCATTGCCACCTGTGTTATATTCTTATGAGTTTTACAACTTGTGTATGTTAGTACTCCTCGTTTGAGTGGTGTATTTGTGTGTTTGATGAAGAGCTGACAGATGATGGAATTGAGAATTTATATGGAGACTTCTTACTATTGTCCTTCATAAGTTCCTATATGGATGCTAACGCTACAAGAATGAGGTACAAACTCGAGAGTGTAAAATTGTTCACCTATTTTAGGATCGAATCAAAGAAAATGCAACCACTTTTAAATGCGTAATGTGTTGATAAGCACATTATGTCGTAGTTCTTAACGTTTCATATTAACCTGATAATACTACATTACACGTCTCAATTCTGGAGGATACAGTAGGTTCAATGGTCAAACTCATATGCAGTGTCCCACGGATTATCTAGGTAATCTTTCCAAGTCCAAATATAATAACTCATTTATATTCACTTGCTCAGATTGGACTGGGCTGCCGATGAAACGGAGAAATAAAATATACCTCATACTTTATCCGCCTTTTATTTTGAGGATCGTTATCCAGCAAGTTCAGAAAGTGCCCAAACTTCCTTAAATATGTGAACGGCTGTCGTGTCGTAGCTGTTTGGTGCAATGATTACTAATTTTACGGTATTTATCTAAGGATTACATATCGCATTTCACGAAACAAAAATGACGTCATCCGCGAGATAATTTTTATCCATGGAGAAAGTACAAGCAAGAACACAGTGACTTTGCTGTTTATTGGAACTAGGAGTCGCGCATCGACATTGCTTGTCACTTAATTTCAATTTTAACAATAACTTTCTTATTTGGATCGTCACTGTGAACAGATGCGATATCGATGCGATGCTTTTTTGTCAGTCGGTGATTCCTCAAAATTAAACATGACATTGCAGATAGTGTAATATTTCGCATCTTCTGGTACCAACTGGGGAATTTTGGCTTCTCAGGCACACAGTTTATAACATTCTGCTACTTTTTAAAAAAAAATCTAAAACAAAAGTAATTTTCAGAACCAAGTAACATGTATTAATTTGACTCGAAAGATGCCAATGCTACACATTCCGAAAAGGATTCAACTTTCACGCCCCAATATTATTCTGAATACCAGTTTGATCATATCTGACGGAAGATACTTCTGTATGGGTATTGTTGCATATTTAGGCAGGACATGAGAAACTTCAATCGTTATTTTTTGACCACATCAAAACTTGACAGGATTTCGTTCGTTTCAGTTATCACTCCATTAGAACTGAAATATAAATGTAGTATCAACTCAACTGGACACAACAACATCATCATCATTTTTGCATCTTGTAACATTTAAACGACCCCATGCAATTATATCCCGCTTGACTGAACGATGAGAGCAAAGATGCCAGTTCCTTGTATCTGTTCATTAGGGTCTAGATAACATTTAAACTTTAATAATGCGAAAGGAGAAGGTATTGATTACGAATATTTCGACAATATTTTTCTTTTTCATTTGTGAAATGTTACATGTCCCAAATATACCTTCGTTTCTTTTGAGCTCTCGAGTTTTGGTATTCATCTACATCCTTAATACCAATTTTTTTATTGTTTGTGATTCGTAAAACTTTTTCGTTTAAAATCGTAGAAAGACGTGCAAAGTATCATTTTGAAGCTAAGACGATGGGGAAGTGAATTGGGTTTATCATAGAGCGAAATTAAAACCGTACACTGCAAATTTTGAGGTCAGAAATGAAAAACGGAAATTTCCATTCCTTTCAAACGTCAATTCGAAATAGAATGCTTCATTAGTCTATTTTTAGTCATTGATTTCAACCTTCATCGATATACTATATATAATTTACCATGTATAATATATGACATACATAAGCAATATGGAAAGTTGGTCTCTCGCAAGTTACAAAAGGGAGTTCACTTGCAGCACATTTGCAATGCCTAAAAGGTCTCTCATTGCCCCAATTGTTTACTAACCCTGACGTTCACATATGTATGTTCGTGTTTGTGTACCTTTTGTGCGTGAGAGATGTTACAGAACTGCGAAACTATCCAGGAAAAATGCGTGGATTGTAGAGGGAGTTAGAAAATAATGGACAGATTATTGTTTTGGTATTTTATGTACTCATTTAATTTCCTCAATTTATTTACTTCAATTACTACGAATTATATTTCATAAGAGTTTCTTGAATTTTAAACGGTTTCGAGAAAAACCTAGCATATGATCAACGTTGTTCACATAGTGTACACGATATCAATATAATAGTTTAAAAAGTTGATAATGACATGCAGTCAATTTTGAGGGGAAATTTATGGCATCTCCGGCAAATGATCAACCATGGCGGAAGGTATTATAAACCATCCATGGAAACGCATGAGTGATAAATAGCATCCAGTTCATGTGCTTCAATCCAGTACTGACAGGAATATTGTGACCGTTAATGAAATATTGGGATCCATGTATGTATCTTATGCTTTGGCCACATTCATATATGATCGTGAAATAAAAAGGCAATGGCTGGAAATAAAAAAGAAACGTAGTATGTCCATATCAGTTCCACCGCACAAGATTCTTAGAAGTTTTCAGTGGACATCATTGTGATATATACGCTTAATAGTATTTTCTATCTAAATTGTAAAATTAGCTTCTATTTTAATTTCAGTTCACAAATCTGTTCAGTGAATTACATTCTTTGCTTATACAGGTTGACACCGCTGAGCGCAACCAATATAACTTATGACTGTATACCGTCGGTATAGTGAACCTGCTTAACACGGATTAATGGCATTAACTTTGTTTATAATTTTGTCGCCAATCCGACGCTGGAAGTTGTAATTTGCAGTGGAAGTAAATATAGATCAATTTGATCAAAAAGCTATCTAGATACTGGTGGTGGTTGCAATGGTAGCTTCACTGGCGCATCGTGAGGCAAAAGATTTATACATTTCACATATAAACGTATTATTCTTTCGTTCGTGGATTGTCAGATCTCTGACATGGCTGCTTTATCGTAAGCAGTTAAAAATCAATGAAATACTGAAAAACTACAACTTTGTGACTTTTGTGCAATAAATTAAGCTACGTAGCATAATTACTAAACGACTGAATCATAAATATTTGTTGTGGTAATGATGATTTAATTATTGTTAACTTCAAGGTCGCTTAATGTTAACTCCTCTGCCAAAGTTAACTATGCGGACAATGGAATCTAAAAAATATGGGCAATCATTGACAAATTGTTTAAAATCCTGAATTATCGACGGTAAATTTGAAACCATCATTTCACAATGACACTAACATTATTCCATTCAAAGTCAATAAATTTACCATGCTTTGCCAGTTCCGCTTTTCTTAAATTTCCTTAAATCTGCCGTTAAAATATAGTTTAAACCTTAAAGATTGAAGTAACATGTACCACAATGACAATACTTCATATCGCTATTGCGACGTCACCAACTAGAAAACTACTACATCCAAATCTTTGTAACGAGCATGTTCCAGCAGATTTTGTTTACGTTGAGAATGTATTAATGGACTTTCAGGAGGAATGAAAAATGGATTTGAAGACATGCATAAATATGAGTTCCCAAACAGGTAGGAAAATCATTTCCATACTGCATCAACCCGGCCAGTTTGCTTTAGGATTTGTCGAATAAAAATAACTGTTTAATAAAAGAACTCCTGTTTGTCAAACGAGGTCACGCGTATTACATGTACATGTATAAAGTATGGAAGCGAAAGGTAGAATGGAGGAACAATTTGAAACTAATATTAAGAATCGGTATGTGTACATAATGTTCGAACAGGACCCATCTATAATTGCGGGTGCAATAATAAAAACTGTCAAACTAATTTGTTTCTCAGCATTAAATGTACGTTGCAAATGGGATTACCAGACGTTAAAAATGTTTGGGCAGTATTTGTCAATATCCCGTCGAATGAGCTATAAAAATTGTGCCCTTCATAAGGTAGAAATCCTAACCAATTGTATTTTTAACGCCTAGTTAATGTGATCTTTTCAGTATTTTTCCGAAGCCCTTTATTGGATGGTTATAAGGCAATACGTTTGCAAGAAATATAAAGAAAGCAATGGTTAGCGGATAATCAAGACTACAACATCCAAAGATTTGAAGTGGTCCTTCCGATCTAAGTATAAATTAAAATTGGTTCGCTGCGCAATTGCATTCTGTGTCGCGCAGCTGTAAAAAATGAATAAGTGTTTAAATGTTAGCGAGTACATTTTAAAACCAGTACCTACAAGTTAGCCAAAAATAAATAAAATTAACAAAATCCACTTGACATTCACGTTCGTACGCCACTACATATTATTCGCCAACACGGCAATGGTTGAATAGGCACGACAGTTACAATTGCTACTGAATTACATAACCACTACATTTGTAATCCGAAGATTTTTCGGACATGAATAAACGCTAATTGAAAAATATCCCATACGAATATTAAGAATGAACTGAACGTATAGATTTTTAGAAACATAGCTGTTCTAGAATTTGCTGAAAGTCCTTGTGCTGATTAAAAATCATACAGTTGGGAATGTGGTAGACAATGCAGATACAGAAGCCACTTATATGCACTGTTTAACGCACCGTTGTTGCTGTGACGCATGAAGTTAGTACTGAGCAAATATGGCATCCAATAATAAATGGCAGCTATCTTTATTTGGAAAAATAAATGAAAGTATTAATTATTGTGCAAAAAATGTACCTGCTATCTGACATTCCCCATCTCAAGTGTACCCCATTTCTCTCAGTCTCCCCACCATGCTCAAGTTATGTATTGATGATGTTGAATTTACTCAATCTATAAGCTTATATTTATTTGTTAACGTCGTCTTGCAAAGTTTTGAATTAAAACATACCAATAATAATGCTACTCAAAGAAACTCGATAATAGTAACTGGATAATATTCTCGTTGAAGGTAATACTGCGCATACACACTTAATGCCATAAGTTGCTCGATGTTGATGGAAGTGATTGTGGAAAAAATAAGGAAATTCATGTTGGAACGATAACTGACTGAAATGATGGCGCCACGAACACATACGTCACAAATGTTAATGTGTTTCATGCATATACTTGTACAAATGTCATATAAGCAACCAGAAGATGATTTGCAAAGAATATGACGCAACGTTGATTGCTTAATCTGAAAACAATAATGATCCTTTTCATCTGGATCGGAAAATATTTTCATGGCGACCCAGACAATCCAAATAGAATGTACTTATTAATTAATTATGTGCCTCAGCCGTAACCACGAGCTGTAAGGATAGAATATCAATGCCTCGTTCAAGACTGAAATCAATTAAAAAGATCCCAATGTATACACACAACGGATACGCTTTTTGAACTGAACCACCATTCAAAATTCTCATTGTTCTGATGCTCCCATCCAAGCGCTGCTATTTATCAAAAATCGTTCAAGTCGCCTTATCAAAATTAAATTACGATCCACACACTTTTAATTACATTCAAGGTTTTAAATTCCCTGAGAAAAAGAATGTCCGATACACCTTAAGTGATAATAATTTCCAATAGCACTGCTTGCACACTATTGGCGCCATGGTCACACAAAATCTGTACACGTTCAGATAAACGTAATTTGAGGTAAATTATTGAAGGATTCAAAGAGAAAATCAAATTTGTTTCAGAGGCGACTTGAATCGCATGAAATTGTGGTGATAACTATGCAACTTAACATGTGGTAAGCTGCAAGTGCGGTTGGCGTTAACGCTTCATCGACCTTTTTCGTTGACGTGGATTATTTAAAAGAAACACAAGGAAACGAGTTTGTGGTTTTTTGTGCGTCCCTTATATAGACGGCGCAAGTTTTCTGATGAATTTATATGTGAAATATGATTGTGTACAAAAAAAGAAATCCTCAACTAAATTTGCACGATAAAAACCGGCCATCGGCTAAATAAACCGCAATGTTGGGCATGTTTTTTTTTCATTTTGCATTAGAAAATAAAATATGTTAACCATAGCATTTAAGTCTCTAAATTGTGCATAGCATTTAAACTTAGAATGTCAACTTCAGCAAGTTGTGTGGACATTCAATTTGTTTGCATAAATATTCACTACTAGTGTACTCCTCTTCGGTTGCCAATGGTCAATGTTAGCAAAATACAGCAAGTTATTACAGGACAAACCTTAATGTAAAATTCTAAATGTTCATACTTGCATTAGTTGAAGGAAATGAACTACAGAATGCCATTATTAATTCCCGGTTGTGTGTGTTGTAAAACTCTTCCAGTTCAATGACAAGGCAATGTTATGATTGTAGTAGTCGTAAATGCGATGTAAGACATGCAAATATTGGGATACGTGAAAAGGTGAAACCGAAAGACATGTGCCAGCTTCTATTCCGTATCTCTTTCAAAATGTGTCGTATTCGGAAATATTAGATAAACTTTATGTAATCATTTAATGGCGTCCGCGTTGCACTTAAATACTAGTACTTTGTGAAAATATTATTTATCCTTTGTACAAGGTATATTATCTTTATCCAGGAAGTACACGGGAACGTAGATAAACAATAAATATGTCACTGTCAAACCGTACGCTTCATTGCCTCGGACATTCACGGCATTAATACTTTATTTTTCTACTCTGTTTTACCAAATGCTCAAACATTAAGCAAAGTGATTATGTGTTGCTTCAAAGCTATAATAATATTATCGATAATGTGGCTAATTCTAATGCATAAAGCGTACATACATATTTCAGCATGTTTGTAAAAATTAATATCTCATGGTTGCTTATTATAGTTAAGTTGAACGCTATTTGATCACATGACGATAGTATTTTTCAGGAAAACCCTAAATTTGTTGTATAGGATTTAGATTTGGGGCATTTCACTTTCCACAATGATTCGTAATATATTCCGTTCAACCGGTGTAACGAAACGAAACCACATTTCCATAGAAACGAGCAATCCATCCGGGATCGAATCAGAAAATGAGGACTCGGAAAATTTCCTTGTTCTATATTCCAAGTTTTCCTATTGGATTTTCTGCACTCCATTTAGATTGAAGCGAGATGCTATTCATCATGACGTTATCGCGAGGTCAAACCTTGTTCAGAGAGCAGTTTGTTTGTTAATACATACTGCAAATGTAATTATGGAGAGCTCACACTTAAGAAATCGCATAGCTAGGATCGTTAAGAAGGAGAATCAGAAACCGCTGATGTATTTTGCCGTCCTTATTATTATATCAGGATTTATCATGCGAGTGTACTTTCTGAAAGCCATTTGGAAAGACAAGAATTATTTTGTTGGTCTGGCAAATTGCTGGATCAGTGGAAGCATAGATGTAAGTAGGCATAAGGTAAATTGTAAAAAGTGCACAATTTATTGACGCAGGATTGTGTCATCTAACAGCCAACCAAATTTTACATCTAATAGGCTGGCAGAATAGTATGCTTTCAAATGTTCTGCGGGATGTACACAGTGATATTGCAATGCACAGAGCGGTAAGTAGAGATATTTTGGCTCCGTCGGACCAATGGAATATAACGATCTGGAACCCAAAGCTAGTCTCACGCGGCCGCAACGCATTACTCTTGTCCTCTGATTATGGGCCGATTACGGGCACTCATGAGTTCCATTGGTTGGATTATATTGCGGCCGTAGTTGCAGGGATTGGATGGACAGGAGATTACATTCTAGCATATTTCTTTGAGTTGCTCATGCTTGTTACTGTAACAACGCTTTGGCATTCGTCCTCCAAGTTTGCAAGAATTATCAAACGTGACTTGGATAATTCGTTACGTGACAGATCCGGCGATAGTCTGGGTGGCGAATTTTCCAAGTTGAGATGGTCGGACGTGAGAGAAATGTATCAGATGATAAATAGTTTCTATCGCGCAGTAAACAACTGTATTTCTCCTTTGGTGATCCCATGGCTAAGTAACGTGATGTTTTACATGTCGACGAATCTGGATGTCGTTCTTATTGAGTCAAAAATAAACAAACAAATATTTAGCATGTTGGACCTTGGCTACGTCTGCTGCATTGTTATTATCTCGGCAGATATACATAATCAGGTAACGCAGACATTAAAAAATGACTAATAGAATATTGATTACATCGAAATATGATGCAATTAATTGGATGTATTGTGTGATGCTGACGATTGGGCCTTAGATGAAAGTATTGAGAGATTGGCTGTCAAGAGAGGAAAACAGGCAAGATATATCCGTCGACAATCTCGTGACAATTTTGAGCGAGCTGGACTCAGGTGTCGTTGGAATTCATGGGAGCAACATATTCACAATAACTTACACTGTATTGTGGAGCGTAAGTTTAAAATGCAAGCAAAATCGAATGCTGTTGTACAATACAATGCTAACTGTCAAACTGATTTTGTTTTCAGTTAGCTGCTACCGCCATCACATTCTTTATAATTTGCATTCAGAGCCGACAATATGATGCCTAAGACGAAAGTAAGCTCTGCAAATCTAGTGATTATTGTATTAGTTGTGGTTCATTTGCACCCTTCCATGTCAATTATAAATTACGGGTTAGTTATTTGGTGTGTTTAATGTGATACTGACATATCGAAACTCCAAAATAAGATAGGTAGGTTTTTGATAACGTACTTCTTCATTGCTTTCAATAAACGAAGCACTTATAAGAATATGCGCAATGAGAAAATTGATACGAGTAGCTATTACGTAAGGCTTGGTTTGTTGACTATTTTAGAGAGACGTAAGCTAATGTTATGCAAGTTGCCTTTCAAATTCCGAAAAAATAGCATGTTTAACGATTGGTTTTTGTTATGTTTAAATGCTGCCTCTTTTAATTCGAATTTATATAAACGTTCTGTTAAGTGGAATTGTGTTAATGAATGTAATAATCTACTTGGCAACAAAAAACTATGTGTTTTGGAGAATGAGCCTTCTAAATGATTTGATGATTTGGTCATGGAGTATTTATTAGTATTAAGATCTGATATATTTATATATTTTAATTAGAGAGTTAAAAGATATTGTTATTTGACTCGGTGATACATTTAGAATTTTTGGATTGTTTTTATGGATTGATTGTTAGAATGTTGAATACTTATGGAAATAATTTATTATTATCTATGTTCACATGTTTGTCACTGAAGAACACATCAATAAATACAATATCCTCTGCACTATTCCAACTTCTATCTGCAGTACTGAATTTCTGGTCTCTGTGCAGTAATGCGAATAATGTCGTCGTAATGATTTCAATGTTTATTACAACATATGTGTTAGCTTTTTGCTGTGTGTGTTTCACGCACAAGTAAAAACAACCATGCATTTGATAAGGTAGCAGTTGATGGGAGCCGTGACAAGGAGGCAAACAGATTTCTTTTAATACGTTAAATATACTCACCATCAACAATTAATCCACGTAGACTTGAGAGTTGAGTGGTTCCCAGAAACTGTATGAAAATAATTGCATGTACGAAAATGAAAGTTTCATAATCATACGAGGATGCATAAAATATATTCACCGGTTTCACCCTCAGTTTCACTTGCGAAATAGGAGGCAAATAATTGAATTCATTATTCTTATGAATAGAGAATTTTGTCTCCGCTGTGTGTAAGACATTTTCGTACGTTATGTTAGTACCAATAACAGTATCCTCAACAGGTAATAGTTTGTATCGCCCTGTGGGATTATGTTATTTGTGCAGATAAAGATTCCTCTTCTATATATCCGATATGCTATTGGTTTTTGGAGGTAAATATTCTTATAGTTTACTTTCTGTTACGGAGAAAGCTTCAATAATCCGTGTCCAGATATGATTCGCATTCCGAGGGAATGCAGATGTCCCATTCCTGAATGTACCTTGGTGCCGCTGTGTGCAATTTAAGTGGATTGATGTCGCAAGATGCAAGAATAAGAAGTTCATATATATCTGGACAGTGGAAATGTTCCACTTTGGCATAATCGTACTAATAAGCAAGCGGAAGCCAGTTAGCCCTCAAGGAAAAAACTTATTTGTTTTTGAAATATCCTGCCGACAGACAGATAGACACATATATTCACATAAAGTAGCTCATAGCTTTCGCTACGTAATAATTACACCCGCTATTTGATTTACAGTTGCTCCAATGGGTACACAGTCCTTCTGACTATTTTCTTGAGGGCGGACATGCTGACAAATTTTGGAACCGACAAGTAACATTAGAACACTTTTCACTGTTAGTTTACTGGGAAAAACGAAACTGGACAAAATCTTTTAATGCCCTCTAACTGTGCGGTTTTGCAGCTCATATTTTGTCATTGCAGCTGAAAACTACTTTTGCTGCTGAAACGTGTTCAGAAATGTTTATGAGGTGTTACTGAAGCCGCGCCTAATCGCGCATGTGTATATACATTATTTATATCTACTACGTTCCTCACATCCGAACTGGAGATTCATAACATTGTGATATATTGTTTCTGCCTACATTTTACGGCGTGACATTTAGAGCTAAATATATTTACAACTTATAATATTGACTTATATTGCCGCCGTTACATCTTCAATTGACTAATAATATTATTTTGGTAGGTACAGGTTGGCAATGGTAACGTCGTTTTTGGCAATTACCTTCAAAGTGGTCAGCTTTGGGCGTCAGAAAATTGACGTGCGGCAGCAGATGCGTGAGTGAGAGTCTGACGCATCAGAGCCATTTAGTTGGCTATTGAGATGGATATAGTGGGGATGAAATAGCTAACAGAATGACTACGATAATAGCTTACAAGAAATTATAACAATCAATTATTGTTCGCAGCCGTAAGTGTTCTTTGATCTTGGGTCTCAACTTTAGGTCTTAAATAAATATCTTTGTAGATGCTTGCAAATGAGGACAATAAAGCATATCCTAAATGTCAAACCTTGACGTCCTCGCACATGAGTTCGCACCATTTGTATGACTGGAATGCTACAGATTTCAGAAATCCGATAGCATGTTTAAAAAATATTGCACGTTAACTTATTACCTTTATTCAATGGCATTAAATTTTACACTTAACGATACTAACAAGGGAAGGCTCAGATCGAAGACACTCATTTTGACTTCTTACTATGCCTATTTTGTAGAGTTTTTTTCGCTCTTTCAGATACCACTTTGATTTTTCCCGAATGCGCAAAGTGGTTAGCACAGCAGATCGTTTCTAGTTGTCAAAATGATCTTCACATTAAATGTCGTTCTAGTAATGCTTCAAAAGGACTTCCGTAGCCATTAAATGTAAAGCCTGTTACATGCATGTTTTTAATGTTTTCCTTTTTTAAAGCGTCGATGGCCATTTTAAAAATAATATACGTTTTTACCATTAGAAAAAACAGTAGGCAAAAGTCAATAAAACACGATATGCACGAAAGTGCTTGCTAGAACGGAATCGTCATTTTAATTGACTTTTGTCTACTGTTATTTTTCTAATGGTAAAAACGCATATTATTTTAAAAATTGCCATCTACGCTTTAAAAAGAAAAACATTAAGAACATGCATTTAACAGGCTTTATTTAATGGCTACGTAAGAGTCCTTTTGAAGCATTACTAGAACGACATTTAATGTGAAGATCATTTTGACAACTAGAAACGAACTGCTGTGCCAACCATTTTGCGCATTCGGGAAAAATCAAAGTTGTATCTGAAAGAGCGAAAAAAACTCTTCAAAATAAGCATAGTTAAAAGCCGAAATGAGCGTCTTCGATCTGAACCTTCCCTTGTAAGTTCACAGTGTAACGACGACAGGATTTGTCCATTTAATTTTGTAAATAAATGAATGTTAAAACGTGTAACTCCAACTGAATCAATTGTAACGTCTCAAGTATTTGATGTCATTTCATTTTCTGTAACTCTGGATTTGTAGATGTTTTCAGTTTACACCTTTGTGAAATACACGTTTTGCTGTACAGTAAGTGCCCATTGCTTGTATAATTGGCTCTCACTAACGAAAACGATTTAATCTACGACTATCCGCCTGCATTGCGGGGAACCTGTTGCCACATAAGTTCTTGTGTCAGCTTGGTTAGTCATTGTGGCGTTAACCTTCTACACTAATTCGAAATAATTCTGGATCGATTTGGTTAAACGCTCTCATGACTGAATTTTGTTCATTTATTAGTCACTTCAGGTGTCATCAAATGCACAGGGCATAAGCCTAAGTCCCATGTATCAATGGAATTTGTGGTATTACTAAATATGCTTTAACCTCAATGATATGGAGCGTAATCACACCGTTCGATTCGACGCGGTTTGTGTATACCACATATTTTCGCGTGTTCGGATGCAATGTTTTGGCTGCTGAATTGGTGTTCATCGGACCCATTTACAATTTGAAATTAGTTGCTGCTTATTATAGGAAATGCCTTTCTACATACGGTTTTCTTATCAACAAGCAATCTTCTTGATTCCGCACATGTTTCAAAGTCAGTTTATTAGTTTCTTCAGATTGCATTTTTTCTACTAATTGTAACGGCAGTTTATGCTTCGGGACAATAGCACCAGTGTAAACGCTGTACGTAAACCATATTGAACTCAGCTGCTGCTTTGTTCATTGTTGTTTCACCTGTGTCTATAATGCCAATTCAAACCGCACAAGCATTAGGTTGGTATCCATTAAATTTCCGGAGAGATTGATTTTCAACATGCGGTAATTTCAAAATTAAATTAAATAGACGATTCACTGAGTAAATTTTTGTTACATGACTCATTACATGACGAGGATGTGGAACACCTGCCCATTAGGTGTATTTGGCTACCCACAAAATTTCATTGGATGGCGTTAAACTGTGTGTAGTGGAAACCACATGAAAATATTCGTAAACGTATTGATATTTGCTAAATAAGCAAAATTTGCGAAATTAACCCAATATGTCCATCCCAATTCTCAAAGGCTGTAACATTTAAAACGTTTTGCGGGATAGAATTATTTACATTTTCAGTTAAACTAAAACAGCGATCGCATCCAGGGCAGCCAAAAAACGTAGAGAAATATTGGCCAACTTGCCTTGCCGATATTTTTTTGCACTGTACAGAAGATTGTGGTCAGGAAACTAAAAATCGACAATCACGATGGGCGGCCGTGACGTGATTCTCTCCAATTGCCTTCATATTCTGGCACGATATTACCCCAGTTGGGGTCAGTCTTCGTGCATAATACCAGCTTTCCATGGGCAAACGTTTTCCACTTATACGACAAAAACGTTTCACCAAAGAAATTTTCCCAATTTCTTTATGGCGTTCAACATGTGGAAACCAATGACAACACAGGTGTACCTGTGGTCTTTTGTCAAAATTAAACGATTATCAACATTAATGGAATCTAATGTGATCACACCATTAATAATATAAATTGGGAATGCAGATGAATGTAACGACCATTTCCACCCTAGAAACCTGTGTTGTCATTGGTTACCACATGTTGAACGCCATAAAGGAATTGGGAAAATTGCTTTCGTGAAACGTTTTTGTCGTATAAGTGGAAAACGTTTGCCCATGGAAAGCTGGTATTTTACACGTAGACTGATCCCAACTAGGGTAATATCGTGCCAGAATATGAAGGCTATTGGAGAGAATCACGTCACGGCCCCCCATCGTCAGTATGTCCGAGTGATATATTGGCGGATACACATACCCACATTCGTACTTCATTTATACTCATACTCTTTGATTACAATTGCTCAGAGGTCAAAAATGTTCCACTCTGTTGCACAATAGAATATGTTTTCAACTTGCATTAGTACAGTTGGACAGTGTTAGTTATTTTCATAGGATTTATTACATGTTTGCATCCAGAAAATTGATAAGATATTCACTTCAGGTCTACTTTATATTATATATGCATTACATGCTATTGTGCCATTGTTTCACGACAAAAATGCGTACACCATGTCTTCAAAAATCTTATATGTCGTAAAAAATAAATCCAAATAGAAATGTCTGTGGAAAAGAGTTCTTTAAGTTTGTCGAACAAAATAAGACTCGTTATAAATCGGAACCTTTCGTCGCGTATGTTATAACCGGATGCCGCTGTATATAACCCATGGTACGGTGATAAAAATGTCAACGAAAGATATTATAGTTTCGTATGTGATTTGGTGAAATGGTTAAAGCAATGTAAACTTATATTGATTTACCCGTGAGAATCAAGCGATACCACAGAGATATCGGTACATTATTTCAGCAAGTATCATAATTAGTTGATCTGATTTTCAATAATGTTCAGGCTCACCAACTCCAAAAGATGCAAGGATTCATTATAATGTGCTACAAATTTCGACATCATTTATAATTGCTTAATGCCGAATAATTGCTTTGCGTGAGATTACAAAATTCACTGCACACTGCGAGTAGAACAATTCAAATCGATGCAGAAATTTAGTCAACAATAAATAAATTGTGAAGTTTTGGAGTTTTGCTCAATCAGAGCTAGTCAACGTGCTCCACAAGTCATTTTTTCTTTTATGACAGTGACAAATCACACTCAAAAGTATTTAAATCATTCACTTATATAGTAATAAGATTAGCGAACTTAACGCGAAGGAAATGTACAGTCTACTTGAGCAGACGCAATTGTCACGAACCGAGTCTTGGGAATCAAGAAATTAGAAGTGTTATATAAAGTGGATATTTATAATATAACAAACGTAAATTAAATTTATTTGATTTTTATCGTACTGCTTTCATTTGCATATAACGTATCCTTAGTCACGCATAAATAACGCTCAAATGAGTTCAACGAGAAAAAGAGATTGTTTTATGTCGACATTTATTAGTTTATTAAAACATTGCTGAGTAAACAGGGCAGCAATTTTCTAACTTCAACTTTAACTAAATCACATCACTTAAATAATTTAGCATGACATACATATTAGGGTTTCCATATCAAAATTGAATTTTGATAAGTTATCAAAATTTAATCAATATTTCTTATCAAAATTTTGATAAGACTTCTGAAATTTCAGCATTTCTTAAGATATACTTAAAGGAAAGAATGTAACGTAGGAAGGATGTAGGTCAATAATGGCGGTATGCGAGCAAAAGAAGGAGCAACCAGTGTAATATTGTGGGCAAGTCTGGCAATATCCGATATCAATCAGAAAATAATAAAACCACCGTTCTAACAATGGAATCTTTTTGAGGAATTGAATCATGTAATCGCTTCATTTCAACAAACAATGTAATCTTTTTTGTCCCAATAGAATTGAGTTTATCAAGGAAGGGTCTTGTAACATATGGCCAATTCAAGGAAACAAAAAAACCATCAAACAACATTTACACTTTAATTATTAAATTCTTTTTGCAATTATGGAATGATTTTTGCACCAATGGGATTGTTTCTATCCACAAGTGAACAAATTAATGGAGCCTAAGACGGTTATTTATGTTGTCGCATGAAAATCATGCAACATGCTGTAACGCACGTTGCGACAGGTTTTCCATTGTTTGTCCATCATTATCCATTTATTGCACCATTTCGGCATTCCTAACCACGTGTTTCCATTATTACTTTTTGCGTTTGCATATTTATCCCATTTCTATTCCGAGTTCAGTAACCAAGCAGGTTGATAAACTATAATCCGTGGAAAGTGTGAAGCATTGAACACTTATCAAAATCTTATCAAAATTTTGATAAGAGTTTGATAATTTCCAATTTTGATAAGGTTTTGATAAGATTTTGATATGGAAACCCTAATACATATACATATTTCTTTTACGCTGTGAAGTTCCCAGCTTCATGTCCCTATACCGCCAGCCAGTCAACTAAATCATTGTCGTTCGTTCCCTTCACTGAATATATTATGACGTGGAAGATTGCAACTTCAAACTACATCTTAAAAGCATTAACGAATTTTAACGAGTCACTCTCAAAATATTTACGGGGTGTATCAAAAAGCCACACAAAGAATAATTCAATATGAAAGAATGTTTTTTTATAAATCATTAATTTAATTTTCAAGTTGATACATAATTGGTATGCTTATTCATAAATGTAGCACATTCTTCCATGTCATATCTGTACCAAATTTCGAGAACAACTTTCTGTAAAAAAATATAATCTGGATCAATAATAACTCAAGTTTATCACTGTTATATGTTGACGTCGCTACGTAAGTAGGACAATTCAATCATGGTGGCTTCCTTCATAAGCAAATTACATTTGAAAATTACACACAGTATGTGCCCGTTTTAAGCCAATAACGATGGAACAAATTATTGCAGGCATAGTTAACATAGTAGAAGTTTTCAACAAACCCGTATTGGGAACTTCCTAAGAAAGCGGAGATCCGTAGTTCGCAAATAAATTTGCTACCTGTTGACCCTATGATTCACGCATTTATGTGCAATTCCTTTAGCGGAAGACAACCTGTTATTTGTTAAAATGAGCAAATTCCTTAAAATTATTTGAACGACGTATAGGCTATTTGTGTTTGTTAAAACAGTTTCCGTAAAAAGAAGTTCTTTACTCATCATGTTTGTTGTTTACGGATAACGTGGTAATTTTGCATTATTTAATAATCTAATTTTAACGGCTAAATATTTAAGTTCGGATACATATTTTCGTTTCGTCATCCATTAAGAAGTTTTTAAATATAATGTCATATTTATCCAGTATCAAATAACAAAAAAGATGTGAATTGCGACACGCCGTATTGAAAGGCAGATAGACTGAGGCTCAATATTGCGGTATTTCTCTATCCTATGTGCGCTACATTGGTACGAAGTTAGATTTGGTATTACTTAATTTGGATTTACCTATAACAATGACCTCAAATTTGCAAACGATAATTGCGTAGTGTCAGAAACTAATTATCCAAACAATTCAAAGACTATACACTCAACCCTATCGCAATTATCAATGGAGAACATTACGGCTATTCTGCAAACAGTCACACCAATTTTTTAGCTTAACGTACCTACCATTAAGATAAACTTTCAGGACCGACCGTAATGCAATTGGTGGCGTCGAACAAATAAATATTTTTTTGCGTTGCGGTGATGAATTTTCTTTTGCTTCTGACGTAGTATTTCCAGGATCGGAAAGGTGACGTCAACATATTTTAAAAAGTTTGGTCTGAGTTAATGGCAAAATAAAAACAGTTAAGGAACACTTATTGCCAAAGTTTCAGTCATGTAGCTTGGATATTTTGGAAAATATCAACATTTTTGTATTATGAAAAATGACAAAAAGTTTGCAAGTTGTGGAGGTCACAGTTGTTGAGATAGAAATCTGAGATTTTGCATAGACCTAGTTAACTTAAATAGAAAATATGCGATTTTCTTATTTTTCTCAAATTGTGTTGTTTAAAAAAGTTCTCATGAAAATTGTCTTAATTTCTACATTATTTTGCAATTTCTACACTCTGACGCCAAAATTGTAATCAACGACCACGAAACTAAATTTTGCGGTACCAATTGTTTTTTTGCACAAAAATTTGAAAAATAAGATCTAAATTCGGTTAAATTTTACTTGGAAGTGTTATTTCTTGCGAAGAAAAATCGTAAAAGTTTACATATACAGCAAAACGTGGCAAAATTATGTATTTTTTCTTACATTTCTACACCAAAATATAAGAGGCATCGCATAATTCAGTTTCGTGGTCGTGGATTACAATGTTGGCGTCAGAGTGTAGAAATTGCAAAATAATGTAGAAATTAAGACAATTTTCATGAGAACTATTTTAAACAACACAATTTGAGAAAAATAAGAAAATCGCATATTTTCTATTTAAGTTAACTAGGTCTATGCAAAATCTCAGATTTCTATCTCAACAACTGTGACCTCCACAACTTGCAAACTTTTTGTCATTTTTCATAATACAAAAATGTTGATATTTTCCAAAATATCCCAGCTACATGACTGAAACTTTGGCAATAACTGTTCCTTAACTGTTTTTATTTTGCCATTAACTCAGACCAAACTTTTTAAAATATGTTGACGTCACCTTTCCAATCCTGGAAATACTACGTCTTCTGATTTACGGCTTCAATGCCAGGTGTTTCTTCCATTTCTATCCACGCTTCCTTTTGCGTTGTATCGTTTACCATATAAATCAAAACTGAGATTGGAGAATAAACGTTATACAATCTCTACTATCTCTACAATACTATCACACCATCTCTATTCTTCTCGTCAGAACGATGGAAGTTGCGATCAGTATTATCCTCTACTTGGCAATGACAACAGGATTCAGGGTACATTTCTTATCTGCATGGATTTGCGTGAATTGCACTCCTGAGACCATCACATACCCGGTATATGAACTGTATACGTTGGTTTGGCTTTTCATGGCAGGAGCTCACGCGATTGCTCTGACCGAATGCTGCATTGCCAAGGAGATGGAAATCTTTGCCGTTATGGTGCACACACTTAGGGCCACGTACGAAGGAGAACCAAGTGGACGAAATATTGCTTGATACGAACCACAACGACACAGCCAATTAGGACCACGTAGGGAACCTTCTGGTATTTAGGGATAGATTTCCTTGCCGAATATATTGAGCTAATGGCCGAGAGTACTTTCGATGTCATTTTGGTGTTCGATTTCCATTAAGTTTTGTAATGTCAAATCAAGATCAGCATCGTCAATACGGCCTACTTTAATAGAAACGGGAAGTAGCTGAGACCACTGAACTGTTTGAACCAACGCACCTAATTGTATATATACATATTCGGAGACCGTCAAAACTTTCACGATATGACGTCAAACATATGTACTTTGTAGTACATATACTAATGTTCGACCGTGCAAGACTTTGCTTCAAATTTAGAAAAAATGTCATTTCCAATAACAAAAAATTATTTACAATGAGCAGAACCAATCAAATCAGTGTTATGTTGCAGGACAAATCAGGCAGACCGCAAAAGCAACTTGCAACGGAAGCGCTCAACCGAAAGTATTTATGCCAATATGCTTTGGAGTTATCCGATCATGTGGCATTATTTACTTCAAGTGGTAATCCAATATAAGAATTTACATTGTGTACGGAAACAGCACCAAGTGCACATGTAGTGTCTGCGGAGCCACAAAACAAATTCAATCGAAGCATGTTTTTGTGCCCAAAAAAATTCAAACAAAAACAGCACACACGCTGTTAGCGTCAAAATCACCATCAAAATCAAAATGCTTATAAATTTAAACATGTCAATTTGATCATTCTTTACGACGAGTTTGTTCTTGCTGTCACTCTCAACTTGTAGATTGCGTCGCTGTTCGCGATCCGCCCATACCTCCCATTGACTATTCATCCCACTTTCCCAGAACTTGGCAAATGTTTGGAGAAGATAGTCCTTGTTGATTGTATACACTTCTAGAAATAACATCCTTCTAGACAGTACTTCTGGAATGACAAAACAATGAACGTCCCCGTTTTCTCCAATTTCCTGGATTATCTTTCCCTTTTCCAACGAAGCTTGGAAAGGAGTCGCGGTTACCAGGTATTTGCCCCCTTCATATCTTGAATACGTTGTATTCCCATCGTCATAGTCAAATGAGGTATTCAATAAATTTAAAACCCCTTTCACGTTAAAATCATGATGGAATGTCACTTGAGGTGGATTGTAGATACCTAAATTACGCCTATACCATCTAATTTTATATCCAGCCTCCAGTGCGTCCTTCAGAGTTGGAAACGGTCTTGGTATGTCGGGAACTGATAAAATGCTGACTATTTCATTTCCATAAAAGTTGCAAGTGAATAGCCCCGATAGATCAACCAGAAGGACTAGAAGATACATGCGGATATTCTGCGAGGACAATGCGCCAAGAAATATTCCAACTATGTCGATTGCTAGAGTAAATGATCGCTCACTGAGTTCAAACGATGGCCACGTGGAAATAAACCAAGCAACAAGAAGCATGACCAGCACAAATAGCCAAACTGAAAGTGAAAATGGAGCTCGCCAAACCGAGTAGTCATAATATGAGTCACTGGCTGTATTACGAATTACTGTGCAAGAGGATAGAACCCTTACAACATACATGGAGTAGTACATGCCCATTCGAATATGCGCTTCGTCGTATATGCTGCGGACAGCAATGGGCACAAGGAACTGCCCTGCTAACGACATATCAATTGTCACGGAATACGTATGATACACTACCGATAAGTTGTGGATATTCCCGAGATAAAGGACGATCATGAATTCAGAGTCGCCGAAACAGTTTATTCCGGGGTGTAGATTCTTTTCGGAACAAATTGTGTCGTATTGTTTTGATTTCAGTTGGCTGAATCTAGTGTGTATATCAGCCACTCCGTGGATTTCTCTCCCATTTCCAAACCAGAAGCTTTCTTTATGAAGTACATCTGGGGTGAGCAGATAACGTCTTTTCACTTTAGCATCAAATACGCGATACTTGCTGTCGCAGTATCCATTGCAAACAGCACGGTATTGAATTTCCTCCTTTGGAATTTCTTGGAGAAATATAATGAGTTTGAGTGCAGGAAGATTAATATGGTTTCTGGAGAATAGCTCGGATTCACTTGAAATGCCTCTGCTCGATGTAACACACATGAAGACAGTTTGCGTATACATGGAGTAATGGATGAAGGTGTCAAATACGGAAACATTTGTAAAGTTTGTTTTCAAAGGCGACAGGATAATGTGCGATAGGCTGGATTGTAAATGCTTCCTATGGAACTGGGCAACAATATGAGCGGAAGGGTTGCTGAGCACCAAGCCCACGATGTCTGGAAAGGCCAGCTGACATTCATTGGAAAAGGAGTGAAGATAAAGTTCAAAACTACCAAAATGCTGTGAAGTTGTTTCATGGAGGCCTCGAGAAAATAATCTAAACAGAATAAAATCACACATTGAGTGTTCGATGACACTTTCTACTGCAAATGGTTGTATCATAAACCATATCTGCCAATACAATCTTAACATCTTAATTTTTATGTATATTCAGTTGTCCGATAGGTCGTTGTCATAAAGTTGGAAAAATTACAAATAAGATGTACAACCAGTGATTCAAGTAGAGATTGTCAATTTGCAAATACTTCAGACAAACTTATTCTAAGTATGAAGTGTAGGGTTATGCAAATAACTCGATCGTTGTAGCTGTATGACGGACTACTTTTGACAAAACTCCCAAATATTTGGAATGCCAAAGGGAGAATGTAGGCGAACCTCCAAAAAGCGTTCTATTTGTTCCTGCGATGAAAATGATGATGTGCATTAGCTGTTATTGGAAGTATTGTGGAATTGAATTCTTTTTGTAAATGTCATGTTGTGACGCAAAACCGAAAAACATTTAATCATGCATTGCAAACGTGTGCATCAACACACGTCACACAAAATATTAAGTAGTATGGTGTAGTTACAATTTGGTTTGGTTTACCTATCGATTAGCGCAATTTAAACAAACATTATTCGTATTAGTTAAACTGAACAATAGATTCAGAATGGAGACAACCTGAAAGACGAACGAACTACCTAAACCGAACGAAACTATTGTAGTGGATTGTAGATACCAATGCATTCGTTTAGCAATTGCTTCAAGCTTACATTACAAATTCAGTAAAGCGTTCCATGCATTTGCGTTTATTGAAATAAGCTGTCATTTAAAGCTGCCAGGCACTTACGTATTTAATGCTAGCATTCATTTTAACAAAGCGCAAACGAATGCTGCATTGAATGGAATTATCCAATCCATTTTGTTTACTCAAATTACCATAACTATAAAAGGGCTAGCTCATGGTCATGCTCTATCCAGTTGCACGAACACATGTATACCAATTTCGTGGGTCATGATCACAAGGGAAACATGACGATGTAATTTATTGTATTTATATGAATTATTGTGCACGCATTGCAACGAATTTTGTAGAGTATTGTTCTCGCGAGACGACTGTGCTAGCCCAAATAATGCAGGTGGAACCTTTGCAGTACATTTGTATTCGAATTGCGGCAAATAGTAGGCTGTAAATTTTTATGCTTTTGTATTTTAAATGTAGCCCGCGCTGGAAATATTCTGCCATTAGTTCTGGAAATAGGAAATCCACGTGTGGAAATTATTTGCCTCGGAACGGGGAAGCGCGTTAATGAAAATTGGTTTCGAGTACATTCATGAAGTATATAATCTAGAATAGTATTCCAGAGAGTCTGGAAAATAATGTATTTTGTAATTATCTTTTGCAATCTTCTCTCCCTGTCCATGCTAAATAAGTAGCTCAATGTAATGATCGCATCGCAGCATGCAGAACGTTTTATGGGCTTCCTTTTATGTAATTGAATCCCATTGGGAAGTTGGCAAGAAAATATATTCCATTTTACATATAACCAACTGCTTTCTCCTAGAAAGATAGTCATTGTTTGAACCTATAGTACGGATTTACGTGAAAGCATGTCAGAACTCTGGTGCTGACGCTGAAAATTAACAGCCAAAGTACAATAGAAGCTATTAAATAAATAACAACGGATTATGAAGCCTCTGAACTTCAGAGGCAGCACTAGAAAAGAATAAGTCTTAGCCGGCGTAATAGAGTTTATCAGCTCTGCTCTTCTTCTGTGTAGAATTATTGAAAATCTGAAAGTGTGTAAATACATGAAGATGTACAAAGCACATTCCATTACTAACGCATTAAGAAATTCATTAGAGCCCTTGCGATGAAAACACAGCACACCTTAGTTTAAATGTACATGTTTAGGATAATTTAATGCAGTAACGACATCGAATTACTACAGTTTATCTCCATATTACGTTCATTCAAATTCTCTGTACTGATTTCTTGAATTTCTTTCGGAATTCTTGTCGATTATTGACTCCAATTGAAGATCGATTTATTACTCATAATTACAACTGATCGGAAACCCATGTTAACAATTATAATCATGCCGTAATAAGCAACACATTAAAGAATCGTCAATTCTGATTGAATATTTTGAACTCACATATTAAATGTCGACGTTAGGGTAAACGAGGTTTGAGACAAAATGTGTAATGAATTTTCATTTTGAATGCAAATTCATTGGTTAATTAAAGGAAAATGCGAATACTTCGGAAAATGGGCTTTCCACGTTCAATGCACCCAACCTCATCATTATTGTCAGTACCTCATGCACATTAAAGTTCATAGATAAGTTTCATCAATTTGAAATAGAAAATAAATCAGCTATTGCGTTCACTTGATAACAATCGGTTGTGGCATTCCAAAAACACTTTTATTTACACAGCATAAAAAATTTCTCTTTGGCATCATTTTGTTGAAAGTATTTACTGTTGGATTGTTGAATGATAAACAAATAGGGCATTATTGTGTGGACCTCGAATACAATATTCGCATCCACTAACATTATTTGCTGCTGTTTGTCGGGAGACCTTGCTCCAAAGCATTGGCGAATCTATATGCCCTAGCTACTTAAATGCCAACATTTGTGTCGATGATATATCTTCGCCACAACTTACGCTGCACGGCTGCTATTACGAATTGTTTCGTCCAGGTCAGACTTGACTGTGAGGCAAACTTCGAAATACAGCTCAGATAAAAAATAAATTTAGTTTACCACAGATGAATTTTAATGTTCGTTTGGAAACATGGCGAAAACCGTTGCAGCCAGACGCTATTTAAACACAAACAGTCTCAACTGTTGCTGTTTAATTATTTTCTTAATCATGCAGCAATTTAGTGAAAAAGGCAGTTCAATTTTGCACGTTTTTGTAAAGTAATAATTCTCACCAACACTGCATTTATCGATCAAAAACCTTTGCGCCTTATTGTAGCTCATATTTCTCAGAATATTCTGCTAACCGACCGTTGTATGATGATGCGGTCAAAAGCATAATCCCAACCCGGTAGAAAATTAAATGCTCTCATAGGTTGGCTTTATCCCACGTTTTCTCCACTGCATATCGGATATTTAGAAAAGTACATGTTTTATTTTATTTTTAATTGTTTTGTAGAAGCCGTACTGTGGTGATGCTTATGTTGGCACACACAAATCACTCACTTTTAAAGATATCTTTATTTGCTATTTTAAGCCTACTTTGATTCACGTGAAAAAGAATATACAGCGTGGGATCATGCTCCTCACAGCTTTCAGCGATAGTTTAGTTCAAAAGTCATTTCCGTAGTGACTATACCTTATGTTTATAGCGATGATTCTCGGAATACATTTTCTAAATCGACCTTTATTTTCCTTTGTAAAGCTATCGACCTTTAACTGGACGGCGACACGCAATTTCCTGCGTTACTGAGCGAACAAATAAAATCAGTTACGACGTAATTATGCTTTCATTGTAGTTTGTCAACATTGGAGAACAGTCATCTTTATTGAATATATTGGATCGAGTAAAATTGAACGTTGTCTGTGGTTGCTGAATTTAGTACGATTTTGTAAAATGGAAATTCAATCTGATAACTTATTGGAAATTTACGTTACGCATTTCCATTGATGTATATTGCACGTCTTATGTCATGCGAATTTAGTTGAGAACAGCCCTTTGAGTGGTAGAGAATCAAATTCTTTATATAAATTCATTAGGAGACTTGTTACGTTTCCACATGGGACGCACAAAACATCACATACTCGTTTCCATGTGTTCCTTTAAATAACCCACGTCTACAAAAAAATCACAGAAACGGTAACGCTAGCAGCGTTAGCAGCTAACCACATGTTGAATTAAACAGGAATCACAACTTCAGCTTCATGTGATTGAAGTCTGGTCTCAAAACCATTCGAGTTTCTCTTCAAATCAATCAATGATTTATCTCCGAATAACACGTTTATCAGAACATTAACGGACTTTGTGACTATGACGCCAAAATTGTAGAAACAGTGATGTTGGAAGATTATTACCATCCAAGATAATATGGACACTCTCCTTCTACAGAAATTAAAAGCTCTGACGTAATTAAGCCTGTGCAGATCGTAATTTAATTTTGTAAGACGACATGAAATATTTCTGATAAATCGCTGTGCCGGGAAGGAAGCGTCAGATAAATGAGAATTTTGAATGGTGCTTCAGTTCAAAAGGTACTTCCGGTGTGGGTACATATTGGGATATTTTAATTGCTTTCAGTCTTGATAGATGTATTGATAATCTAACATTGCGGCTCAAGTGTAGGGATGAGGCCTATTATTAATTCATAAATAATAAGCATTTAATATGGATTATCTTTTTATCTATGAAAATATTTTCCTATCCAGTTGACAAAGAATATCGTTTTCAAAATAATGAATGAAGGTTGCGTCATATTCTTCGCAAATCATATTACGGATTCTTATATGACATAAAACTATGTGCATAAAACACATTAACAAATATGACGCAAATGTTCGTGGCCCCATATTTTCCATCAATTATCGTTCCAAAATGAATTTCCTTAATTTTCCCCACAATCACATTTAACAGCATCCTGAGAACTAGCAGTTCTGAGATCAAGTATTAATGCCACATATGAACGAGATTATTTTCCAGTTAATATTTTCTTATTGCTTTGACAAGCATTATTATTAGCGTTTCTAATTTATAATTCGTGAGTCGACGTTGCCGACAACCGAACTTCTACTCGCCTTTGCAATATCACAGGTATAAATTGTGCATTACGATATTATGATGTATGAGTACTGACTTTATGTAGGCTCCATTTCAGTGAAATATTTTTTCTGTTAAATGGTCTGAAGACGAAACGATGCAAATAAAGAACATTTAAGCCTAGCTGCTGGCATTAAATCACGTAATAAATTTCAGTTTATACGTTTACAATTGATTGAAATCTGTATATATGGAATACAATTCGCGGGCTCATGTTGGCCGTTTTTTTTATAATTCATGCGTTTGCCTCCAAGTACAAATATTATTTAACTCGTCAAACTATCTTGCGCATATGGGGCACTGGCACTGCTACTTGATGGTAAAATTGGCTCTCATTAACGAATATATGTTAATCTGCGATTATTTGCCACCGTTGTGGGGAACCTGTTGAAAGACAATTTCTTGTGTCAGCTTGGTTAGTCATGGTGGCGTTAACCTTTTACACTAATTCGAAACATTTCTGGATCGATTGGGTTGAACGCTGTCTTGATGGCAGTTTTTAATTTATTAGTCATTTCTGGTGTCATCAAAATCACAGGTCTTGTGCCTAAGTCCTAACAATGACATTTACGGTATTAGTCAATATGCTTTTACCTCAATGATCTGGAACGTAATCAATCATGCCGTTCTTTTTGACGCGATTTGCGTATCCCACGTATTTTCGCGGTGTTCGGAAGCAATGTTTCGGCTGTTTAATTGGCGTTCATCAGTTCATCGGACCCTTTTAGAATTGACAAAGAGTTGTGCTGTGTTCTAGGAGCGGCCTTTCTACACAATGTTTTCTTATATACAAACAGTCTTCTAGATTAAATGTCTTATCTTACTCTTCTGATATACAAGTACATTGGTACAGAATCTAACTGTTTAATCTTGAATGCTCCACAATCAATCTGTTCTACATCAACCCTGATCCAATACCATGTTTGTCTCGAAACACTTACAAATGTAGAAAACAAATAAATTGTAGTTCAAAATTACAGAAGCAAATTCGTAAAAGGTATTACTGTAATCGTAATTTCACATCCGTTACTTCGTTGTCAGACACAAGGTGCAAACACATGGTTGTGAATGTCAGGGTTTGGCATTGAAAACGTGGGTATCAGAATCAGTCGGAGTAGTCCAGAAACACATTAAGTGCATTCCGAAGATGCAGAGAAGCAGTGATTAAAGGTTTGTCAGCGTCATTCTTCCTTGCATTGTATTTCTTCAGTCATCTGTCTGGTTATTGCTAATGGCCAACGTCGAGCTCAACGCGTATTTCCTTTCAATGGCTCAAGCTATAATTCGTCAGATTCGCACACATCGGTTTTCATATGTCTATCGTCGTGGACTGGGGTGACGAGGCCGTGGTGAAATCTGATTCGCCTTCCGTTGCAACGCCAGCTCCAAAGCGTCCCTATAATGTTCGCGGGGTGGATGACTTCGATACTGAAGAATGCCGAAAATGACCGGTTAAAATGACAAGAAAAGGTCAAAGCTACGATCAAAATCTACTTAATCTTTAATAACATTAGTTTATTAAACTTTCGAAAATTAAATCATACTACAATAATCGAAAAATCAATTAATTAAAAAGGTGTAGCAGCACCACCAAAAATCAGAAAACAATAATTTTCTCTCTCGCTCTTGCGGCCAGAATGATAATGCCAGAATGAGCTCTCGCTCAGGCCAAGATACAATTTTTCTACGCAGTTGCATTCTACCTTTCGCATCAGAAAGCAACGAACACGAAAAGAGAGGCAAACAGAAAGTTCCGGAAGGAACAGGACAAAGAAACGGACATTTTACATAAATTTCAGACGTGCTGCTACATTCAATTTTACCACTACAATAAACAAAGAAAAATTCAATGGCAAAATATTATACATACGAGAGTGCCCGTGCCCGCCATGCGAGCATTATTTCTAGCTGTAGTAATACTAACTGGAGCGAAGCTGGGCAACGAAATCAAGTACCCTTCCATTCATCAATCCGATTTGAAAACTTCCTCACCCTTCCATCCATCCATCATTTTCCCATACTCATCCATCCAACAACTTTTCGCTTCCATCCATCCACCCTTCAATTGGTTCGCAATGCTCCGCAAGTAGTGCCTAACACATAATTCTAACTCTTTCAAAATATGAAAGAAAACTCATGTCCCCGTTTGAATTAACTGTGAAATATGAAAAGGATGTGGGTAAATAGGCAATTAAATGGACGAAAAACAGCCAAATCCTCTGTTTTTCTAAGTATTACTCATGTGAATTAAGTAAAATATTGTTTACCACAGCCCCACCCTTCTTTACCCTTCCGGTGCCTTGATTTACTCCCATCCTTCCGTCCACCCTTCCATTTATCCCTCCAT
This sequence comes from Sinella curviseta, assembly GCA_004115045.4. Lineage (NCBI taxonomy): Eukaryota > Metazoa > Arthropoda > Collembola > Entomobryomorpha > Entomobryidae > Sinella > Sinella curviseta. The sequence goes on along the minus strand of CM023201.3, from coordinate 8,830,835 downwards.
CCGATCAACCGAAAACACCCTTCCACTGGGTGGATGGATGGCGCCCACCCTTGAACTGGAGCACAACATAAACAACATTTCAGCACACATCTAGAAAATCTTAGCTCCATTTTGGGAGCATTAACCTTGATCAGCTACGCATTAGCACTACAAAAAAGCCATAATTGAAATCAGGGGGCTCGTTTACCTATGTGTAATGAGTTTCATAAAATTACGTTGAGTTCTTGGGTTATCATGACCACTTATCAGTCCTTGATAAGCCACGGATTTTAAAACCGATGTCATATTTGAAATCAATGGGCTCGTTTACCTACACGTAATGAGTTTCATAAAATTACGGAGAATTCTTAAGTTATCATGACCCCATATCAGTCCTTGATAAGCCACAGATTTTAATACCGGTGCCATATTTGAAATAAATGGGCTCGTTTATCTATACGTAATGTCAGAAGTACACGACGCATCAAAACGAAACAACCCTGCAGCTGAGCTGCGCAAAGCAAACCTCAGCAGAAACAGGACTGAACGCGTACTGGATAGGGAACGTAAGTTTTGCGGTCAGACATCCTCTGTGACTTCATTTGTTTTAAGGAACTAATATATGGAGTATTTGAATGATGCTTGTTTTATAAATTAATGCAAGCATTAACCTAACGTTAAAGAAAAATTAAGCAAAAAGTAATCACCCCAGGTAGGATTCGAACCTTGGACCTCAAGCCGGCAGTCTCGCCACTACGCCATAAGTGCCGTTGCTTGACAAAACCTGTTAAGTCCTAAGTTCAACAAATCTCACTCGGCTATCTAAAAAGCCAATTATCTTCTCACCACTCCTGACAATGTCCATCGTGCGACCTATGCGGTAAAACATTTTTAGAAATCATCGATATTGTTAATACGGCGTGGAATGCAATCATTTCAATACGCGACTCTGGTGCAACTCAAGTTTCATATCTTCTTAATCTAAAAAGAGTTCCTATATTATTCCTTGCTCCTGGCCGATACCTTTTCATCAAATAACTACATTTTCGAAAACTGCAGCTGAAATCTGAGCATGAGTTCTTCAACTCGTAAGTATCCTTTATCGATAGCATTCATTTGATGATATGATGATTCACAAGATTCGTTAGTTTAATCTTATACACAAGGAACTTTACAACACTTCGTCAAATTCCAATTAAATTCATATAGTTGCGTGCACAAATGAATGCAATATTTTGATAATTTAATGTTGGAAACTATTGTTTTCCACATTACACATCGTAATCACTTTCTAGGAATTTTGCTTCAACAATGTTCAGCGTATATAGTAAGGCAATTGCAAACAAACCATTTCAAAAGCCCACAGGAGAACAGTAGACTCAAACTGTGGAGGGAAGATGTAATGGATACCGATTCCAATTGAAAATGGTGGGCGAAACATGTAACTAACTTGCTCTGCTAACCACAACAATAATAAAGCAGAAAACGAGAACCTAAACTACTGTTCACAGCCGCGGTCGGCATTTTGCCGCCGGAAGGCGTCAAGCATGATTATATTCCTAAATGAGTGACATAATCATACCCCGCCAAGTAAGCATCTGGAAAAAAGCGTGCCCAGAGCAATTTCTTAAAAAGCGTCGTAAGCCGGCTCGCTAAGCGAAGCTTCGCGAGCCATCCAACGCCTTCACAGTAACCATAGCTGAAACTAGTCTTCAGTGAAAGTTGTGGTAGGTGCAAGTAGAGGTAGATGAAAGGAGGGGCAGGTGAACCTAGCGTTCGGTGAAAACAATCAAAATTGAAAGCACAATACGATAAACGCTGTCAAAAGAGAAGGCACCATGCGATAGACGGTGTCAATAGGGAAAGCACCGTACGATAGACGCTGTCAAAAGAGAAACATCGTACAATAAACGCTGTCAAAACGGTAAGCACCGTACGATAGACGCTGTCAATAGAGAAAGTATCGCACCATACACACTGTCAAAAGAGAAAGCACCGTACAGTGAAAGTAGCCCAAATCGAAAGCACCGTTTGGTGGAAGCAGTCAAAAGATAAAGCATCGTACGGTGAAAGCATTTAAATGAGATATCACCGTACGGTGAAAGCTGTCAAAAGAGAAAGCATCGTACGGTGAAAGCATTTAAATGAGATATCACCGTACGGTGAAAGCTGTCAAAAGAGAAAGCATCGTACAGTGAAACCAATCAATAGAGAAACCAATTTGCGGTGGAAGAATGAAAAGAGAAATCAGCATTCGATGAACGCTGACAAAAGATAAATCAACTTACGGTTAAAGCAGTCAACAGAAAAAGCACCGTCCGGTGAAAACATTCTAAAGAGAAGTCATCGTGCGGTGAAATCAGTCAAAAGGGAAAGCACCGTCCGTTGAAAGCAGTGACAATAATAAGCACCGTCCGGTGAAAGCATTTAAATGAGATATCACCGTACGGTGAAAGCTGTCAAAAGTGAAAGCATCGTACAGTGAAACCAATCAATAAAGAAACCAACTTGCGGTGGAAGAATGAAAAGAGAAAGCAGCATTCGATGAACGCTGACAAAAGATAAATCAACTTACGGTGAAAGCAGTCAACAGAAAAAGCACCGTCCGGTGAAAACATTCTAAAGAGAAGTCATCGTGCGGTGAAATCAGTCAAAAGGGAAAGCACCGTCCGTTGAAAGCAGTGACAATAATAAGCACCGTCCGGAGGAAGCAGTCAAAAGACAAAGCACCGTCCGGTGAAAGCAGGCAAAATAGAAACCATTGTACGGTGGAAGTACTCAAAGGGGAGAGACACGTACCGTGAGACCAATCAAAAGATAAAAAATTCTACGGTGAAATGAATCAAAACATAAATCACCGCACGATGAAAGGAATCGAAGGAGAAAGCACTGTGTTGTGCAAGGGATTAAGACAATATACCGTACGTTGAAACCAGCTCCCAGTATAATTATTGTACGGTGAATGCAGATGCCAGCAAAGGCACGGTACGGTGAAAGCAGGTCCCAGTTATAGCACGGTGCGGCAAAAGCTGCTCCCAGTGAAAGCATCGTCCGGTGAATGGAGTCTCAGCAAATGCTTTCCGTGACGACACCGGCGCATAGCGAAGATAGTGTCTGATGAAACTAGTACCAGCAATATATGTGCCCGGTGAAAAGAACCCAGGCAAATGATCGTTATGGTGAAAGCGGTTCCAACCAAAACCTGTGTCTGGTGAAACTCGGGGGTGTCGCGATCAGTTAACACATTGAGTGGAGAAAACTTCGATCCGTGAACACGGGCTCTGGTGAATACCGCAAGCCATTAACAAGAAAAAGACCACCGGCGAAATCTGTGATCCGTTTACACAGCAAAACGTCTGGTGAAAACCGTGCTGTGTTATCACAGCGTCCGCTGAACGCATCTTGGTTGATGCTTGATTGATACATTCCTTGATGCTGTGTGCTTTGCAATCTCAAACAAATGCGAACGCTACCCAAGGAAAGAAGTGCTCAGCGGAAAGGACGCAATGCAAATGCAACGCTCAATAAAGTGTAAGACCAGCTACATTGGCGCAGAAGATGTCGGTTGGGACAATAACAAGCAGGTATTTTCCGCCGAAGAATAGAGCAAGAATTAGCTAAAGTGAGGCCCAGTCACACCGCGACAATTTGCCCTTAAACGTGCAATCAGTACACAATCCATCCACAGTTTCCTCACAGGGCATTTACGAATACAATATTTTGTTGGAACTTTAGTGTTCCGCTGAAAAACAACACGTTTGATAAATACTGATTTGGAGTATAGTACGCCTAAATACAAATACGCTTTTGGAAAAACAAACTTCTGACAAAGATTATGAATTTGAGAAATTAACGCTTTTCAGGAAATTAACGCTTTTCAGGAAATTAACGCTTTTCAGGAAATTAACGCTTTTCAGGAAATTAACGCTTTTTTGGAAGTGACACTTATGAAGGTATGAAGAATAAATTATGAGTAAATCACGTTACTTATATAAGTACGCTGATGACTCAAGATTTCTTATTAACAGCTATATATTCCATGAATCTTCCGTAAAGTGAAAAGAGCGCGTGTTTTGTTTTTATTTTATTGGAAAAGCGTCGGCAGTAAAATTTTCGGCATCGCTTCGTGATGCCAAAATCCTTTCTGTAGCCTATTTTCTAAAAAAAGCGTCGTTTTCTCCGATTCTCGAAAAAAGCGTCCGACCAGGGTTGACCACCCACTTGGCGGGGTATGGACATAATCATGCTGTGGAAGTAGTTTCCTACTAACAAAACGCCCTACTATATTGCTCTTGCTCAAATTTAATCATTTTCGAAAAACTTCATCGTGCTCTATAACATGTTTTATATCTTTGGCTATTCGCCTCTGCTAATTTTATAGATTTAACCCAATAAATCCACAACGATATTAGTTGTACACACAATTGTGGTGAACGTACGCACTGGTGTTAGTATTCATAGACGGAGCTTTGACTTATGGAACCATAGCATAAGAAATCGCCCATTTACTAATACAATAACGCTCCAAGTATCATTAATTCAAACCGGATTTCAAGAACTGGATATTTGTAATACTTTGATCGCCAAACGATGTCATGTGATGACGTTTAATTGCACCAGGTGTGCAATTTGTGAAAATTTCGACAAACTTCTTCCTTGTAGCTAAAAAGACTGTATTTTCGGACTGCGCAGAATATATCCATCGCTATAATCTAATGTGATTCAAACTACTGAATTCAATGGCGTGTATTTTTTACGTTTTCGGCAAAACTAAATGATATCGCTAAATGGAGGGCAACAATCGATTAGATGCGTGACATGGCTGTGATTCACTGCATCCTCAAAAGTATTAATTACGAGCCAAACTAACGGAAAAGAAGAATGATGCCGATTTTGTATGCGAAATGTGAAAACGGTTTATGCACCACCGCACGCTCCACAGATACCGGCATATGCAGCAATTCTATCATGCCATGTAAAGTAGGGCCAAATTGTGGCAGGGCTCGGCTGGCTGTAGTACTCAATGTAAGTGGATTAAATTGGAACCACTCTAGCACCTAGAATCATAATTAAAATCGCTAAATTTAAGATAAAAACAATTAAAGTTAAGTTCAGCGACAAATTCTAGATCCAAGGGTTTTGCCACTTTTTTTGTGTAGAAGAGGTTAATGGTGATAATTAATAGATTTCATTGGAATTAAAGCATAAGCGTAACGCTAGTTCCGTAGAGAGTATCCCAGCTATTAAAGTTGATATAAATTTCGACCTTTAATTCTCAAAAGAAAGATAGATAAAAGTTTAATGGTTATCCATAATTGAAATAATAGTGCAAGGTTCACTTTTGGGTTCTGGATGTGATATAGGTGCTACTATTCCTGTTTTCGGCACGCTTCGTCAAATATTTTTGGAAATTGAAAAATTTGTATCAGTTAACAAATAATACACTATTTCTAATAGAATGGCACCAATTTCAGACCAGTATTCCCCATTTTGGTTGAATTATTGCGTCAAAAAGTATTAAAAACTGGTTGTGCGGTTTCGCCTGTAAATCACGCAATTTTAAAGATAGCGGCAAAATCTCTTCTGCATTACAAAGATAAATGAAATATCTTTGTAGGAAATTCAGGGCTTTTTATAATTCGTTGAAATAGACGGAAAAAATTACTTTCCAATTTGCATAAAAATGGCATTATTTTCGAGGGAGAAAAAAATGTTTTTTGGTTCATACTTGCAACTATTGGCGTTAAGATGCATAATATAACACGTTAACATTAAAAACTGAACAGGAAATCTTAGTTCACGGAACGCAAGTAATTTCCGAACACAAAACGACAACCAAGTTAACGTGTTATATTATGCATCTTAACGCCAATAGTTGCAAGTATGAACCAAAAAACATTTTTTTCTCCCTCGAAAATAATGCCATTTTTATGCAAATTGGAAAGTAATTTTTTCCGTCTATTTCAACGAATTATAAAAAGCCCTGAATTTCCTACAAAGATATTTCATTTATCTTTGTAATGCAGAAGAGATTTTGCCGCTATCTTTAAAATTGCGTGATTTAAAGGCGAAACCGCACAACCAGTTTTTAATAATTTTTGACGCAATAATTCAACCAAAATGGGGAATATTGGTCTGAAATTGGTGCCATTCTATTAGAAATAGTGTATTATTTGTTAACTGATACAAATTTTTCAATTTCCAAAAATTTTTGACGAAGCGTGCCGAAAACGGGAATAGTAGCACATAGTAGAAATATATGCTCGATGGAAGGCACTGTTGTGTACCTCCGAACAATAAAATGGAAAGAATAACCCATACCGACGGTTGTGTTTGTGCCATTGAATGGCATAACACAAATTACAGAGCAAGCATGATGGCTCATTGCTCATCGTTGTTATAACTCGTCGCAAAGGAATCTGCTAACAGTGTGACCAGATTATTGAGATGTATGGAGCATGATAGCGTATCGCCATCAATCTTAATAGATTTAACATCTGACATCATGGTTTGTGATAGTTGTTTTGTGGAATACATGAATAATGCATCAGTAGTGCTAAACTTTTTGAAATGATGTACAATAGCTAAAATTTAGGTTAGAAAAGTGTCACAGAACGAAACTTCACAGCAATTATCAAGTCACACTCTGGTCGGCGAGAGCAATAAGTTTTCATTAAAGTAATAAATCCCAACATAAAACTACATTTCTTTCTGAATCTCATGTGTGCGTTTTTTGCAATTGACTAAATTAAGGCAACCAGGTAAGTAAAAGTAGTATGAACCAAAACTTTAATAAATCTAATTTGTCTCGATAGTTTGATAGATATCAATTTTATTAAATATTAACCTGCTTAAGCTCAATCTGTTTTGTACTTCACCAACTTTGTGCCGTAATAAGGTTACCTTCTAAAAATATGTCATGGCCTTCCATATCAAAACATGTGGCACTCTTGTGCTGACGAAGGAATTAGTGTCAGAGTTCATTTATCTGTGATTTGTGAATGTTGATATAATCACCATTAATTTCCTCCGTAAATATAATATTGACTAAAACAATTATCGCAAACTTCTACATACCAACAGGAAATAACTTCCAGCGCCAGATGTAGAGAGACGTCTACCTCGGTTGAAAAAAAATCCGGAAGGGCTAGGTTTACGTCGTTGGCGGCATCATCCCACATAGGTTTAATTAACCGCTAATTAAGGAAAAAATGACTTACAAAAAAATAAGCAAACCCATATGCTCGAAGAATATGGTAGAAGAAAATTGTAACTTTACAAAAATCATCACGCTTGGTCACTAACAAGTTGCATAATATAAGAGTTACGAGAGTGGTGCATAAGATCACACGTCTCCTATCGTCTGACTGTCCACAATTTCAAATGAACATGAAAATTTATCTTGTAAATGTACACTGCAATTAAATTAAACAGAAATAATCTATCAAGCTTGTAGCATCTATATCTTTAATTTCTGGTTTAAAATTGAATCTTCAATAACGAAATTAAACACTAATTGCAATTTATCGGTTTGCAGCTTTCAAAGAAAAATGTAATTATGTTCCTTACGCATTTCATAAATAGTCAGAAATAGCTTGATTATAGTTGAGCGACAGTTGGATTGCCCTGGGTTGAATTTTGTTCTATTCGTACACCTTTCTGCATCCATATGATGAGGTGTTAATCGACCTTGAAATTTATTGACATCCACCATGTAAATAAGATCAATCTTTTCCTTTCTCATCATTATATTCCTAAAAGTTTATTTTGAGTGTCATTTCCCGCATTAGCAATGTGATTGGCGGAGCGGTACGAAAAGAAATAAAAATGTTTTGACGACTTTGTAAGACGAATTATTATATCAAATGTGCCTGCGTTTCGTAAAATGGGACCATATTTTTCCGGTTTCTTTCGAATTAAAATAATCCGTTTATTAGAGTTACTACTTATGCAATTAATTTTTCGAAATATATGCCGTGGAATACAAAGTAAGGTACAAAAACAAATTATGCAAACGATTGTGTGGCAGAAGCAATGATCTAGAGCCTCCTGTGCATTGTTTTGATAGCGTTCATTCTGAAACTGAATTTGCCAAACTTTTCATTATTTTAAAAGTAGATGGAAGTATCCACTGTAGTGACGTCATAATGCAAAAAGACAAAAGTGCCGCTAGGTGCAATACGACGATCGTTAAAGTGTATAATTTGAGATGTCATTATTACCATTGAGCAATTTTACTCGTATTGAGCAATCTAATTCTGTAATATTTAGTTATTATTATGTAAACTATTTAAGTTGGGACCAAAAATCAATTAATCAATCAATCAATCAATAAAATTATTGTCACGATTTTGTAATGCAGCATTGTTAATATTCTTTTATTTTGTGTAGGGGATTCCGACATAATTTTAAGTACTTGAATGAACATAGCGTTCAAGGATTTGAATAGTTGTGAGTCATAACAGGAAATACGTCTAAAAAAGTAGCTTACTTCTCCAATACTTCTTTAAAAATTGGGTGTTTTCCGGTTCCCCAGTCGACGTTATTGGATTGGGCAAACGTGCGTTTTCCAACCAATTGCCAATACCGAGTTCACTTTTAGGAATAGCAATTGAATGAACGCCAGGGAAGTGCTATGGGCATTATTTCGTCTCTTTTTGTACTTTTAGAAATAAATCGTTCATAATATATCCACTTACATTAAAACATTTTATTGTGATCGACAAACACGAATACCGTGCAATTACGGCTGCTGGCACGAATAATAACGAAGTAGGTAAACTACCGGGAAGTGTGCCACGAACTTACGACGAACTTACGAGCTGCGCTGCCTTAAATAGAGACGATAACTTCATTGTTTATTTATTTTTCATTATGAGGGTTATACCTATCAGCTTGAACATTACAATTTGGTACAGCCCTCCCGATATCAGAAAATACGAAACTGGACTGTCATTTTTAGGCATAATTTGATGACTGCAGGAAGTAAGACCTTCGTTTCAGTTCCAATAGACATTGAAATTATCCTGTACTATTGAACATTTTTGCACTAACCGGCTTATGAAACTTTACATTAACTGCAGTAACCAAATTTTCACGGCAAGTCATACCATGGATGCAGATACCTGTGCAAGTTTAAATTCAGATGTAAGCCGAAGTGAAATTGAGTGACGGTTAAACCACACAGACACGGGCTTTAATTGGAAGAAATAAGATAAGTGTACTGTCTTCTAAGACCATGAACCACGTTTTCAGGAAATGGAACAAATACACCTATTGACCAGTTAATTTCCATGAGCTAGATATAATTTATTGCGACGTTCGGCCCACTCAACAAAACCTAAAGGAGTATGTTCCATGGCAGTCTTTCATAAAACTGGTTTACCCCCAAAATTGATTCAGTTTATTTAAAAAACCAATATAATGCCAAACGAGTGAAATGAAACTAAAATGAGTTTCACGAAGATTAATCTTCAGGTTACCTCATCGTTTGTCAGGTTTAATTGATATAAATCACTGTTCTATCAATTAACAGTATTTGTCTTTCGAAGTACCATTTTGTATCTAAAGAGACCTTGTAATTAAGATATGCTATTTATGATGTTACTAATTTTGACTGTATGTATATCCATATTAAAAGCTCCAGTACCTGATACTGGACCAACTATTGCACATAAGTTACTTGAGTCAATTGGACGACAACATCCGTGATTAACCGCAATAAGCGGAATTTAAGTCCTTGTGCCAAGGCGATACAAGAAAATGCGGATCGAGTTTCGCTTCACGCAAATGACTGTTCATGGCTTATGTAACTAGAGTCGCGACTTATGGTATGTGAATGAGTTGGGTAATGACACGTGTAATGTTGATTTCAAGTCGTATTGCTCTAATTCACTTTTATTAATCTGGATATACTTAACGTCATAAACAAATACTAATGTAGCAATTAGCGCCATCGACCAAATCAGTAGCTTCCGGAAAATATATTATGTCGTAACTTGATCTATAAGTGTGTGAATATAATATTGGGAGGCGGAATGAGTACCTTAGTGCTGCATTTAGCCGGCATTGCACTTCCGATTGTTTTTTAACGTTGCTTTTGGTTAAAACCCTCCTTAGTTTTATTCCAGGTACTGGTAGTAGTGTTTCCGAAACTATTTCGTATGAATGTGAGATGTAAACCCAAAAGTAGTGAGCAACTTTTTTTGGTCGTTTGCCACTTTTGGCACTAGTGTTGCAAATTTTCGTGACTTGTGGATATGTTGCTAGATTCCCGTGAAAAAATGACCCATGCAAAGTTTCGAAGCCCTTGGGGCACCACAAGTATGGGTATACGCGATTTGGGGAAATCCGACCTAAATGCCCTGCTCGGAATTTATAAACTGTGATATCTCAGAGACAGTTGATGATAATGAAGTAAAATTTTGTACCGAATATAACCAATGCCTGATGCATCTTTAAGCATTCATTCGTCGACTATTGCACTTAAATTCCAAAATTTAAAAATTATTTTGTAATTTTTTGGCGTCACATTTAGGAAATCGTAACTTTTAATAAGTTAAGAAGGGTTGCATTTTCCCAAAAGAGTTCGTGTACCAAACACTACAGATCCAGCTCTTTTCAATGCAAAAAGTCTCATTCAAAAATATACAATCGCGACGGAGATGTCAATGAAACATGTTTTCAGACATTGAATTTTTTTGAGCTTTTCAAATTAAAAAATTCATATTTCCTTCAATTTTAAGTGCATTGCAAGGCGAGAGCATACGTTTTGTAGCCCAAAGGTTCCTCTATCTGCCACTGAAACAAATGTTTAAATTCAACATCCTATACAAAAATGGCGACCAGTCCCGCTGAAGGTTACGATTCTTCTAAAAGTTCATCCGTCACAAATAGACTTCCGTAACTTTTGTCAAAAGCGGAAATTCAAAATTCTGGGAGACCCGATTTTCCCGCCACGTATGGGCTAGCGAACGCACCCTATAACATTCCGGAATTCGTTCCCTTCTAGGAGCTGCATCAACTTGAATGGAGAGAGAATGCGCTCAGTCAAGACGACATATTTTCTGCCGATCGTAGCAAAATCAGTTTAATGTACTTTGACATTTCAAAAATATCTTTAATGTGCTAGAGCCGTCAAAAATGGCATTTATAATCATTTATTCTTGTCCTGGTACCTGTGCCGCTGCTGTGCGTCGTAAGATAGGAAATTTCAATGTAGGTATCTGACGTCTTCACAGCTGAATCCACCGTGCAGGGAAATTTACAAACAGTGAATTTCTAAACATTTCTGATCATTTTTGGAATGTTGGAGTACATTAAGTAAACATCGTATAAATCGACGGAAAATATGTCGTCTTGACTGAGGCATTCTCTCTCCATTCAAGTTGATGCAGCTCCTAGAAGGGAACGAATTCCGGAATGTTATAGGGTGCGTTCGCTAGCCCATACGTGGCGGGAAAATCGGGTCTCCCAGAATTTTGAATTTCCGCTTTTGACAAAAGTTACGGAAGTCTATTTGTGACGGATGAACTTTTAGAAGAATCGTAACCTTCAGCGGGACTGGTCGCCATTTTTGTATAGGATGTTGAATTTAAACATTTGTTTCAGTGGCAGATAGAGGAACCTTTGGGCTACAAAACGTATGCTCTCGCCTTGCAATGCACTTAAAATTGAAGGAAATATGAATTTTTTAATTTGAAAAGCTCAAAAAAATTCAATGTCTGAAAACATGTTTCATTGACATCTCCGTCGCGATTGTATATTTTTGAATGAGACTTTTTGCATTGAAAAGAGCTGGATCTGTAGTGTTTGGTACACGAACTCTTTTGGGAAAATGCAACCCTTCTTAACTTATTAAAAGTTACGATTTCCTAAATGTGACGCCAAAAAATTACAAAATAATTTTTAAATTTTGGAATTTAAGTGCAATAGTCGACGAATGAATGCTTAAAGATGCATCAGGCATTGGTTATATTCGGTACAAAATTTTACTTCATTATCATTAACTGTCTCTGAGATATCACAGTTTATAAATTCCGAGCAGGGCATTTAGGTCGGATTTTCCCTAATCGCGTATACCCATACTTGTAGTGCTCTAGGGGCTTCGAAACTTTACATGTGTCATTTTTTCACGAGAATCTAGCAACATATCCACAAGTCACGAAATTTTGCAACACTAGTGCCAAAAGTGGCAAACGACCAATAAAAGTTGCTCAGTGCTGTGAAATCCACTGTACTGAATGAATTCCAATTAGACAGTTGTGGGATTACATGCCATATAGGAAAGACCCAGATCCGACTTTTTTGTTGAGAAAAATTGATACCGTATTCGGATTCTCCATTACAAATAAAGTTATTTTGAAGTACGAATTGATTTTTCAAAAATGTGCTACTGGGGTAAATTGCGAAAATTAGGTTTAGTGGGGCTATTGAAAGGATAACATATTTTTTCGACGTATCTGGACCGATTCAGCTGAAATTTGGTATGGAGCTTCCCCAAGGGTTCCTCCCGACAGTTCAGTTGAGAAAGGTTCATTTTTTAAATATTTAACCTTGGTTGGTAGGGTCAAAATCCGAAGTTTTTCGAAAGTGGTATTTGCGCTCGCCGTTAGGCAATTTATAGTATGTCGAGTATTTTTAAGAGGCACATGACATCGAAAAAGAGCACACGTGATTACCTAAGCTGTTTTTAAGTTGGAACTTTATATAAACTCGTTTAATCAACTGAAATTATCTATATAATTGCGTATTAGTGAATGATGTTGATGCCTCTTGATAACTAGTTTATACATTTCTTTCAATTTAAAAGCAGCTTAGGTAATCACGTTTGATATTTGTGATATCGTGTAATTCTAAAAAAGTACTCAACATATCATATATTACCTATTGGCGCGCGGAATTACCACTTTCGAAAAACTTCGGATTTTGACCCCACCAACCAAGGTCAAATATTTAAAAAATGAACCTTTCTCAGCTGAATCGGTCCAGATACGTCGAAAAAATATGTTATCCTTTCAATAGCCCCACTAAACCTAATTTTCGCAATTAACCCCAGTAGCACATTTTTGAAAAATCAATTCGTACTTCAAAATAACTCTATTTTTAATGGCGAATCCGAATATGGTATCAATTTTTCTCAACAAAAAAGTCGGATCTGGGTCTTTCCTATATGGCACCTAATCCCAATCCAATCTGATTGAAATTGTTTCAAAAAACACAGTCCAAAATGTCATATGTTAAACATGAGAGTTCACAAAACTCGTTTTCGAATTTTAATTGTTTTAAATCATGTGGATCTTAATGGTCGCCGGTATGATCGTCCCATTCGTTGTAGGTGTCGGCATAGAAACCATTTTCTTGATAAATATATCCGGGAAAATGTTGACTGCAACGACAGGTAATACTGCTTCATGACTGGTAACGCCTTGCACCACGTTTGCATAGCTCGATCTTTGAAAAACGTGAAAGCCAAGTGCATATTTTCCAGAATGAATAGGACACCACCGCTTGCTATTCCAGCTAACAGTACGATAAATATTATTTGCACGTTTCCTTCCATATACGGAGTTTCGATTGCGGGTCTCCCAATGGCAAATGGGTTAAATATTCCGCTCTCCATTACAAACTTTGGCCACCAGTCCCAAATCCCCGAGGAAATCAATGCCTTTCGCCTTGTCATTACATTCGGATGAACCATTCCGGTAATGCTGAAGACAATTGACAGGTTCATGAGTTCGTTCAAGCCTACGTAAACGTCGCTTTTGGGTCTCAGTTTCTGAACTTGCCTTGCATGTTTATTTGCTATATGACGAGGGAAAATTAAAGCCACCCGGGAGCAATTTAGCAGTGTTTCATTTAACAAAGCAGCCTCTTTCTTATGGAACAGCGTTCTTAAATCTTTTATGTACGTGAAGTCTTCCATCTTGTGCTTTTTTACCACGTTTGGCCACGCATCCATTAAAGTGTTAACAAATACCGATAACAAGCTTGAGTAGAGACTTGTCCTTTCAAAAATGTGCATGTATCTGGTATCCAAGTACTTTATATTATGGTTGACAAGGTCTACCAAGTTGTACATTTCGGATTCAATATAGCCGATTGGAAAATAATGGCTTTTTCTATATGCGGTCTCGATCCTGTGTCGACCAAGTTTGTATAACGTGGGGGAACCATCTTTATGTACACGCGGAAAAATTGGCGGCAAGACGTTGATTAATTTAAGTGAAATGTCCACACGCAAGGACCGTGTCAGAATCGTGAAATTATCAGCGATCAGTTCATCTATACGCTCGTACGGTTGTGGATACCTTGGAACAATCATGTTGTACACATTATTATTCTTGTATGCATTACTGAGGATAATTCCAACAAACAGGAATGCAACCGTTATATAGCGCAATCTGTGGATTTTCATAAAGGCGTCCGGGAATGGATCCCCTTGTTCCAGCAACACTTTCGTGAGGAAGAGGAACACGTCTTTTAGATGGGTTCCTTGTGGGGGGCGGAGTGACATTATGGCTTTTGCCACTAAAGCTGCGAAACCCAATATCCAAACCCATACTATCAGCTGGTAAGAAGTCAGAAGTTCTCTGAAATTTACCTGCTCCAGCCCGCGCCCACCACCGCAACTGACGAACCGCAGTTCATTCACCGTATCCGTGTAGTACATTGGGAAGTAGTAAGAATCCCCCCGAATATTTGGTGAAACGTACAAGGACGCGCTTTTTCGATATCGTATGCGAGATCTGTCTATTTGTATGCCAGAAACGTCCGGCTTATTTTGTATGCAGAACGCTGATTCGTTTTGCGTAACCAGAGAATAGTTTCGCAAAACTATCTGCCACAAGGATGCTAGGCCATGGGACAACTTTTCGTGGGGGCTTGTGTATGGCAGCTTTTCAAATGAAAAGCTTTTGATTGGCTCACATTGTAAAATGTTGTTTATGATTTGGTTATATCTATTGTTATTGGCGTAAAGGTCGAGGAACCAAACCGCTGTTTTTTCATCTTTACGAGAAACAAAGAATTGGTTGAACTCCTCCAGAAACGGTATGGTGAGGTATTTCCACTCGCTTTGGTTATTGCTGTATGATAGCCCAACAGTTACCTTGTAGATTTTGGTCATCTCCAATTCTGTCCGCCCATGCATCGTCTTGTTTCCTGGCGTTGCAAGGGCAATATAATGGTCCAGATTCAGCATCCGTGGTGACCAATCTTCCCAGGCGTAACCCCGAGTTTTGTCGCCGGTCTTAAACACCCAGTCAGCAATATGCCAGTCTTCGTCCCAATGCTTTCGGTACGCGTCCTCTTCTACCACCAAAATGTGAACCTTTCCTCTTGACGAAGGCTGTGTTGAAATTTGTCTATTGATATCATAGTAATTATTCTTTTGGAATGGTTTCATGTAATGGAATACATTTGGTGCAGTCATGAATCCAGTGCCACTCTGATGACGTAGTAGTAGGTCAATTTTAATTTCACAGTTCCAAGGCTTGCTTTGGGAAGATGCATGGAAGAAATCATGACGTGTGCAAATGTCGTTCACAGTGATCCACCAAGTTTCACGACGCCACTTGGAGATATTGCGATGTGAAGTAGGACACGGAATTATTACGTGCATATTCGTCAATTCGGCTATCATCACTTTGGCATATTTCAAGTTGGGCAGCCAAACGGCATCACTGGTGATTAGCTTGTCATTACGTGTCATATTACCGCTGAAGTCATTCCATTTATCCCAAAATATTACCGGCACAGGATTCCGAATCGCTAGTGGATACTTAAACGCTGCTAAGTCTACGCCTTCGTAGTTGTCAATTACAACGTGACATATTGATCCATGAAGAGACAGTCGAGTCAGTATTCCGTCAAGGTTAGCATCTGATTGTGAGGTGGAATAATGGCTGGTTATCAGGTTCGTTGTCACGGGCTGAACAATGAAAGGAGCCTTCCCGTTGAATTGATGAAGCGATCTGTTATCAGCCGGTACTATTTCCAGTGAGAATGCCTTTGAATATTCTAGTAGGTACTTTTCCAGTACGTCACATTTCGTCTCCAAAAACAACATCACAATTATTATTCCATGCTGAAAAACCTTCGCTATATGCCAGAAATAAAATGTTGCTAGGTGATTGAATCCTCCCCTTGCCGACATGTTGACTTTGTTCCGAAGGGACATTACCATTTGGACGAGCAAGCACGTTTGTTTCTTTATACTGTTGGGAAACACACTTTTTTTAACACACTTGGTTCCCTACTTTCAGCCCAGCGTGCTTAAATTTCCCCTTGTAGGAATTGTAATACATGAGAACGATAAGTTGAGTATTTTGCCTATGAAGAATTTCAATTGGGTAGAGCGGATATCGAAATAATGATTTATTGAGCGCTGCTGGCCAAATGTTCCCGTAGTGTATTGAATTGCTTTTGTAATGTGTTGAAAGTTTTGTTAGCACGTAAGTGGTATTAGCAATGTTATGCATGTGTTAGAATAAGTTTCGATATTATCCGAAAAGTCGACTGCTGAACATGGATGAATATCTAAAACACTATTTGCAATTAATTCTGTGGTTGTACAGATTAGTCCAGTCTGGGAGTTTGTGAAGCACAACTTTTTGTCTAGTTTCTCATCGCTGAACGATATGTATCGAACGAATGCGAGTGAATTCTTGCGTTGCCACGCGTATAAGATCACGAAATATACTATCAAATGCCAGAAATGTTTACGTTGGGATAGACTACATTTAATTATTTACGTACAAAATGCTTTGAACTTTATCGGTTTTACACTCCACGAATTAAAACAACAATGTACTGAGGACACCGCTGGTCAAAGCTTCTCTCGTCACGTCTGTGTTCAAACTGGTGCAAATGTTAGCGAATTTTCAAGTTGTCCTTCAACTGTAAAGTATATCGATCGACAAAATCCAATTTTATTTTAACATACAGAAACCCAATTAGACACAAGCCGAACAATATTCAAATCTGGTTGGGTTGCGTGTCAGCTGATAATTGCCTGTTCTAACTACAAAAAATTACGAAAGCCATCTCTCCCGAAGAATTAATTTGGGTGTGTTGGGTGACGGAAACTGGATACCTTCCGGTAATACAAGGAAGTTTTAAAATAGGTTGGAAATCCAAAATCAAGCGTGTTGTTTTGTTGCAAGTCAATTCACGTAATCACTTACAATTTTCACATCACAAAATAGATATGCACAATATTACATTAAATTCGTTAGTAAAATTCTAGGTGAGCTGAAAGCATATGGAACATCATCGCACAGAAAATAAAGCATCTTAATTATAACGAACAAATTTAATTAATTATATGGTTAAGATAAAGTAATCATGAGTAATTATAACTATATTTTAATATGGCAGAATATTTGTTGACTCTAGTAATATGGCAAAATAAAAATAGATGCCGAAATCATAAAAAAATGTTACGACTCAATTGGCCATAGAGTGAGTGAGTGAGTGGCCTTTATGGAAAAGTGAGTATTCGGAGTTAATTTTTGTTACACTAATAGCATGGTTATATACATATTTGCTCAGGAAATAAGGATATGGACGCCAAAATTTTGACACGGCAGTACATATCGAATACAATTATATTTACTTCGGATTTGGATTCAATTATGGATCTGATTCAATTATTATATTAGGTACAACTTGACATAATAATTTTCCTACAATTTGCAAAAAAAACAGCTGAAGCTACTTCCCTCTTTGCGAAGGAATGTCGTGTATTTGCCAACAAGATACGTTGTTCCTTTCTAAACTGTACCTTTGGTTTATGCAAAATCAAACCAGAGTCAAAATATCGACAAAGCGGCTTGTATTGTACTCATAATTTTGTTGAATCTGGGATTAGCCATAGAAAAGAAAATACAAGTCCGTGTTACCGAATCAGGCTAACTCTTTGATATGAAAGGGAGTGAGGGCGATCCGGACGTCACCGTACACGGGATCAGCATACATTCTGTGAGTTTCATAAGAATACCAAACGCTCTTCCCTTACCGGTAATTCAAGCACCCCAAAGATTAAAGCGCAAACTAATTATGTGTTAATATGTCATGAGAAAAGTACGAAGCAAAATTGGGATTGCATGAAAGGTCGGAGATATCCGCTAAATGCATACCCATAGTATACGTTTTACCAAATAAAATTAACATTGTATATTACCTAATACACGCCAATGTCTCAGTTTTCCATAAAACCGACTCTATGGCCAAATGAGTCGTAGTATTTTTTTATGATTTTGGAATCTAAATATCAGTGATAATGTAGCTTCTTTTATGGACGAGAAAATACAAGCCATTGTTGAATCGCACTTACTAGTAATTAGGTTTTAATTGTAGAGGTACTACTGAGATACTTATAGAATTATTACTTTCTTTGCTTTTCTTGAAGTATAATTATTTCTAGGGTGCAAAAGAAGGCCTCCTTCTGGGAATTGTGAAGAGGATAATTTTGATAAGGTTTAGTCTGAATCCGGCAAACCACAGGAAAGATTAATTTTTTAAGCTACATTAGGGGATTAAATTGTGTGTATTTGTGCCATTCAGGGCTGTCAAGGGATAATCGAATCTTTTTCGGGTAGCAAAAAGTGATTGATTATTCATGTCAATCATAAACGAAAATTGAGTGATTACAATAGGCGCCATATTTAAAGTGATGTCGTCGAGCCATTCTTTTGTCAAATTTTGAGTCACTAACGATAAGACTAAGGCCCCGATTAATGTCAACTGCTACCTCAGTCATGTAAATTAAATCTAGGTATTGTTTCATTTGGCACGGTGGCATTGATGGGTATTAATAACTGTTAACACGAGTTCTTGCAGAACGTGCTAGTTAATACAAATAAGATACAACGTGCAAGTACGTCATTCCGCGCATAAAAGTTTTAAATATCGGCTCAATATTACAAATTCAAGCATGAAGAAGGTGGACAATCTAGATGGAATAACAAATTGCCTCATTGTAACCAGGCTTGTGTAATCACGGATTAGAATCACCAATCCCACTTTATATTTTTTGTATTTAATCACAATCACTAATCCCAGAACCAGCACCCTTTAATCACTGGTTATTCACTGCAGTCCTACCTCCATGTAATTGCTTTCATATTATCTGTAGTATAGGTACGTACGTTGACAGTAGGTACATAACCTGAGGCACTGTGGTAGGTACGTGAAAAGATCACTACCACACAGCCCACATATGAACTGAAAAGGTAATGGCAGCATAGCATAAAGTTTGTTGCTACATTACATTGCCAAATTAAATAATCTATTAATAAATTTAATCACTAATCCTAATCCAACTTGCATTTTTTCAAGCATTTAATCACCTAATCACCAGTGATTGGGACTGACATTAATCACTAATCACCAATCACTATTTAAAAAATATTCTTCATTTAATCACAATCACTAATCACTTGACAAAAATAGGGTGATTACACAAGCCTGATTGTAACGGATGTGCATCACATCACGCCTTCATTATTTATATGGCGAAAGCAAAATGAGCTTGTGTTGGTATATATGTAGCTAATAAACTTTATATGAAATGTTGGTTGCAAAATCACACCAGCAAAACATGGCATCAGCAACTCCAAAGATTAGCTCTGGAGAGCCCTGAAAGCATGCGATAGAACTTACAGTATAAACCAACTTACAGTAATGAAAAACCATATACCAATAAAACCATAATTTAAAGACACGAAGCAATTGAACGTCATCCTCCAACAACAATGATAGTTAAGACTAATCTCTCTTTTATTATGCATTTGAAGTTGATGAGAACACAATCTCGTCAACCACACCAATAATTATTTATATTTTAAGTTCATCGAGTTGTCACATGTTGTAAAGACATTTAATAAACTATGCAATGAACTATCAACTAGTCTCGCTGTGAATGCAAATTGTTACATCGTTTGGTTTCTACAGCAACGAATGCAACGATTCGACATAAATATAAACCTTATGATTTTGTACGTCCAGCTTGAGATTCGGTCCCAAATCCACAACAAAATTCCAACCAAATATGAAACACCCATCTTGATGGATATTATTATACTTGCACGGACTTCAATAAGAAAGATGAGGGAATCTACCGCTAACCCACACCAAAGTATAATAAATATTATTAATATATTCCCTGCCATAGTTGGTTTCTCTATGCTCTCCGAGCTCTCAATTTTCAGGTGACTTTTCTGAATATAATTCATCCACCATTCCCACATTCCCGACGAAACGCTTCCTCCTAACCGCTTAATTAGGAACGGTGGTACACGACCAACGATATCTATTGCTGCAATCATTTCAGCATACATTTCCTTTCCAATGTTCATATTTCTTGAAGAGTTTGCAATCTGCATTGCGTACTTTTTGCAACGGTATTCTGGCAGTATGACCGCCTTTTTGTCACAGCCCCGCAGGGAATCTTCAAGCAACTTAGATTCTCTTTCCCAAATCCAGTTGATTTTACTGCGATCTCCCATATGTCTGATTGGATGAACGTCTCCAACCAAATTTATGCGTAAAAGAGGGTACAGATTAGCTATTAATATACCTACAATATTTATTAATTGTGGGTTAAGTGCCGAGTGGTTCATAAGTTGACTCTGAAACTGTCCAAGAGGGTTCCACTTTTTTATTTTCAGCCACCACAATTCGCGGTGACACGGTGAGGTGATGTTGCCTTGAGAGAATAGCGTGGCCTCCATATTGAAACTCTAGCATACTTTCGGTCAACTTTTCAGTTGCGGAACCAATCGTGGGAATCACAATGTAATTTGACCTTGTGTAAATTGTGAAATTGTCATCAATGAATTCGCTCAGGAATTCGTAGGGCAATATAGTTGTTGGAAGTACCATGTTGTAAACGTTGGTATTTTTGTATCCGTTACTATTCACAATGCCCGCAAGCATATATGCAGCTATTTTCCATCTCAGCCGAATCACGTTTGCCATACTAGCGTGAAACGGGTCACCTTGTTCCAGGACATTCCAAAGCGGTTAGGTGGACAACTGATCTGGAGCGACGTATGCCTCCATATAGTAATCTGAATGTAACGGTTAGGGCAAAAATCGAAATTAAAATCCATGTCCAGACATACTTGTCGTAAGCAGCTACAAACTCTTTGAATCTGAAGTTGCTCAGTCCTTTCCTTCCGCAACTTATGAATCGCAAGTTGTCCATGGACATATTTATCCTCAGCCAATATTTATTGATATCCTGCCATTTTGCAATAGCAGTATGCTTAAAATACCACTGATTATGAGCATGTATGGTTTTATGTATGTATTCAAATCTACTGGAAATTTTGTACAGTTTTCCGTTTCGGCAAATTCGGAATGGGCCAAGATTATATGCGTAATTACGCATCACGGATTGAAGCAGACTAGCGTAACCGTGAAGCAAAGCAGCCCTTTCATCAGAAAAGCTTGAAGAGTGAAATGATCGTGAATCTGAATATTCGTTCTCACAGAGAGCCAAGTGGCTGGCAATTGTATCGTCCTCTCCGGTGAACAACCCTTCCTCCGTATCAAATCCCCACCAGGAAATTTCTTCGTTTGGTTGTGGAAACGACATTGAGATTAGAAATTGCAAATCCAATTGTTCCCACACGTCCTGTTCAATATTTATCGGAACAAATGCAGAGTCATTCAAATGTGCCTTTTTGGTCAGTGTCAGTTTTTGAAGATCCATTTGGAGGGTCCCGTCAACAATTGTTATGACTTTAATAACTTCACTGGTTGCTCTGCCAGTGCATCCAAACGTACAATATGAGGGTAGATTGTCACCCATCCAGAAAGTCAAAAAATTGTGTTTTTTCATGCTTTTCTCGGATTCAACAAATATGCGAACTGTAGTGACGACTGACGGAAAATCTTGTATCGCGTCGATCCAGTCAAGCGGAAATAGTTCCACGTAGCTCCCGTATCTACCGTAGCGCTGGAACAAACTGATGTGAACTTGGCAGTTCCATGGTTTTGCAAAGAATGACAGTTTGGGCATTTTCAGAGTGAGGAGAGGTGTATGAAACGACCGCATAATTATAGGCACAGACCCGTCATGATTAGGAATATTAATATCACCATGGTTGTCCACAACCACAAGACATTTTGGATTTTTGAAAGGTGCAAGAATTGTTGATAGGTTTTGAGATTGGGGAAATGTGTATTTCTGAGACGAAGTTGGTAGATTTTCGATAATTCCTGAAGCGACTCCTGTAAATAGCGCTCCGATAGAAACATGTTTAGGATTAAAGGTGGATAATGCCAGAATCGCGATAAACAATTCTCTATAATATTTCATTGTGCAGCAATTCAATTGCTTGACAATGTAAGATGTAACCTTTTTGAATACTACTGGAAAGATATCGATAAAAATCAATGAAGTATTTGGTGGAGTAGAACCCGCCATCAAACTGCTACAAAACTAATGAGAATTGTGAGAACAAACTTCCAGCAGATTGGATATCGTGCAAAATAGGATACCAAGGAAAACTAATTACAAGTGTAATTAGCATTTTCCAATGTTCCTACATTCGATACTTTTTGATGACGCGGTAGTATCGAGTAAAATTTTAGTTCAGACTGTCTCTGTCGATGTGGCAAACATTCTTGTAGCTCATTAAGCTGAATCGAAATGCGGATATTTGTGCAATCAAAAGCAAAGGCCTTCAGAACGTAATTCGAATTTACACTATGCTAGTGGGCTGATTCAATCTTCATATTCTCCAATTGACAAACTAACTCGGTCCAATACATGGTCATGGACCGTGTATTGTTGAATTCGCAAGAACACGAGCAACCGCAAGGACGGATACGTTAGGGATTCATACAATGTTTTATATTGCATGCTCACAAATCAGTCAAGTTCTCCAATTGCGTCACACATTACAGGTTGTGGTTATAAGTTGCACCAATTCACATTTACGTATACTGCAGTTAGAATGGACTGGAACTCTGGTACCGAGAAAAGCTTCGATTCTGCGTTGTTCAGTGATCCCACTCAAATATTCCAAATAACGTGAAATATTCATAATTCTAAAAAATAACGAAAAATCATTTCAGAATATGCATGGTGACAAATGTCCACTCTCACTCTGTACCTACTCACTGTGCAGCAACGAATGAATATAATTCTATTCCCACAAACCAAAGATGGGGTTTCGATATAATAGTTGAATCAATAATTAATGCTTAGCACGAATTAATGATTGCCATCTTAAGAAGCCTTAGTGGACTGAGAGGTCGCTAATAAAAACATTTTAGTCTATTTTTCTACCAACCAGCAAACTTAAAAATTTACTCGTCCATCATGGCAATTAAAACCGTTGGCCAACCATTTCGCAATTAAAAAGTTGAAGCATATGGTAATATTCGAATATCTTATGCACGAGGCACATACTTAAGTAGATAATAGCGTGGGGAAAAATAACGAATGAAAATATCCATGCCAAATTACTTATGCAGTTAATAACCTCTTTTTGTTAAGTACTTGGAAAATTTGAGAAAAACATTTTAAGGATTCATGAAGCTTTTTAGTTAGGTACAGGTGACTCTTGTACATGCACTGACCAATAACAGATACTTGCTGTCAGCGTTATAGGGATATGCTAGCATGTTCTAGAGGAGTGACCGAAAAAATGACAAAACATTTCATTAATTAATATAATATGTTGGATAGATATATGCCGGATATAGATATAGAGGGGGTTATAAGAGTATGTATACGATATTATTTTAACTTGCTTTTGTTGAAACCATAAGTATAAACGGTTGTCTCACTTTATGAAGTACCTAAATCATCTACAATATCGTATATGTGGTATTTCTCTCCATACTCACCATTATGATTGTTTTCCCAAACATTGCAAAGTTGTTAGAACAATACCGTGTTCTTACAAAATACATACGTCCAACCTGGCATGATCAAGCTTCAAAGCTTTCCTGACGATTCTTGGTATCACTAATGTAAGTTATGTGCATTCCGTGATGCTATAGACTTCTCACATACGGTCGAGTTGTCAATTTTATAATAAGCTTCGGTACTTATATTTAGTGTTCGCATTTGCTCGTGGAGCATTTCTTTCTGGCATTTTCCGTACACCTCTGTCGGAGCGGAGAAAGCTCTGCAAATATACTTCTACTCCTGTCAGTTGTGTTAACAATTGAGAAAACATTGAAATTATAATAGTTCGGAAGTAAGTGATAATAATGATTTTCGCTGAAAATTTGCTATCGATTTTCAAAAGCCACCTATTATTACAAGAGACAGTCGGTACGTCGCCGCTCACACTCAAATACATCAAAGGTCATTTTATATTGGTACCGAAGGCAGCTGCAAGTTTGAAATGGCAATACTTCAAAAGTCTTCAATATTACATCTGTGTTGGTGTCATGTGGTATCAAACGCTGCATGGAATAACCCTTCGCACCACGTTAATTAATTTGGAGAGTGTTTGGTACTGCTTTGGAATTAGCATTTCCATTGTGACAAAAATTGTATGCACAAGGAGGCGTCGAGAGGTGGCAGAATTCTTCAACTTGCTACTCCAATTTGAACGACGATACCTGAATGGTAAGGAGTGACACCATCAATAAATATATGCAATCAGTTAATCGTTGCTTACATAAATGTCTGCCCATTTGTTGCAGCAGGAGCAGTACAGCGAGAGATGCGTGCGAACACGGTGCAAGGCCGAATGATTCGTATGATGCAATTTCTTGGCGTACTTACTGGACCAATTTCGTCATCCGGCTTACTGCTTCTGCGGTTCATTGACAGCTGCTCTCCGATAACAGTTGGTTACTTCCTGTTGCCACATTGTCACTTCCCAACAGTTGATAACGGTAACGGACGCCTCACTCTTGAAGCGGTTGCAATATTAACGCCGATTATGGTTTGGTTTTCGCATTTACTCTTTGATCACACCATATTTCTCCTCTTTGTTATTGTTGAGATGCTAATGCTGCCTGGTTATTGCTTTAGCTACTACATGAAATACCTAAATTTATTAATGCAGAAGACATTCGTTGAACAGAGGGAATACATAGACACAAACCGAATCTTTTCCGGATACAATCTCTTCGTACACAAGGAAATTTATTTGCTTTCACGGCATTATAATTTGGTGTACCAGGATATTATCATTTCTTGCATTTTGCTACTTCTAGTGGTTACGTTTATAATTCCCTTTTATATTGTCATTTCTATTGGGTTTAAATTGGCCGACCCTCATTTGCTGGTTATATTGAGTTCCGTCTTCCAAGCGCCCCTAATAATCGCGATGTTTTTTGGAACGCTTGGGAAAGTCTATGAGAACTCGAAGAAGATACTCCGTTCTTTCAAGTCGGCGAACGTTTCCCCACCTGCTGCCGGTAAAGAGAGACGAATCTTCTATCGCACTGTGGCGGGATTACAGCCGATAAAAATCGGATTAGGGAGCGTAAATTTTGTCGATGGACAGACCGCAATTGTTCTTATTGACTTTTGTATCAGGCAAACGGCAGCTCTATTGCTTTTGTAAAGTCGCCGCTAATAAACTTGTTTATACAACGTGACTCGAAAAATGTAATGTGTCGAATAGTAAACAAAATATGAAATATGTTGGGAGGAGCAAATTAAAACAGAGCGGTAATAAGCACCGATGTATCGGACATTTTGTTGTGGTATCTTAACGATGTTACAAATATCACCAAAATGTATTAGACTCACAATGTTGTCTAAGTTTTGCACTCCATGTTATGACTTACCTGTACTGTGTATCGATATTCATAAAATAAAGATGTTGGGACGATGGCAAAAAATAAATAAGTTCAATCAGAAGTGCAGTACATCTTCAACTTCCGTTGATTATATTTAGCGACTGGTGCAATTTAATTAAATAGCCAGACTGAGTCGTCTACAGGCATGTTGAATGACCACTGCTGGGGATTCGATCCGTCATTGGGCATATTTACCATGAATGCCAGGTCGATTTGAAATCTTCCTCGAAGGAGTAGTTTGAATGAAGTACATACATGGATGGTTGTTGTAGTTTTTTATCTTATTCGATTCATGTTTCAACTTTTTAAAATTCGCAGGAACGGAGACAAATCGCAAAACCAATTCTGTTGTAAAATACTTTGCAACAGAATTGGTTTTCAAAATCTTTTCATGTAACACACTCGATTTACCAAAGAGAAGGAATGGACATACGGCGGAAATTGGATCCGACACAAAATATTCACTTATCTTCAACGAAAAGTTTTTAAGATTTAGTCTGGTCAGCTTACAATATTAAAGTTTTGCATACAATATAAGTCACACAAATAATTCGCTGCCTGTTTCATGACTCGCTAGATCAACGGCGAATACTTGTTTTTGCGTCGGATGCTCAGTAGCAAAGATTTAAATGATTTCTTTGTCATAGTTATGTAGAACGTAATTATGTAGGCGATGATTAGTGCAGCGGAAAGTTATCATCAACGACCATGGTTAGTCTTCTGGTCTTACTCTCTATCAATTGTTACTTATTCCGGTTGCAAAAATTTATGTCCTTTGAATGCAAAACAAGGCTATTCTATTTTGCGCGAATACAGTTTGTTTATCCTTAAATGCTCGTGGGAAACAGCGACGGTATTCAGTTTCAAGTTTCAGTTACAGCACTGAAGACATGCGAAATATCTTTTAAAGCTCCGACGTGCACAGATTGTAAAGGTTTCACATGTTGATTTTCACCAATGGATATAATTGTATTTAAAAACGGCAGCCTGACTAAGTCAACGTGCGAAGTTATATTGCGATAAACGATACAAAAGCTTAAACAATATCATAAAGTTTGCAACCGTGGTGGACATATCATACATTATTCAACTTTTGGAATGAATAAATTATCTTCGTGATCGGTTTGACATGAGTGCTTCCGCAGATATTAAACACTACATAAAATATATTGCTTTGAGACCGTAGAACAATATGGAAGCATGGAAAGAATGACAAGTATTAAAGCCGTCTTGTCACCGTGGTTTGCTGCTACCAAATATGCGAGGAGAACAGGACAGAAAAATGTAATATGTTCTCCTCTGCTGAAGCGCACGCCAGTAGCAAGCGTTGGCCAAAGAAAGGAAAGGACGCTCATGAAATTGTAATTTGTTTTCGTCAATTTGGAGCACTTGATTTTTTGCTAATTCATTATTAACTGCATGATAAAGCACTTCGTTTCGGTGATACTTCGGCTTACTCTTTTCGCCTTCACCAGAAAGAAGTGGGTGTAAATTATCGGTCCAGCGTTTTTTATATTCCGTTAAACCTAAGAAAATGATAATTGGATAGAGCAGCGTTGCCACGAGACAGACTTTCAATTATTCGTTTTGTTAACAAAATTGTCTTAAGCATACTATTAGTTATGTGCAAAACTTCTCCTGACATTCTTGTTTAGTTGCTGGAACTGGTATATCTCTGCAAGTATTGCTCTGTCGGCTCGCATAGTACATCATTCTTGGTTTTGTGGTTTTGTGTGTCGTTGTCAGAACCGGTATATCATGATGATATATCATGCAGTTAATAATTGTTCTGATGGTTAATAATAATATTATCATCACGGCTGTACTTCAGAACAATTTCAGTATTCACGGGAAACTCATACCATCAGGTGCTTTTCGACAGAAGTAACTGAATTGACACTAAAACATACAAACGACTTCTGAATGCTGTCGCCGTGGTGAAACCTATAAAATCAACTAGTCCCAAACGTTTCAAGACTAACAATCAAGTGATGATGATGATGTACAAATGCATCGGAATTCCTCAACCTTCACCTCGAGCTCCTAGAAAAAGTTTTCACAGCGCCATTTGCCATCAGATATGTGAAGGGTTGCCACCTTTTAGTAATAGCGTTTGCTGATCATGACTGAAAAGGTTATGCATCGTTAAAAAGTTTTTGTCAACTCTTCAAGTACGACGCAATAAATAAAATATTAACCTCATAAGTAATTTGTTCGTGTCGACGATATGGATATTTCCTCTAGTTGACTTTCTCGTGGTGATTAACTGAATAGCTAAAAGCCTCGTGGATAATATATATGAATATTATCATAAGATATTGGCAGCTTTTCGGTATGAATAATAGTTTTCTCCATATTTCTGCAAAGTTCGTAGTGCTTTCTTTCTTGCATCATTCCACGTTTGTAACTCCTGCATATTCCTATTGGGCGCAATCATCTATATTGCTGAGAAGCTCTAACCTTCGTAGGCGAATGTAATTTTTAATGAGCTCATACATTCCAAGTTAAAAAGTTTTTCCGTTATTTTTTCCATGTTAAATAAAACGTTATAAATATTACTTCGAAGACTGACAACGTTTAAAAAATTCATACCGTTCAGATTGAAGCGTAGTTTGTTTGCATGTCGACGAACGAAGGAGCAGTTTGACGAAAGGAATTTAGCTTCATTTGAGTGTACGACAAACGACCACTTATGGCTTCAGGGCAATCACAAATGCGCATAAACAAAGCCTATTTTAAAATATTAAAACCGTCGTTATATTCGACATAGTGAAATCCACTTTATGGTCAAATATAAATTTCTGTACAATTTTTGTTCTCAAACGAATAACACGTTGGCTGTTCTTGTGATCAAGTAAATGTAGCTAGTAGATACATTTAAATTTGATAAAACCGTCAATCGTTTCCCTGTGTGCAAAATTGAGAGACATGTTTATGGCTCATAACTTACAACAGGTTACAGTGTTAACAAACAAACTAGGAAACAAAACCTATTTCGACACACTCAAAGCCATCCGCGGTCCTGTTTCTTGAGGAGATAATTATATCCACCTTCTACATTTTGGAATACAGTCGGGTGGTTACAGTGTTGTCACAATCGGAAAGTTTTGTTCCTACCACTTACAAACTTCAGCACCATGTTGATCGCACAAAATTGGTTACTCACTATCCTATCATATTTTAAGTATTTTAATAAATGCACAACAATTTTGCACTATTGTACTGGCAACGTCGAAAGACCAATTTGTACGGTTTCGGAAGCTTCGGCTAAGCTATTCGTGAAGAATTTAATTTATTCCACCGTTTTCATCATACTTGTTTGGATCCAATTTATTCGTGATTTTAAACGCCTTTCAGTACAAGAGCTCTCGCTGTCGCTCGTATTCCAGGCGTGCATTTCGTGTTCAGTTGTTATTGCTGTGCAACTATACCCAAAGCGGAAGGACATTGAAGTAGGTTTAACCGCTCTCATTTCATTCGAGAGACGTCATAACGGTAATTTAGCAAAAACATATTTAAAAACGCATTCGCTTGCCTTTCAATACATAGCAAGTATATTGAATTTGGACTTGGTACACGTGTTCCAGTCTACTTGTGGTTTGGCATGACAAATTATCCGGTTGCTTGCTTGTGCCTTTGGCTAATTCTTCTTCGGACGCCATGTATGCCGTTGAACCTGGGAAATTTCATGATGCCTACGTGCAGTACAGACATGTCTCCCTTGACAACGTATGCATTTATTCTATTTTCGGTATGTCGTCTAGTGTCGGTAACGTTGGCGGTTTCGATATATATGTTCACATATGCGACCGGTGTCTTACAATACGCCGTGTATACTTTCATACCCAACTGTTGTTTTCATAGTTATCTACATCTTTTCAAAAAGCAGCTCAGTACTGTGAAAGCAAACAATATTGAGCACTTGGTAGAAATGTGGCACGAAATTCAAATTTTAGTGAGAGCTCATAACAACATCAATCAAAATAGTTTGTCTGGCATATGCAGTACATATATTTCCTTCTTGTTTATAATAAGCTTATATACATTGGTTCAAGTGCGTCATATACTCGGCTATGCTGAAATAGTTGTCTTATGTATCGCGCTACTTAGTGCCATTCTAATAACGGTAGAACTAGACGGAACTGTAAAAGGTATGGTAAACACTAAATCATCAGAGCTCTTACTAGAAGCACAGTCAAATCGCATGATAATGAAAAGCAGACTGTCGCGCAAGTACGTAAGATCGCTGAATGTGTTTAAAATATACATCGGATATGTTAACTTTTACGACAACTGTATGGCTTTAACTTTGCTTGATTTCAATATAAACCAAACTGTTACGCTACTACTTCTCTAAAATTGGAACAAACCATGGCATTGTATCCAAAAAATAAACCAGTATTCAAGGATTCTGTAACTTCATTGAACAGATGTTTATAAAAAATCGAAGTAAACAGCGATAGAGTAGACTATGTGCAGGTGGTGACAGCAATCGGCGACATTACACTGATCATGGTGACCAATAAGAACAAACATCAGTACGAAAATCATTGTCTTGTAGTTTGAATTGATCAACATTAACAGCAATTATATTCGAAGCAATCTGTAGTAACAATTTGGAACTTGCATGACCTATCAGCCAAATGTGATGTTTCTGATGCTTTCTCCGTAACCAGTTTATAACAGCGAAATAGGCATCTATGCAAGTGACCGTAATTCTAAAGTTTTGCTGTGTGGAAAATTTGTTGGAATGTTTCACACTTAATTTTAAATACGCATTTGCACGCTAGGAACGCTTTCTGAGCCTAACCAAGTTGTCACTCAATCGATATTTTCTGACCTTTTGCGTCTATTATCATTTGAACATAGTTAGTATTTTATTAGAAAGTTGAAATGTTCTCTCGGAAACTCATTACGTGAAGTAAAAAATAAAAGCGTTGCTGTCATCATTTACAATCGCAGAGAGCAATCATTTCCAAAAAAAATCATTAATCATACATTCGATATTCTTGAGAACGCAAATGTGAGCCAAGTTTGGCTTTATATTCCGTCCATGTCCAACATAAAGCCTGGAATTGGATGTCAGCATTACTTGAATAAAATATTGACCTCCAAACATGTATAGAGTAACATGCGAATGTCCTGGCAGTTCCATGTAAAGAAATCATCGATACATACCGTCATTTCTGTAATATGTATCTCCTTATTTTTCAATTCAGCACAGCTGCGTGAATGGCTTAGTAGCTCTAAACGTCAATTTCTAATGTAATTTTTATGGGTTTATATTTCCCGAGTTAAGTTGAAAGTTTTATGCACTATTTAAGAAATGATATTCTCACGCAAAATCCTCTTGTAACCTACGCTGATATCCGCAAGATGCCCGTCCATAAAGTAAGAATCGACATACTTAACGCTCTACAAAGATTCATTTTGCAGTGCTCTGATGTTCGGCGATTCAAGATTTTTGAACACTTTTGGACAGGTTTTCATAAAAAATGAGTTATATATTTTGTGGAGTAGTATAATCTATTCCCATGCTATGTTTCGTGATAAAAGCGATTATCAAGGGCTAACTTGCACATTCTTCAAATGGATTGATTATCATGGAGCAGTTATATACCGTACATAATTAGAAAAAAGCAATTACAAGTTTAATTGCCCTTTTCAAAGAGGCCATATCTAATTATGCTTTTACAATTAATATTCCGTAAATTGGTTTAAATGTACAACTTGTACAGTACAAGTAAGTCTTTCCGTGCATAACCGTATTGAATATCGATTCAATATTACAAATTCAAGCATGAATGCGGTGAACAATTTAGGTTGGTTAAAAAATTGACTCATGGTAACTAGTATGGTTGACATCACGTCTTCATTGTTTATATGGCGAAAGTTAGACGTGCTTATATTGGTGTGTGTATATATTAAATAAATTTTATATGAAATGTTGGTTGCAAAATCTCACCAGCAAAATATTCAAACACGAATGCAACGATACTAGATAAATAGAAACCTTATGATTTTGTGAGTCCGGCTTGACATTCTGTCCCAAACCCACAACAAAATTCCAACCAAATATGAAACACTCATCTTGATGGATATTACTATACTTGCACGGACTTCAATCAGAAAGATGAGGGAGTCTACCGCTAACCCGCACCAAAGTATAATAAATATTATTAATATATTCCCTGCCATGGTTGGCTTTTCTGGACTAAAAGAATTCTCAATTTTCAGGTGACTTTTCTGAATATAATTCATCCACCATTCCCACATTCCGGACGAAACGCTTCCTCCTAACCGCTTAATTAGGAACGGTGGCACACGACCAACGATATCTATTGCTGCAATCATTTCAGCATACATTTCATTTCCAATGTTCATATTTCTTGAAGAGTTTGCAATTTGCATAGCGTACTTTTTGCAACGGTATTCTGGCAGTATGACCGCCTTTTTGTCACAGCCCCGCAGGGTATCCTCTAGCAGCTTAGATTCCCTCTCCCAAATCCAGTTGATTTTACTGCGATCTCCCATGTGTCTGATGGCATGAAAGTCTCCCACCAAATTTATGCGTAAAAGAGGATACAGACTACCTATTAATCTCCTTACAGTATTTATTAATTGTGGGTGCAGTGCCGAGTGGTTCATAAGTTGACTCTGAAACTGTCCAAGAGGGTTCCACTTTTTTATTTTCAGCCACCACAATTCACTTGACACGGTGAGGTGATGTTGCGCTGAAAGAATAGCGTGGCCTCCATGTCGAAACTCAAGCATACGTCCGTTCAACTTTTCGATTGCGGAACCAATAGTGGGAATCACAATGTAATTTGACCTTGTGTAAATTGTGAAATTGTCATCAATCAATTCGTTCAGGAATTCGTACGGCAATATAGTTTTTGGAAGTACCATGTTGTAAACGTTGGTATTTTTGTATCCGTTACTAATCACAATGCCCGCAAGCATATATGCAGCTATTTTCCATCTCAGCCGAAACACGCTTGCCATACTAGCGGGAAACGGGTCACCTTGTTCCAGGAGTACTTTCACCAAAGCGGTTAGGTGGACAACTGATCTGGAGCGATGTATGCCTCCATAGAGTAATCTGAATGTAACGGTTAGGGCAAAAATCGAAATTAAAATCCATGTCCAGACGTACTTGTCGTAAGCAGCTACAAACTCTTTGAATCTGAAGTTGCTCATTCCTTTTCTTCCGCAACTTATGAATCGCAAGTTGTCCATGGACATATTTATCCTCAGCCAATATGTGTTGATATCTTGCCATTTTGCAATAGCTGTATGTTTGAAATACCACTGATTATGGGCATGGATGGTTCTATGTATGTATTCAAATCGACTGGAAATTTTGTATAGTTTTCCGTTTCGGCAAATTCTGAATGCGCCAAGATTATATGAGTAATTTCCCATCACGGATTGAAGTAGACTTGCGTAACCGTGAAGCAAAGCAGCCCTTTCATCGAAAAAGCTTGACGAGTGAAATGATCTTGAATCTGAATATTTGTTTTCACAGATAGCCAAGTGGTTGGCAATTGCGTCGCCCTCTCCGGTGTACAAACCTTCCTCCGTATCAAATCCCCACCAGAAAATTTCTTCGTTTGGCTCTGGAAACTACATTGAGATTAGAAATTGCAAATCCAGTTCTAGCCACACGTCATGTTCAATATTTATCGGAACAAATGCATAGTCATTCAAATGTGCCTTTTTCGTCAGTTTCAGTTTTTGAAGGGTCATTCGGAGGGTCCCATCAACAATCTTTATGACTATAATAACTTCACTGGTTGCTCTGCCGGTGCATCCAAACGTACAATATGAGGGTAGATTGTCACCCATCCAGAAAGTCAAAAAACTTGGTTTTTTCATGTTTTTCTCGGATTCAACAAATATGCGAACTGTAGCGACAACGGACGGAAAATCTTGTATCGCGTCGTTCCAATCAAGCGGAAATAGTTCCACGTAGCCTCCATATCTACCGTAGCGCTGGAACAAACTGATGTGAACTTGGCAGTTCCATGGTTTCGCAGAGAATGACAGTTCTGGCATTTTCAGAGAGAGGAAAGGTGTTCGAAACGACCGCATAATTATAGGCACAGAACCGTCATGATTAGGAATATTAATATCACGATGGTTGTCTACAACAACAAGGCATTTCTGATTTTGGAATGGTGAAAGAATTGTTGATAGGTTTTGAGATTGGGGAAATGTGTGTTTCTGAGACGTAGTTGAATGATTTTCGATAATTCTTGAAGCGACTCCTGTAAATAGCGCTCCGAAAGACACAGGTTTAGGATTCAAGGTGGATAATGCCAGAATCAGGATATACAATTCTGTATAATTTTTCATTGTGCAGCAATTCAATTGCTTGGTCATGTAGGATGTAACCTTTTTGAATACTACTGGAAAGATATTCATAAAAATCAATTATATATTTCGTGGAGGAAATCCCATCATCAAACTTCTACGAAACAAATGAGAATTGTGAGAACTAATTTCCAGCAGATTGGATATCTTGTAAAACATGACAGTCAGGAAAACTAATTACAATTCTAATTAGCATTTTCCAATATTCTTCTTACATTCGATGCTCCCTTCCGTATAAACCCTTTTGAATATATGTGTAAGTTCTTTCGTACATGACTACATTGTATTAGCCACTTATATTAAGACTTGATTGCGAAAGTTCACTCACTTTAACATGGCATATGGCAGCGACTTCCTACGGCACAATGAACAAAGCACGAACACTGCAAGATGGTATAAAACTACCCCGTAGATGGCGCTGTCATTTGATTCCACTTGTATATCAACCAATGAAGCATTTTTTTCTCCACGTAAGTGCCCTTTTTTCGCAGGTGCCCTTTTTTGCAGGTGCCCTTTTATACGCAGGTGCCTTTGCTTTTAAATTAATAAGTGTAGTAACGAATTATATTAGTTGCATAGGCATTACCAACTACATGGATTCGGTAGTAAACGACAACAGCGGGATTGCAGTCAGCAATGAGAATATTTATCATATTTTTATGCAGCACAAATGAATACTAAAGATTTTTCCACAACTAATTGTTGCAATATTTGGTACAATAACATTTTAGAAAAGCCGGCGCTTATATGATGTAAGTAGAATACAATGCCCAAATGTACATATAAATTGTGATGTTAGACTTGTGGTGCTTAGCATCACGTCAACATTATAATCTTATATGGAAATGCGGAAGCGCTGCCACTCATTCCATAAAAAACATTTTGCATTGTGAAATCCGACAGAATGGGTACTAATATAACTTGCAGTGACCAGTGCTCAGCAATTCATTAGCGCATTGGCTATCACTCTCTAAAAGATTGAAACTACTATGCAAGCGCTAAGGCCGGCAACAAAATAATATATACCGTACCGGAATAGTAATTTTTGTATAGTGTTAGATAGTATTGACACCGGGAAAGTATTTTCATAAGTTGAAACGTAAAAGCAGTGATTCATTTTGCTCCGTGAACACTTTGATGAGAGGAACGTATTTTACTTGGAGATGCTTTTAATTTCAGGGATTTTCATTGAAAAATTCTTGGCGCCTGGAATGTTTGCAAAACACCAAGCTGATTTCATTGGATTCGATTTTCCGGGAAATTTTGGAAAGGTGAGGAATATAGTTTATTCGTAAACTGATAATTCCGTAAGAAAACACGTTTCCCATTGAGAAACAGCTTGAATAAGATTGTGATTGACCTGCGGCTTAAGATGATGATTTCAGCGTCCAAATATTATACTTTTCCTCTATGGATTACCTTATTTGAATTGTTCACTTACGTTTACTGTTTAGGCACATAATTCAAACTCTGCTATCCGTCGTCGCAGCCCAGTATGAATAAAGAATGCTGTTACTCCAGGACGAATAGCTCCACTAATATTTTAGTATTCAGTGGGAGTTAAATCAGCGATAAGAGTGTATTTTATGCATTACTTTTAAATTTATTCTGAAACAAACATTCTGCTACATTAGCTGCAGACTCAACTCGCTAACGGCGTATGGACAAACGGCGCTGCGGTTGTGTATACAAAGCATTCAATATGTAGTGGCAAAAACACTGTTGATGTGACGAACACTAAATAAGTAACATTAATTTAACGGTTTTATAGGTAAGAAAATTCAATAAATTCAAAGCTGTTCCTCGTTCATAAAAGTTTACTTCTCCAATTGAAATCCTAATAGGTCGACACGATTCGATTAGTAACCGATTCTCCTTAACAGAATATTTGTCACTATTTCCCCAATGATGTTTCCACCCAATATCTTTTCTGTAGATGGTAAGAATCTGCTTACTGATGTGGTTAACTTTTCCTGGGACGGCGTAGCCAATCGGCATTACAATATACGAGCTCGTGACAAAAGACATTGCTAATACGATTGCAGATATGGAGCAGCTGGATCGCAATTCCTGGTCGAGTAGAACAGCAGACATGACTATCGTCATGAACATTATTACAGCCTTCAGAGTGACGGCCAGTGATAGCTGAAAGCTCTGGTTCACTAATCCGGCGCAAATCTGGATACGGCGGTACGCCGAATACCAATAAGTTCTTTGATGAGCGGATATTGGGACCTTGACATTTCTGATCTCACGTCTCAAGCGACTAATCCTTTCATATAATGCAACGTTAGTGAAAAACATTGCGTCATACAAAACGAAGCCTCCTAAAGTAGCAACCACAGAGAAATTCCAGATTTCAAAAACCGTCAGCAAAAATCGAATGCTAAGTTGAAATGCAGGTGCATCAATTTGAAATGCCTGAAGAGTTGTACTAATCGGTTCACCGTCTTCAAGAACTAATATAGCGTAACCGACTGTCATTGCGATGGACACATAAGGCGTAACGGTCACCAGAATCATTAAGCAAACAGACCGGGCAATATATTTAGGCTGGTAAGTTGCGTTGATGACGTGTGCGATATGAACGAAATTATTCCGACTAAATGAAATCAAGTTGTACCCCAGAAATGCTACCATTAGCCAAAAGCTGGAATAAATTATTAGATTTCCGTTTAAACAATTGTGATTCAGATTGTTTGCAAGGCAGATGGATTGGAGTGAACGCACAAAAATGTGTAAACATTCTACAGATTGTAGGTTGAGCAGTTTCGTTGGATTTTTGGTGGCGTCAACAATATTTGGTCCGGAGATGGAACGCACATATGGGCAGAAATTTCCGCGAACACGCTCTATCAAACGAATTTGTCGGTGCAGACAGCGTTTAATGTGGTACCCGTTGGATGATCTTAAATGCTCGCTTGCCATGGTGACCTTACCATCAAAGTTTAGATAAAAATCAAGCAAATCTGGTTTCTCACAGAAAATCAATTCGATTAGTATTGTCAGAACTTGGAACGCTAATATAATTTTGCTTGTTCTACAAACTCTACTGCGAAACTGACAAGATATTGGACAGGCATTTGCTGCGAACAATTTTACAGTAAAATATTTACTGACTTTAAATATTCATTCACTGAATTATTTTGAATGTGTGTCTAGCTGCCTTGATCGGATATCAAACGGTGATGCCCAAGTCAAGCCAAAATCCCAGCCATTAAATCTGTTAAAGGAAGTATATTTCCGTAAATGTTTTATTTGCACTTTTAATATTTACATTGCAGGGAAACATCGTGCCACGCCAATTCCGTGTTACACCACTGATAGAAAAACCGTTAAGGTATATTAAGTGGATTACGCTAATTATTTATTGACGTAAATTGTTAGACAATATTCACGCAGTCAGTTTTGCAGCCTGTGTGTCATGGGTGTCTCATTGTCACCGCAAACCGTATATTAGCCAATGCATATTTCTTGTGTTTTAATTTTAGATACAATCACTTTTAGTATTCTGCTTGTATGAACACTGATATCTCGATCTCGGTCGAGCATGTCGGAATATAAAGTAAATTTTGGATATTTATCTTTGACGAACATTTCTCAAGTCATCTATATTTGATGAGTGTGGGATTTGTTTATTTTGCACGGCGTAATATTATTTGAGTGATCAGATCCCGACTTGAATGCGAAGCAGGTTTCCTTGGAATCAGTTACTCAAACAACTTTGTTTCGGTACGTGGGAGGATAGAAATTTTCTCTCACCAGTAGTTCCATCCCCCGACACATAACGTTCTTTTTGGACCTGAATACTTGGAAAATTAAATAACTGATATTTTGAACTTGTGAAAGGCATTACTCAATAATTTGTAATAGCTATTATTGTAGTACGATGCAGTAAAAGCGTTTGTAGCATTTCTGTCTGCCTGAGTTGTTAGTGCAACGTAGTTTTTGAATTTGTATAAATTCACGCATGGTGCATGCGTTCAGTCGTGTCAGAAGTCAGCAGTTTTTATCCTCAATAAAATCAATGTCAATTACCGTAGCAAAATCAATTTGCTAAAACCGCAGTTAAAATTGTTGGTTAATGCTCATTAAAGTTAAATTAAGGCAGGTATTTTTTCATCCATAAAAAATCATGGAGTTGGTCGTAATTTATCATACGATTCTTCATTGAAAAAAAAATATTTTCTATGGACGAGTAATTATTTATTTTGGATGACAAATTATCGCTATGTTCAAATAATAATTATTTTTAGCCACAAAAAATATGAATATTTAGGGCCAATTTATTAGTCTGTACGCACGACAAGTATGTTGTGTTTATGTAGGACTGTTACATACACAGTGTGATGAACAACGATAGAGCAGGTGCAGGTTCATAATTTTAGTAAAATTCATATAGTCTTGTTAGCTTTCGAACATCTTTATATATGTGTCTAGTATGTAATTTTTACTTTGATGATTTATCAATCATATGTATGTGTACAAATTTTCGTTTTTTGCAGTTATCATATTCTGGAGAAAAAGCCGAAGTCAAAATGTGTACACACAATTAGGTGATCAGTTTTGATTGACCACCCATATAAACATTGTAAAACAAAATACCGATTCTGTACAAATTCGTATTTGCACAGTTTTTGAATTGGCAACAATGGTGTTACTAAAATAGGAAGATTAAGTTCTCATTTTCGTACACAAATTGTACAGTACAATCAACACATGTATAAACATATTTTTTGTAAGACTCTACATAGTGCTCGGGATGTTGCAATGGAACTTGGGAGTGAAAAAATATTTCTCAAAAATAATTCACACATTTTTTTTTCTTTGTGTGTTAATAATTAATTCGCTTACCATAACTTTAAAACTAAATGACTGTCAAAAAATATTGCTTTAGCTGACAAAATGAATGGTCAGTATGTCTTAAAAAATAATCATTTACGTGTCAAAAAATATTTTTTTTTCAATGAAGATTCGTATGAAAAATTAGGACTAAAGTGATGATTTTCTATGGACGAATAAAATCTTCTCTTAAATTAAATGTTAAACTCTTGTCGTCTCTCTCGCCATTTCCACCATTTTTACGACTTACTGAAAAGAATTGATGTTGTCACAAGCTTCCGATCACACCCCCGGAAGTCATAAGTTTCAGAGTTCAATTTGGAGCAGTTAGTCACAAACTACGACATTCTGTTTCCTAAACCTATTAAAACAGTACAGCACGACAATATCGAGGGTTCTCTTATGACGAGATCCCATATAGCAAGAGTGCACTATAATAGACACTGTAAACAAAACAAATTTGATTTGTGCATGCGTATTATGTTTTAAGAAATTAAGGAAAATAAAACCGCGCACAAATTCAAGGGTTCTTTTGGGACTTTGTTTGGAATGCGCTTGATATGCGATTAAACAATTACATTCGATACATAATGAATATTTTAAACGACATCAAAATGGTTCGCGTTTATGATGTCCGATGTGTTCAAAAAATAAGTACGTAGCTGCAAATGGTATTACACGTAGCACAATGATGGATGATTTCGTTTTAGCCACCGAACGAGGCCACTCGCTTCCCGCGATGAAGGAAATTAAATTTTACGTCTTTGCGTGTTCCAACCGTATCCATATACAGACATGTATATGGATAACAAAGATTAAGAGTTTCAAAAAGTTCTTGTTGGATCCGCTTCTTTCTTTCCTCCGCTATATCCCGCTGCGCCTGAGTAATAATAAAAATCACGTAACTTTTTATGTACCTACATAATTATGAATGTATGGATAGTTAAATTTTCGCATTATATAGTTTACTAGTACGATTATGACGGTATTTGTTGCGTAAGATAACCGCAATAATTAAACGAATGTGATTGTTGATTGATGACGAGACTGGCGCTTCTGAAGAAGGTGAAATTTCGAAAGGGCATGGGCTATGAGAAAATTCGCGTTGATTACATGGTGGAATGGTGCAAGTAGAATTGTAAGGGCGACAAACGCCAGCTGGGTCTTCTCAAGAAAGCTATCCTGTTGTAAGTTATGATATACAACCAGGCATGGCAGTGGGTAAAATTGTGGGCTGGGTACACCCGTTTTTACCCGGGTTTTAACGGACCCAGTTAGCAACCTCTGGAAGTGGGTATTAATGGGTCAATGGGTAAAAACAATATTAACATTATAAAGGCTAGTATCATCGATTTTACACAGACGCCGCCAACAATACCAGTTCAAATTCAATCTAAGCAACATTTATATAAACAAGCATAGCAATAAACAAGACTCGCAAGGTAGATCAACAGTTTTGTTTTGCTTCCATCCTGCTTTCTACTTGTCATCTCTTGTCCAATCTTTTGCAGTAATTGATTACTCAATTAATTTGGATTTTTAAAGTTGAACTATTTAGGAATAGTTACACAGAAACATGGAGCGGTGTGACTATCAGGTAACAGAATACACATCAACTTTTTAATTTAATCATGA
This sequence comes from Sinella curviseta, assembly GCA_004115045.4. Taxonomy (NCBI): domain Eukaryota; kingdom Metazoa; phylum Arthropoda; class Collembola; order Entomobryomorpha; family Entomobryidae; genus Sinella; species Sinella curviseta. The sequence goes on along the minus strand of CM023201.3, from coordinate 8,790,215 downwards.
TCATACTGGCACTGACTGTCGTCTCGACACAGTATGATACGGAATTTTTTTATTTCACAGTTGACCTTTATCGAGTGGGCGAAGAATACATGCAAAGATAATCGGATGCAGCTCATCAAAATGCTAATCAGTAACCTAAGCTTGAATGGGATTAAGGATATCCAGAACATCGCAGCAAGAATAGTCAAGAAACGGAGATTCTCAACTGATGCTGCCAACATTCATGTGAGCGATGATGAGGACGCCTACTGTGAATTGAAAGATTCGGTACGTTTCATTTTTAAAGTAATCTATGTGGTTTGCTTGATAAAGTCATAATTGGTCACAATGACATTAGAAATGTAGCAATAACGAATTATTATTTTAAATTACAGGAGCGCTTAACAAACTGGGCAGGCTACACACGGGAAAGTGTATTAATCGCTTACATTAAACTGATACTCCCAACTTTTAGGAAGGGCGAAGTTCAGGAGGTGCGGTCGACATGGACATACCACGCAAGAGAAAAAATACTTTATCCCGAAAGGCTTGAGTCGAGACGAAAGTCAGTGCCAAGTCGAGTAGGGTGGTGGTCGGACTTCCTAGAAGAGGGGCGAATCTTATCCGTGGACTGTGAAATGGTTGCGTTAAAAATTCTAGTGAAGAACAATGGAAAGCCTAGATGTATGAACGTTGCTGGAACGGTATCAGTTGTTTCTAAGGATGGAGAAGTCGTTTACAAAAAAAACAATCAAGCGAGATCCCAAGGATATTCATCTGACCCCCCATATGAAAAAGATTACCGGATTCAATAAGGATTCGTTCCTCAACGGAACCGATCTCAAAACAGTACAAGACGAGCTTACTACATTATTTTATGGCAAGTTACTCATATTGATTGCAGCTGGAAGTGACTTTGGAGCCCTCGATATGAAAAAAGGACAGTTTAATGTTTTTGATCTACACCAACATTATAAAGACAGCAGCGGTAAACCAATAGGATTAAGGTCTTTAGCCTTGAAAATATTCGGAGTGGGCATACAAGCAGGAATACATGATCCTGATGTTGATGCGAAATACACAATGAAAATCTTCCTGGAGCATTATATTCCGGATAAACTAGCTCATCCGGACGAATGTGAATCAGAGTACACTAAGCGTACATTTGATAAATTACGAATATAAAAAATATTTTAAAAGGTTTATTAGTGTATTGGCGACCTATTATTTCGTTGGAATTTTTTGGGAATAAATTAATTGTATATGTTTACGCTACTTTACCATTTCTATAATTTTAATTTGTTTATTTCATTAGTATAAGATTCCGTTTTCAATAATTTAAAATAAACATTAAAATTTTAATAGTTTTTAAAGAATATTCGGCACTGACTTTCGTCTCGGCACAAATAAGATAAATAAGATACTTTCTAAATTTTAACTTCACTCAGCGTCAGACAAATCCCAGTCCTCTCCGTCATCTCCAGGCGCTGTGGCTCCTGCCAAGTGTTTGTAGATTACACATAGTTTTGCTGCTTTTTCAATTCCTAACCTAGCACGTCTAACGTTCATGATGTTTCCGAGCACCGAAAAATGTCGCTCAATATCCGCAGAGCCAGCTGGTAGGGCCATTAGTTTAGATACAAATTTAATTGTAGCACGATCAACTTGTTCCAAACACTCCAGCGATTTCCACCACGTGACTGGGCTGCATTTTTGAAGTACCTCGTCTGCAAACATATGATCAGGAAAGCAGGATTGATCCTTGCCCTTAAGTTGTGTAGCTACAATCGCGTACATGGGGTTATACTCGGTGAGAAATTTGTTCCCAACTTGAATTAATTTTGGGGCAAGTCCGTCTCCTGTGAACCAAATAATTTTTAAAAATTGGTTTATTTTTATTTTGAATTTATTTATGTATTAACTGATACCGAGATGTTAAATGATGTACTGACCTCTATAAGTTGGGTGAAGCATGTGAGCCGCAATACCAACGGGCTGAAGGGCTCTATCAAATTGTTTGTTGAAATAGTCCTGCAAAGCCGAATCCCGAACACCCAGCTCACTCCGCAAATGAATCCATGCATCAACACCGTCAGCCAATGTTGCGTTTTCGCGCTGTAACTAAAATTTAAAATATGTAATTAGATGGATCATTGGAAAATAATCATAAATTGTATGCATTGTGTCGAGACGAAAGTCAGGGCCAATCATACCGAATTTAATGCTTTCTGCACTGGTTTGAGGTATATGACTGTGAGTTTTACTTCTGAATAGAAATCGTTACAGGTGAGAATTTCACTAACGTCTTCCGTAACTTTGCTTAGCGGGTTTCTAGACACTTCCAACATTGATGTGTGGTGTTGCAAATAGTATTCCAGGCATAATATCAATGCATTCCATCGTGTATCACATGAAAGTGTGGGACGACCGCAACCTCTCTTTTTCAACAACGACCAAGCAGCATCATGGTTTCGAAAGAATGTATGAACCAATTGAACTTTGTTAATTAGTTCCGGTGGTGTAAATTTCTTTCCAACTAAATTCAAAAGGTGTGGGTGGCAACCATATGTATAGATTCCTGGATACTTGGCTGATATGATTTTTCTCATCTTTTCCATCGATTTACAGTTGTCAGTAACAACGGCAAAAACATCGGCTCCGTAGGTCTTAATCTCCTTTATATTATCTTCCAAAAGTTTTACACAATACTTTCCGGTTTTCTTCTTTGCTTCTGCATTGATTGCATTATGAAAATACGATTTATCGCCAGTTGTAACAGAATGTGAAATAATAGGTTCTGACGTTCTGGACTTCTGCACTTCTGAATGTATTTTGTTCAAGATTGTGTTTCCAATCGACCGTCGACTCGGCAATGTACTAGCTGGACGAAATTTTTTAAGGAATCTTATAAAAGCTGAATTTTCAACATGACTGAATGGCAAGTTTGTAGAAAATATGTACTTTCCGATCTCCATATTTAATTTAGCCTGCTCTGTGGGACTAATTCTATCCATAAAACCTGCCAGCTTTTGTTGTGATTTCGGTTTGCTTACTGGCGGTGTCAATGGGGAAAAGCCGGTATGTTCTTCAATTTCTGGCACTGACTCTCGTCTCGACACAGAAGCGACAGAACCAACTTTTCTTGATTTACAATTATTCGCCAAATGTCCCCTCAGCCGTTCCACTTTATTACTGACTGCAGCCCCACACTGATTGCACTGTACTTTGGATTTTGGTAATTGGCCATTTAAATGAAATTCATCCCAGACTGGGTCCAGTATCCGTCCTCGTCCTTTGCTGTCCAATTTGGCAAGTTTGGCTGGTGGTCCTCCGGACAATCTTGGGCTTACGATGTTTACAGACTGACTGTTTTCACTGATGTTTATCAAATCCTCAATGTCAGATAATATTTCCTCTGCTTCAACGTTCATGGAGTCCAGTTCTTCTTGATTTCGGCTGCGGGGCTTCCATTGATTGACTGTCGGGTGCATCTTAGTGATAAATAAAATTCATGATTATTTAAATAATTAAATTCCGGTCTTGATAAAATGGTTACACATTCGAACTGAGTAATACGGATTGATTCTGAATACCTATTATTTCCAATATTATGTCCTCCTTCCCAGCCAAGTTGACAGCCGGAATCGCTCGGGAGTCCTTACGTTTCCTACGATTGTTTCGCTTCATTATAGATTTGTGCCGTGACGAAAGTCAGAGCCAAACCTCTGAGATATTTATTTAAAAGAATGAAATACACAATCTGGATATAATGGATGGAAGAACAGTGATGAGTTTCAAAAACTGAATTTATTTGGAAAGTAATACCAGTAAATTATTGGAGTTGGACCATCTCACGACTGCGTGTTGATGAAGAGAACTTACTATTCCTTACATATCACTGCACAACAAGAACTAGATGTAACGCAGACAAATGTATTTTGAGTCGTCCTCCAAAAAGACAGCAAAAGAGCATTTCAATGGTGATGTAGTATATCCGTGTTATATATAAAGCTGCCATTTTTACCCATTAAATCCCATTATCACCCTTTAAATCCCATTATTGCCCATATAACCCATTAATACCCGTACCCACGGGTTTTGATGTAGAAACCCGCGGGTTTTGCCATGCCTGTATACAACGGTACTAATCCCATGTTTATTGTCAATTAAAATATGATCAATTTTAAATTGTATGTTTAATTATATTTATTATTATTACATCAATTTTTTCCAATGGTCACAAGAAGAATGGTCACAAATAAGTAATTTTACGTATACTTTAAATGAAAAACTTAATAACTCATATTTAACTTATCATATCAAATACTATCAAATACTTTAACATATCAAATACTAACTACGCGTTATACTCGTATAAAAAATTCCATTTTGATGTTAGTTGATTCAACTTTAATTCTGAAGGGCTTTCAGAATATGTCTGCCAATGGCAGTAGTATTTAGCAGCGTAGTCCCAACACTGTTTTTCATTATCGTGACACTTTCTGCTGAAATTTCTTGAGTGGTGGCACAAGAAACAGATTCCCCATCAATTATACTGTGTATAATTTTGGAAAGGTAAAAAAACAGGAGACGCTGTCGGACTGTTGTGTACATATCCCAGTCTTCAACATTCTGGTGTAATTTAGGATGTGATACTATCAGTTGAGATAGTATTGTTTTAACCTGATGTTCTTTTTTCTCCAATTTTATATAACGTGTACTTGAATCGTAGATATCCACTTTATTTATAATAAAATCAAAAAACGGGGCAAAGAGCAGATAATCATTGTCCATTTCATATAGTGGACCCCACATTTCATATAGTGCTCGGGGTGCATTACCATTTAATTGATCTGCTTCTCCGTTTTTTTCCCGAAGTAGGTAATAATTAACATACAAGTAGTTGAATCTTGTATGTTCGGCAATTTCTTGTGTATCAAAAAATTGAAGCCAATAAGCATCAACGACGTTGCTTCACGGTTTACCTTTCCGTAAAACATCCAGAACCTCCGTCATTGTCCCGGAAATCGGGTCGATCTCGAACACATTCTATAATGGTGGCGAAAGTGTTATCTTTAGCTCCTTACTTGATTTCCTACCCTTTATCCCCGGCAGTGCTAGGAATACCTTCCTCGCGAATTCGAGATTAGCAGGTTGTCCTTTTTCTGTATTCCTTATGACGTATGTTCCCACCCTAAATCCAGGCCTTGGTGTGTTGATTATAATTTCTGCGTCTGTTAGAAACAGAAAGAATAAGTAAGCATTACACGCTCATGCCTTCAGCATAGCTCTTGAATTGGCTGTCTCATAGCTACAATAAAAGGTCCGGTCAGTTACGTTAACCCGCACTTTAAATTCTGCCAAGCCGTTGATTTTTAATGCATGCTCTGTATATATATGCTCCTTGCAGTTTTCTAACCTTTGAAACTCTGCGCGACAATATGTACAAATGAAGATCATAATGATTTCAATTTGTTAAAACAAGAATATCAATAAAACTGAAATGAATGTTATTGTTTACATGCACACTTTTGCTTATGTATGTGTATTAACACTTTTGTGATTATAAGGACCCCAATTGTCCCTTGACCACGTAACCCTCTCGTCTGAGTGCTGTATATATGTGGTTTATGATATTTTTATTTCTACCTATTCTGAAATTTATACTTACGTCTTACGTGGATATTGCATAACATTTGACTCACTAATCTATTTAGTTTTTTCTTCCGTGTTGCGATTGTGTCTTTATGTTTTCTAAAATGGAAATAAATATCATTTATTGGCTCCTCACATTCTCACGCTTTTTTTAGATACGGATTCTTTCAGTTCGCTTCGAATATAATGTATGTTTTTGGGTACTTGGACTAAGTGTACCAAAATAGTTAAATATTTTTTATAGTCAAGCGCCACCAACTGAAACAGCACTGCGCACAACCTTTAATTAATACCCAGGTAAACAGGATCCGGGTGCTCAAGTAATGTTATCAGCGAGAGGTTATTTAGGTTTTGATTATCTTCTGATGCAATCGCCCACAACATTTTCTGTGAATATCTCCTCCAATTACGAAGCCGAGAAAACCTCAATCTGTCTGATAATTGAATTTCTTCACCCGTGGATACACACTCAACGACGTCGATGGTTGCTAAGAAAGCCGTTTAAAAGAATCATAGTTTTTTGGTCTTTACCGCAGACTCCAGTTTTGTAACTTCTTCATATAAATGTTAAACAAATCTTCAAGTTAGAAACAGCTACGGATCAGAATACCCCATATTACGATAACAATTTGTTTTATATATAGAAAAAATGAAAAAGTCGGCACGTTTGTTTTGTATTGATAACTTAATCCCACAATTTTATTTCGGCGACGCTTACCATTCTTCCCAGTAATTTGAAATTTTGCTTTGCAGTAATGACCTGAAACAGTAACTAATTGCACGGAAGATTTTTTCCACGTAATATGTTACTTCTCTGGTGTGCAACGTTTTATTAGTAGTGCTTGGGTAGAATTTCGTCAGTTCAAGGCAAGCAGAAACTAGAGAAAAGGTCTTGAATACATTGACATTTCCCTTACCATCTACCGTATTAACAAATAAGCTTAATTCTTTGCCATGCACGTCAGATGGTATTCGTAATTATCAAAGTAAAATTAAATCATAATGAACTAACCTAACGTCAATTTGATTTTTCGAAAAAAATTAAAATGATGTTTTTCGTTGCATCTTTTATTATTCAAATATTATTTAATAATATGTTAGTTCTTTTCTGCTGAAATTATGGCTAGATCAGGAGGTTTGTGGAACAGCCCAAAACTGATCAATTCATCGCTTTTCTTTACCCCTAAAATCTTCACACGCAAGCTGAAAGCCTATCTGAATGGCCAAAAGACGAAGCAACTTGTACCACAAATAAACCATGGAAACCTTGTGCGTGTCCAGATAGGATTTGCCAACGTGCCGGTCTTTTACTAAAGCTATGAGGAAACCATTGTATCGACTCAAGCTGGAACATAACCACTGTACCTCAGACCGTATATTTCGTAATTTTGAATCATGGATCCCGTGGATTAATTGGAATTTAAAAATTTAATTAAGTTAGGATAGCAAACTATTGAATATGTTTGCTAATATTAATAGCTCAGCGCACAGGAAACACAACTTGCCTTCACATTACCCCACCAACCCTTCTGTTGTTGCAATCTTTAATAGAATATTTGACCCGATACGATTAAACTATTGCGTAAAGGTGTCGGACTTAAACAATTCATATGACCATGATAAAACAACATATTTAAGAGGACATATGGGATTAGTGAATAATGAACAATTATAAATTATATGTACGACAGATACCGTACTACTTGTATTCACATCTTACACGCGAACTTCTTAATAGAATTTTCTACAAGAAATGTTGCGACAACAAACATTCTTCTTAACACTTCAGTTTTGGCAGCACACCCCAAAGGAAGAAATCTCAAGCGGTTCTAAAATTAAAGTCTATTAAACTAAAATACATAATTAAAACTAAGGAACTCAAAAGCATTGTTTCCACTTCAGCGCGACATACTATTGCGGTATATGGATGTACCTGGTCAGTTCATTAAGACACACTTAACCCGCAAGCCAAGCATTCTTTTAGGACAGGTAGATCATATTTGGGAGTCACGCAAATATAAGTTGTTGAATTGATTTTGTTGCATGTCCAAACACAGCATTGTGTGCTGATCGTCTAAATAACTGCAACAGGTTCTCGATCAATAAGTAGAAATAATTGTCATATAATTTATTTAATTTTACTTAACTTAAGTACGAACATTCAAATGTTTTTTTAAATGAAGCATTACTTCAACGCCAGTACGAGTCATTACCGTCTCTGGATCGATAATTTAATGACAGATGATGGTAAGGTACACGCGGGATGATATTATGGTCATTACTAAATTGAGGAAGTAGGTTGAATGCCTTCGGGAGAGCTGATACGTAAACAGGATAAAGTTGGGCTGTAAAATCACGATTTTGATTTTCATACGGATAAAGTGAGAAATCATTCACGGCTACATGAGAATTCGCGTCAATCGACTTACGTCTGGAAAGTACTCACTTACCACAATACTCTGCAGGCTGTGCTCTGCTCACTGAATATTTTTCAAAATTAAGGATTCTCCTTTTGGATTATCCTTTTCACGAAATCATACAACCAAAAATCGACTCCGCTGCTTGTAAATCTTCTACATGCATTACGTTAGGACGCAAGTTTGTGAAAAGGCGTTTTCAACAGAAAGAAAAGAAAGAGAAAAGAGAACATTTGTCTCTGCTGTATTTTTATAAACCCCATTTCATGGATACAATCTCTACACGATGTACCTAGTTCACGTAATTATACATTTGTGGTTTAACAAAATGATAGCCAGGGGCTTTATCAAATATATCTTTGTTCTATATAATATGTTCGTCTTTGTATTTTACATAATGCATAAGATCGAAAACTGTTGACGTCGTATTACGAAAGCTCGAATGTGACGAAACGTATCGTGATGATAGATGTTGATTTCGCAAGGTATTGCTATGGAATAGAAATCATGAACGAAATGGTCGTGTTGACTCCGTTAACGTTATTTCCCCTTTGTTTTCTGAATCCTTCTGGGAAGTCTCACTCTCGCTCCTACCCAGTGATTAGTGGTTTCACGTTTCGTATTATAGCTGTTTCCTTCAGTTCGATAATAGCATGTACCCTAAGCTTTTAATATGTTTAAGTAAGTTTCTGTGTGCCATTTTACAGCAGAAATGGACCGGCATCGCTGTATTGATGTGACATCTATTGAGTTTTTAGTTAGATATGATTATGGTGTAACTGTAAAAACAATTATCGTTTCCGTTAATAAATTTTGACACAAGTTGCCTGCTGGGATTATAATCTTTTGAAGACCCGTTTGCCATCGAGTTCGGCGCCACAACTAGTTCGTAGTTGTGGCGCCGTACTCGATGGCAAATATAATCATCTGTACTGATTTACCAGAAAACCATATGAAGGTTTACTCCATTTCAGGTAGCTAATGGAAGCTATATAAAAGTAGGCTATCGCTTATCGATTAAATGGCAATGAAGGACATCATTGGGTATTGTAATAATTCGAGACAATGTAAAGTCTTTAAAACAAACTCTAGTGGGATACGTTGACAGGATCTGTACCTTTTTAATTAGACATTTCAGTTTTACTTGAGACTATGAGAGAATGTGTATATGAAAATATTACTCGGCTCACTAAAACTTGTACTGAAAATATAAGACAGATTCCACTCATTGGTTGTTCAATACAACGGCTATGTGTACATGTTTATTTAATCTTATCGAAATCTGCTACGTATAACGTTAAATAAGCACAGGGTATGCCAACTATATCGACATGGAAACAAGTCGCACTTGAGGTATCAAAATGTTTATATTTTACGTTGCAAGGATATCTACCTCCAAAAATAAATAATTCAGTATTACGTGACATTGCTTAGACAATTTTACATGAACACTGCTTGCCAACCAATATATCCGAAACTCATATCGAAAATTAGGCTCGCCTATTTACAATATGTTTCCAATATGTTGGATATTAGACGTACAATCAATATTTTTTCTCACTTGTCTTTGGCATATGTTGCCTTATGGTGATAGTTTTTATGGTTCGAGCATAATCTTGTGGAATAATAGCTCAATTTGAGATATTGCCCGATACATTGTAGTTCAGTTTAGCGTCAAATTATTTCAAGCGTATTTACATATATTCTGAATTTTTTAAACAAAACGTGCGAATAATATAATTATCCATCAAACTTACAAATTGGGCATGCGATAGTCTCTACAAACATAACCACAAAACTTGAGTAAACCTACGATCTGCAAATTGGAACGAAATCCCGACAGTGAAAAACAATTTTGTAAGTCATCCATTTTAAATATTAACAATTTTTGACAGCGTAAAGGAGACTGAATTGTTCGAATTTGAATTGATTCTCGACAGTGTATAATTTTAGGTGACTGATTTTACTTTTGCAACTTAATTCAAAAATGCACTTTGCAAAAAAGAATGTCTTCAATTTTGTGCTAATTGCAATAGCTTACGATCTCATTTCCGTCCCAAATTTCAACTGCGAAACACATCAAACTTGTCGCCAATGTGTCATTACGTCCCTAGTCAATATTCCAGCTTATGGGCTTGACATTGAAAACAGGGAACAAGTTGGTAGCCTGGCAGCGTTGGGTAAAAAATTCGCTGCGGAACAACAAATGATCTTCAACATTTCCAGTCTTATGAATTATCTTAATGGGAAAAGCTGCCATGTAATAATAGACAACTTTCAAAACTTGGATATCGAATGGTTACATAAAAGCGCTATTCTGCGGCGTCCTCAAGCGGTAATAGATATTGACATGGACGCACATAAGCGCAGACGTTACAGATTTATCTGGGCCCCATTTGGGTTTCTGAAAATCAATCGAACCATATATTCGGAAAATGGCGGCACGTTTAATTGTATGGGATGCAAATATTGGGCGCCGTATTCATTCAATAGGAGCTACCAGTATGACGAGAACGAATTATGTATTAATTTGCATTTTTACAAGTATGCTTCTCAAACGAAGCCCTGGACATGTGAGGTACAAATATCCGTCCAGATAACCCGGGCAATTATTCAGAAGATGAATTACATTTCAGCGTTTAAATACGACAGAAGCAAATTATCCGAAATGGAACGTGTAATGCTGGAATCACACAGTATCCCTAAAATTCACATATTTGCTAACCACGCGCATTTCCCCTTGGACATGAAGGCGATTAGACGACCAAAATTCTTTGAAGAAGCTAGCTTCCGCTTGTTTAGCGTTATGTTTGGTTACTCACTGGCGGTGCCAATATCCAATACGCACACATCAGCCGAAACAGGCCTGCTTCAAGTTGTTAGCATCTGCCAGCTACTAAAATATAAAAAACATGGTAAACACACTCTACGGATGGGCTGGACTTGTGTCAGTGGAGCAAGTAGCACACCATTTTTTAATAATTTCCACATCAAGGAAGAGGAAACGCTTTGGGCAATATTTCCCCGTCCCATCAGTAGCGTTTTTCTCAAGTCGCCGATAACAAATTTTCTAAAGAAATTGTCAGCATGTGAGCGTATCGCACCTTTCAGTCATGTTGGAAGAACATTGTCCGCAGGACAGAAGAGTTTTCAACCTGACGATCTGTTTGCGTCCGCAGTCGCCTCAGTACTGTTTGACATTATCTCAAATGCTTCAACGGATTCATTTGCTACTGCCGTACTTGCATATAACTATTGCAAAAATGGAAAACCACTCCCACTGAAACCTGAAGTAGTTTTTCTTGATGACTGGACGGGAATCAGCTTTTTTGCTGTGGATGGGGACAATGCGCATGCATTTCATCTCTCTTACAAAGAGCGTGTTCACAATTTGGCATTTGTGAGCTGTGGTGGCGACAAAGGGATGAAACATTTCAGGTTGTACGAATTGGTCAACATTTACGACATTTATGTATGGATTGGTATCTTGGTATCCTTGATATTTCTTGTGAGGATCAGTGCTATGGTGTCAACGAAATTGTCCCAACGGTTGGACATATTTTCTCGTCTGGTTCATTTCATGAAACTTTTACTTGAGCAAGGTAATCCATTTCCGGACGATTTGTTGAAACAGGACACACTCAGAATTATTATTCTGTCAACGCTCTTGGTTGCTACTGTTATAAGTGCGGGATTCAAGAGCACAAATATCGACAAGATGGTGGCATCCAGGGAACATATACCGTACACCAAGTTTTCGGAACTGGTGGCCGATGGATTTACAATTTACACCAGATCAGTTAATATCCTCTGTAGTTTAATGATGATACGGAATTCCTCACTTCAGTACGGAAATATCCCTTTTCCGGAAACATCGCGGCATTCCGTAGAACTATTCAAATCCCAATACTCTACTGTGGCGTATTCCGAGGTTTCACAGTGGTCTAGTATTTTGAATTTTACCGGGACGGAAGCAAATTTGTTGGCGACAATAGAAAAGCACACCTCCTTGCACCCAAACATCACACAACTTTTCGAACATTCTGCTAGTCGTATCTTTGGAGAATTGGTTATCCGTGGTTATTACGCCATATTGTCGAAGGAAGAAGAATTAAACACGTTGCTGGTTCAATCTCAAGAAGGTGCCATTTGGGATCACCTTGAGTCGTGCTCAAAGTCTGCGCTTTTGTTGCCTGCATTTAAAGCAAATCAATATGCCTCGCGATTTTTCAAAGCCAATCCAAAATTTATAGTGAACGTCGGTCGGGAATCGTACTCAAATCTTTCAATTGGATTTCACTTTGTGTCATCTGGAAATCAAAAGTTTGTTTGGAGAATGCATGCGGTAAAAGCTTCTGGAATTTGGTTCTGGTTGTCCGATTTTATCCACGAGGTAACACAATTCACACCAGTGCTGAAAGACATCAACTTAAAGCCACCTAATATGAAGGGCAACATGTCAACCATATTTCTCATTTTACTCTACCTGCTTGCCGTGGCATTTCTTGGTTTTATTCACGAGCAGAGAGCTAAGCTTTACTCTAATTTTGTGTTGTTTTGTAAGCAGGTGAAGGTTTTCATGCTTGAATTATGGCAACTTAGTAAAGCATGTTTTCGTAAGTTGGCAAATTATAAGCTCTGGTTCCGTACAAAAAATATGTGCCGACTTGGTAATGCTTGTCACTGTTCCGCAGTAGCTTGTGCTTTGAGAATTTTGTACAATAAGTCGAAATGCCATTGAAGTTAGAAATAGAGTTGGATGTTTCACATATGCGAATGAAGCACAAATACGAAACCGAAGCAATAAATACGCTGCAGGCTAATCACTGGGTAGGCACAAATAGTCAGGAATGGATAAGCTTAAAAATTATAGCTCGAGCTATAATTACAGTAGTAATTTAATAGATCAGTGGCGGGCTAATTCCTTATTATCTTCACAAAAAAATATCTGGACCAACATTTAATCCAACTTAATTGTTATGAATGGAATGTTAAATCTTGAAGTCTATACGACAGTGTAGTCTGCTTAAGCGTTAAGCTATAGTGCAGGTCCATTACAAGAAGTTTTTTGCTTTAGTATTAAAAACTAATTATGAACTAAATTCCGATAAGAATGCAGATGAGTTTAGATAGAGCTCCATGAACCGAATCAATCAATTCAATTCTTTTTTAAATTCAATTCCAAAAACTAGACTAAACGTTTCGAAACTAGTTTCTAGTGGCAGCAGTTGGATTAACGTATTATCGTACTGGATGCAATTAAATCGGAGCAACATTAAAAATGAAACCATCGCACAACCTGATGAAATGACTTCTTTTAGGTTGACTAACAAGCTTCGACGCAAAACCTATTTCGACAAAATGTCTATAATGAAACCAACTTGGCTGGCCTGGAAAATTGTTCATTTGGATTTTGTGCTATGTTCGTACAACTAGATTCGCTCTTTTTCATGTCATTTGAACAATATCATATTTCAAAACCACTGAATGTTTTCGAAAGTTAATTAGATTAACAACTTTCAAGTGAATCTACGTCAGTATTGATGCTTTCTGTGATGTCTGACGCATATTTGAGAGCTCAACGAGGGTGACGATAACAATGGACTTTAACATAATTTCATGCAATTTAATAAGCCGAACGGACAAGTATTTCTGTAGCTCTTCAAAATGCATATTTTTTCTTGATTATAGCAGTGTTGAATAGCGATGTCTTGAATGATGGTGTACTGATTGCTGGATAGAGAATAATATAGCGCCTTCTCAATAGTCTCAACTGACATTAGATTTTTTTACTAGTAAAAAGATCACACTTCACATGTCATTAGTCTTGTTTAGTTGGCGATACCCTTTAAAATTTTAATTTCAATTTTTAACTATTGTATTTTGTTCACGGAGTGTCCAATATTCACGAAAAATTGTGACGCTGTTACAGTTATCAAGGTACTTGCACCACCGAGTCGGTGGCACCGACTGTCTTAAATTATTAGGTAATGATTGGAAACGGATTATATTGGATGACATAGTAAAAAGTAATGTTGAGTTATTCCGTGTTTATTTTGTGAGGACCTGCCATTCCGTGCACCACTCCTCTTGCGTATTTACTAAGATATGCGTTTCTGGAATAAACGAAATCTCAGTGCATTTCTATCAAGCTGTAAGGATTGTTGAAGCTTCTACCTAATTCCACATATGAATGACTTCGGTTGCCAACATTATATTGTATTCTAATATTACAAATAATTTTAATGCAGGTTCGAAGGATTGCTCCCCGTGAATAAGTTATGTGCATTCTGTGTGCTCGTGGAAATATATCATTCGTTTCATTATAATGAATTCGAAAGAGACTGGCATGTCTGAGATTTCGTATTGTTACGTTGTAATTCAAATTATTACACACTTTTTATCTACCGCTGTTGTAAAAAAGTGAGCGAATGACGCCAATGGATGCTCAAGTTACTGTAATATTACTGCTCCTTCTTCTCAGTGTGAATATTCTAAGTTTGGGAGCAGAATGCGAATTTCATTTGTTGAACCGTCAGTATTTTTACCTAGATTCAAAATGCCTATAAAGTTGGTTCATTTCTTCCTTATCTCGGACTTCATCTGGCTTGCATGCTGCATCTTTCCTTTCTTCGTGATGGAATATAAATTGTTGTTTCTATTTAACTTGTTAAAATTACGCACGTATGTACATTATGATGAGAGAACAAGAACTTGCTCCGGTTTGTAATGGATTCTGTGAATATGTTTAGATAAATTAACGCCACCGTTAGTACCTGCTGGGCATTTCGCTGCTTTCTGAACGCCGTCGGCATATTTAACTTTGTTTTTACAACATATCATAAGATTACGCTTAATGGATTAAGGCGATATATTTACATGACCTAAATAAAATGCTCATTATTTTTCTCATCCAGATTATGTGTAAAGGCAGGGTTCGGTAAAATGAAAATTAGTGTCATAAACAAGTGTAGCTCATATTGTTCACTGTTGATTGATAAAACTGAAAATCGAGCATAATAAGTCAGAGGCAATGTCAAGAAAGTTTTATTTATGGAGAAATAATTAGTTGCGCGGCAAGTGACGCCGCTACCGTGTTTGCCATTTCCGAGTGGATTAAACAAGCACGGAAAATGGCAATCCCAGCGATATTATAAGCAGTAAAACCATAAAAAATTTATTCCGCGAATAACGTGAACGATGTGGTGTGGACGGTCTCTCTTACCTGTTTTGTGGTCCACCAGGAAACAAAAATATGCCGAATTCGACTGGCGACAATTGCAATAATTTTAAGGCACAAAGGTGGCACACGCAATTTCAGTCGTGTTAGCGAATGAATATCAGTTAAAACAACGTAAATCATTACAAATTTTAATTCACATCTCTCAAGTTGTGATGAATCTGATCAAATGCTACCATCTCGGAGACCAGAATAAAGGAAATAGAAAAAATGAAAATTTAAGTTGTGTCAATGAGCTTTAAAGATACTCCATCATTGAATCTCTTGATTGTTATCTCTAGTTATCCATAAAACCATTAAGAGGAAATCAATTTCCCATGTTAATGCAGCAGTTTGGGTTGAAATTTAATTTTTTGATTTATTCTCAAGAATAAATAGAGATTACAAGCATATAAACAGTCATTCGTATGTATTGACTCCTGGAATATGCACATTAAGTCAACCTATGAATTGAAGCATTTGGCAAACTTAACGGGTAGGATGAAAATAGAATAATACATTACGACGACGTTATTCCACTCAGCGTACATAACAAGAAAATATATTAGTACAGGTACAGATACTCTACGGCTCGTAATGGTAGGAAGTTTGCTACCCTGGCATGATCCGATCATGACGATCGTATGATGAATCCGGCCAGGAAGCTGTAAGGTGTTTAAAAATTGAATGCAGAGGAATGCTGAATTTCAGTAAACCGGAAAGTTAAGAAAATGAAAAACAGCTTATTGTGTATTAATAGAGAGTATTGTGTTATATTTTATTTTCTGAGCATGCGTATACCTTCAAATTGGATTTCGATCTAATGATTGTGCAAGTGGTTGTGAGTTAGAAAAATTATAATAAAATATGGAAGTAATTTTCTAAAAGTGACACTGAAAACAAAAGTCAGATGGGAATTTTCGTGCCATCGACAAGTTATAAATAATGCACCACATATTTATATGTGAGTTCTTTGCCTAAATATTTCTGTATTTAGGACAAATTACAGTTGGTAATGCGGCATTTACACTTTAGTGTGACGTTAAACAGCCTGCAACTTTTTTTCGTTTCATCAGCTTCGATATATGCTTCCATTGCGCTAACTACTGGGTATTTTTCATTGAAAATTTAATCGCAAAAATACCTGTAGTACATCTGTAAGAACGTATTCCATTTTAACGGTTAACCCGTTATGAATCGGGGCATTTGTTTTATCTTGAGTGCGGCGACGTTTATATTTGCACGATGGAAATGACAAGGCAACGCGTTAGTTTAAATAAATTTATAATAAACTGCCGATAACGGTAAATTTCTAAGCCTCCTAAAGGCTATAAGGTTCGGTTGGCAAATTGCAATACATTCAATGCAAACAAGCAGTTTCTGATAATAACGCAGATGAAGAGCTAGATGTGTCCTCCACCACGCCTTCGCTACGCACGCAACTTACTTTCTTGAGATAACATTTTCGTGCTTTCCATTTTGTATGAGGACCAAATCTTAGCAGCCAAGTCAATTCATTTTCATTATTTCGAAAATTTTGGGACTAGGCAATTATTATTAATTATGGTTAATGAGGTATACTGATTGTATTTAATTATTTAGTTAAATAAAACTATTAGCTGCCTTCATGAGTAAAATGTTTTTGCTACTTTGAAGCATTGGTATATTTCCCGAAGCACCATCATTTGCAAGTAATATTCAATACAATGGCAGCAGTGTGCCTTTCTCCGTCGATGCGACTCATCCGTAAACGTTCTCTCAGGATTCATTTCTTTGCTGCGTTTACTCAACGCATCACACTTCACTTCAACCGACCATGTAATACTAACAATCCTTAAAATGTGATTGTTTTTAACATTTAACATATTTTAAAATAATGTAAATTATTGAAATGATGTATGCAAAAAAATCGAGTGTTCGATTAAGTACGCGAGACAGATTTGAATTTTACAACATACAATTGCACTCAAAAACAACGTGAATACACCGCGTTAATTGGATCTGTAAATGGTCTGGCTCCAATCTAAGTCACAGCGAAACTGAGTGGCGGTTAAATCATGCAATGGTATAACCTATGCTATAACTGAATGATGTGAGTAGACACGCTAAGATTTAACTTCATTTGTGAATTGTCATCATGAATTTTTGTTACATTATTTTCTTTACTCGGGAATTTAGAGTAGCTAACGTAATGAAGACTTTCATTTCATTTTTACAAATGTGGATGCAGGACATGGTTTTCAGTAACTCCATTCCTGATTTTATACCAGAATATCTACATATGTAAAATGCCAGAAAATCTTGAGTTCACGTTTGTTCACAGTGTGTTCCAAATAGACAATTTCTTAAATCTACATTTCGAGTTACTACAAAACAGGCAACTTCCCCAAATGGGATTTATTATTATTCGTTCTTCGTTACTGAGTTCAGTCACTTCATGTCAAATTCCAGGGTCTTCGTATTAAACATTTAAAAGAATTTTGGTTTAGCTTCGGGAAGTTTTTCTTAGTTTTTGTTAAATTAGGACAATGTATATTGCCCAGTATAAATTCTACAAAGCGCAGCCTTTAAACAAACTAGGAACAGGCAATCCTGCGAATCATTTTTTCGAGATAATGGCAACATTATAGATATGACATGACATCTAAGATGAACATCTCTTATATCCCTCTAGAAAATGGCTACTTTAGCCATGGATTCAATTTCAGAATGTTTGGTGCCAGTCTTTGCCACTGGTTACCATTGCACTCGAAATTGCTGCGTATTTTTAAAAAATGATCATCCAAAAAACCTTTACCAAACGGCAAGGAGTAACTAGCTTTTCAACACTGCGTCAACTTGCAAATTTTGCATATCCAGCATAGCTTGGGCACATTGTGATAGAAGTGAATCCACATCTAAAATTATTACATCAATTGAGTTGAATCACATGTGAATATCAAAAATATGGTAAACATTTCACTTGGATGATGTGATGGTTATCATAAGTAACATAAAACGAATGTTTGCAAAAAAAATTATTTCAACCAGAAAACAATTTTTCAAATACTATTCAGTTCTCGGTACTTTTGGTCCTAACATTTCTATGTACATACCAGCAAGCTCAACTGTGCAAATATTTGAGTCGGAAAGACCTCAATCGTATCATATGGCGTGGAATTTCGCTTCGTCCTTTTTCTTATTGAAGTACAATTTCACATGCAGAACAGATGCGTAATAGAGAAAGATCCGACATACAATGATAAACATATGAGTAGATTCAAAACAGTGTTATTTATCGAAACGGGTAATCGCTTGGGACGTATTTTTGGTATACAGATAATACGACAAGGCACAATTTTAAGAACGCGTAACCGGATTCGAAGCTTGGCCTTTTAGTTTGAAATTAGTTTGAACGGCAGCTCAAGGATATGAAATATTGCATGTAAATATAGATACCATTTTGTTCCTGCAGACAACCAAAATGACAAACCTTCAAAATTTCACCACCACCTAGCGGCAGTAACTAATCTGCTTTAACTCGAATTCCAATAGGGGCCGTAATGCAAATGGGTGGAAGTTAAACCATGCAAATGCATAACTGAGTGAGTCAATATGAGCGTGGACGTGGAATTACTACACAGTGCTACTATTTACTTATAAAAGCCCGTATTTCTTCTGCAAACTAGATTGTTCTGCAAATCACTTTGTCATAAACAAATTAACGAACGAACATGGTAACAGAAGACCTCCTTGCCAATTGCATTGCCTAATCCGGAAATACCATCTTCAGAGTACGCAACACAAGACATATGTGACCTGTTTTTACGTAGGTATACATTATACAAGATATGTTTAGTCATCCATAATCCCTAAATTTAATTAAAAATAAGACTAATTTACAATATGGTATCCCATTATTAAATAATATAATAATTGTTTAATTTCAAGTCAGGAACATGCCAGTTGTCATTTTAATATAACGTAGCCGAAAGTTTTGTTCGGACGAATCCGGAAAGACCCCACACTGTAAAACCTTCATGCAATACAGTAACTAAAATTTGAGGAGGTTTGATGAGTACAAGTACATAAGTTAAATTTTTTGCTAACATCTACAAAAAACCATCAGCCAAAAAATGAAACCAAATAATCGCCTATATTGACTTTTATTCAATAAGGCAAAGCGATACTGGTTGGCGGCCACACCATACGCATCATTAAGTGAGCATAAGCATTCGCTGACTCTTATTTTCATAACGTGTGGATTGAATTTCGATATCTGAAAGAGTACAGTTGCCCAGTTTCAGGAAACTATTATTGATGCTTGATAAAAACGACCAGCGACAAAACGGGTATGGGAGGACCAATTATTCGTATTCAGGTTACCACGTTGTTGCGTAAGGGAGTGAAAGTCGAATTGCTATATATGTTTAATTTATGATCACTTGGGTTCAGGTTTAGTGTGCGCTTGCCTAATTAGCGGCTAAATAATAATATTCAGTTGTGATATGAATGGAGTATCACACAGTACATGGGTCAATAATTACTGGGCCTTAGTAACGTTGTTTGACATCAGATTTCGTAAAGATGGTAATGAGAAAACTAGTCTATTATTTGATCTTGCAGAATAAATTCAAGATTGGGAAGTATACATGCTGAAATTTGTTCATGGATCGTTAATTTCATCTGCATAGGTATTTAATGTTGGTTATTCAGTAACAGTGAATTCAAAAGTCACGAATGTTTAAAAATTTAAAGGCTGCATGGGCAATACGAATATGTATGGGGTTTATTCTTCATACAAGTCAATACCATAGTTATGTTTTCCACTGCTTCATAAACTTTCACTTCTATTATTCACACAAAGAGAACATACGAATGAATTGCATTTTAAATAAATGGTAGAACAAGTTGGCTGTGGGAGCGCTTGTGTATTATTTCAATGGCGTCGCACTTGAGCGATAAAATGTATTTGGTTCTCCGAAGTGTTAAACTATTTTAACTTACATATGTAAGTTGGCAGGTAAAAATGTAAATCCCTGCACATCAAATATTTAAATAGATAACAACTAACCATTAACCAATAGTTTTCAAGAAATCTTTATGAGCGTTCAGAGTTTATCAAGTTACTCACCACAGCTGTCACAGATCTGCGTACGATGCTACAACGATACATGAACATCGCAGTACATGTATTTAATACCACATGCTATTTATAATTTGCAATCATTAGTACTTGATGTGGTGCCAAAAAGTACAAAGTAGTCACAATGTAGAAGAAGAATCAACAAGTCTACAAACCATGAAAAAATGTCGTTTCAACGTTCCGCGCCAACATTGTGGAGCAAAATTTATTCATGCTGAACTGCATTTGTGTTACGCGGTGTGTGCACAGAGCAACACCATATCATTTTGCTAGCTACATTCTTCTCGAAATTTTTCAGTCGTAATTATTATACACAATATGGTACCATGATTAAGCTTATTGCTAAATTGTTATATTATTATAACGCATGATTAGAGAATACGAAAAGTGCTTACACATTACTAGATATATCATTACATTCTGCTTTTTGATGAAGAATACATTATTCAACTTCAATTAAAGCAATCATACCAACCCGCTTCTTAACCTTTGTAAGGAAGTATTTTGCAATTACCTCCACATGGTAGATATGGCGTGTCATTCAGTCAACCATTTAATAGGCAATATGATGGCTGCTGTATTTATTACTCATGACTTATAGCTTGCTTAAGATGTACACTTAACACAACTGTATTTTCTTGCTGTGGGATGGGAAATTAAGCAGACTATTGTCCCTAGATATGACATGACCAATTCATATATGTTAGAAAATGGTTGGGTGCAAGCAACTAACAAACCTTGATACACGGAAATTAGAATACCAGTTGGACACGACCTAAACTATTGTCAATTGTCACTATTGAGAAATTTCCAGCGGCAGGCGTCGGGTTTCATCTTAATTTTTAAATAGTTTACACGTGCATGCGCATTCATGGCGCATTCATTTATTCGATATTTTGTGTATTGCGATTGTATTTCTATATTTTAATTAATGTGGCATATTTAAGATTACTTTGTGAACTCAAGCGACGACCGAGAAGTTCACACATGCGAAAACAAATTTAAGCTTCACAAGGTGATTTTGCGAGAGTGTGTTCTTAAAGAATTGTGTGGTAATTAAATAAATTTGCATTTGGTTTGGTCGCTTTTACCAATGATCACAAATCTTGCCCGCTGCGTGTTCCAATTGATTCGCAAAAATGTCATAATTCGTAACTAAATTGAATACTAAATAGCGGAAAACGATAAGTTTTAAGATAACTCATAAACAGAAACTCTGAATGGGAAATTTATTTTACCTTACATCAATCATATGTATTCGGTTACATACTAAATACAAAACTGTTTTTAAACCGCTGTTTCTTGTGCCTACTTACATGCATTCCAATTACGCCCTAACCCTTTTCACATAATAGGTGGGACCTTTATAAATCGGAATGCAAAAATCCACAAATAAGACATTGTAACAGAATGAAGATCCAGTGACAAATATTAAATAATTTCTATGCTACAATATATTTATATAGCTAGTACTTGTTCAGGATTCTAAAGAATTCGTTATTCGTGTTCTTGACAGTAGATGACATATAAATAATTTGAAGATTTTTTGGTTGAACATATGCATGCGTGGTAAAGTAATCGTTGATCACCTAAAGGTAGGAACAATATAAGTAGACGGAGTAATTATATATGTTCTCGTTATAAATTTTCCGTGTTTGATTGGTCGACGACGTCATTTGTCAAATATTATCACCGCTTTACATTTATTTGTAGGATAGGTCAGCACTGAACCTTTATATGACAGCATGTATTTATTTAGAATGAGGAAACTATTCCAATAGTCTCGTAGTTCAGTCGTGTTTGAGTAACTGTGTTCAGTATAAAGAACTTGAATGTCTCTTTGGAATGGGTGCAGAATTTTTATACTTCGTTGCGCTGGGAGATTGCATCTTTTATATTCATAAAGGATAAATGTTACAAGATACTTATTGATTAAGCCAGCCTTCACTTTCAGCAAAAAAAACAATTAAAAGTTAAGTTAAGCAAAGTTAAAGTTCACAAATCATATGACTGCCCCTAATTGCAACGGATTTGTTACAACGGACATTTATGTTGTTTTTCAAATTTACTGGAAGTTTGCTTCATGCCATGTAATGGCTTCTACAAAAAATGAACTTGAACTTATCAAGCCTAAAATACTAAATCAGAGTTACTATTCTTTAAACAAATTTTTTCACCAACAACATCCCATTATTAAGGTAAAGACACATTTTATACTCATCATTTTTATAATATTTTTGAAATGTAGCATTTGTTGCGACTTGCTCAGATCCAGTACATGATTACATATTAATGTGAATATGGCATCAGCAGCTACCATGGAACTGTTCCGCTCATTTGGACAAGTAAACTCGTTTACATTTTCACACTCCACAGGTAATACGCAGAAACATAACTGCAATACATGGAAACTCTCATGTACTCACAATTGTTCATGTTGGTCGTTAAAGTGTTACAAGTTACAAGAGATTCTCTGGAAGTATAATGGATTGATTTTTGACCTCAGCAAAATAAAAACATTGCTCACTAACATTTATTCTTTAATGTTGAATCAATTATTCCTAAGTTCAATACCGCTGGTGCGCAAGAGCCTTTCTGCAGGCCAATTAAAGGAAGAGAGATCGTATGGAGTTACCGGTCAAGGTTTTAACAGTAACGTGTGTCGTATAATGTAACAATTAAGTTACTTCGGTAGACAGTGTTGTGACTTCCTAAAGTAATCACCTTCCATTATTATGGGAAAACCGTATAATTTAATGTACATTCAGATGGCATTTTTATCACATTAATTAACGCCTTCCCCCGGTATATTATAACCAATATAATATTTACGCCTAACGGCACCACATTTGGCTAGAAATTATTTCCCCAATACATACCAAAAGTTCATTGCGTTCATCGAGTTGATAGTCCCAAATCACCATATGTAATGAAAACTGCAGAATTATCTCGTTTATTGCACATTATATTCTCTGATATTCATTCTATAGTCAATTTTACAGTTAGTTTATGTGACACTTGTAGAAAATTGTTCATCTACTCATTGTCAGTTTCATCTGGAGTAGGGTTTTGTTAAAAATTATGAAGCTACCATTTAATTGGATACTTGTAACCGATCAAGATTAACTTAACAAGATCAATTTTTATATTTGCAACATTTTCGCCCTCTTTTCGTATGCCTATTGCATATTTCCCAGGTAAACGTAGCCTCATAGTCATATAGCACTGACTTCCGTCCACTTTATTCCGTTTCATCCCTTTTTTCCACTTTCGTCCATTTCTTCCATCGTCCACTCAAATTGAGGTGGAAGATGGAAGTTTCCATTCTTTGGTGGTCCCAGGAGATGAAACCGGTTTGGGGAATTCCAAGTTACTTACGCTGTGCAAACGATGCAGTCGTCCTAAGTCGTGTAATAAATTATTCGTTGTTTCAAGACGTTTGTGCTCTACGTTCGCACAGCTATAAAAAAATTCGCCAAATATATCATTAAAAAATTGATGTTATTAATTGAACAACTTTTTGCAATTTTTCAAGCTGTACAAATTTTTGGCCAACACAATTTTTCAGGCCGTACAATTTTTCATAGTGCAATTTTTCAGGTCGTATCAATTTGGATGTCATTCATTTTTTCGAGTCACTTATGCGGTCCGGCCTGGAGAGAGCTCTCCATGTCTCTCCATCGGCGGTACGGGCCTGTGCAGCGGAATGCATTCTGGAAAAGTATGCCATTAGTGCTATAACTGTTTCACACAAATTGTGGGATATGGACTATCGCTGTTTTTCAACTTCATGAAATGTACACGTGAAACTATCCATCGGCTCCTGCAACAGACACGACTTTCGTAATCCTCATATCACACCATGTCATCACTTTAAAGCTCTCAACATATTTTTGAGTAATCATTACATCTTCAGGATCGGTGGAAATCCCCATATTGAGACGCATACTTCAGCATCAAATACACGTCATGTTCCAATAATATCAAGAACAAATATTCTATTTTGAGAACATGTACAAGTTAATTAGAAACTGGAAGTGCAGATATAAGCGCTTGTCTTTAATTATCTGAATAATCGACATGATATATTCATGAGCGAGACGACGAAGAACTCTTACGTATTTAGCCGGTGCTACAATTTGTTACATAAAATATTTGTATCTAGGAAATTGATAACGTGGCGCCAGTGTAATCTTCAACATCATCAGTTCGAAGAAAATACACTGAGATACATTATCTCTGAAATAATATTTCACTAGCAAAATTTCGAACATGATTTAAATGAACACTATCACGACATCAAAATATAGACGGTTAACAAGATTTCTTACACAACATTGGAGAGCATTCTGTTTATATTTGCAGGAATAGGAACATCCATCAACAGCGTTTATATAATATAGCGGATACACTACAACCGTAAATCGTCCCTGATCAAACAGTTTCTACTTACTAGTGGCACTCGAATCCTTGTTACGGTTCGTCAATTTGATAAGCGCATAACAAGACAAGTAGCGTAATTACTCCTTAAATAGGTTGGCTTCCATTGGTTATATATTAAGATGTTTGATCACTATCTGGTTTGCTGATTTGTGTAAGAGTGGTTATTTTTGTAAGTAGGTATTCGCACTGGAGCATCGTAACTTCAAAAATGGATACAATATTTGTGTCGCATTCTGATAAATTGCAAATACATTGCAGAAACACTGTGATCAACTTTTAATCACGAAAGCTTGACATCAAGTTTACACCAAAATAGGAAATTTAGGGAATAACTTGAACTGGTCGAAACGGAGTAATTTCTGGGAATTGTGGAAATTTGCAATGATTTCCGAGTACCACCAAATCTTTAGCATCATTTGTCACAAGGCAGAATCCCTGAATTGCGTTGGATTCCACTGGGACCGACCTAAGAGGAAAATGATTTTGCGGAAACACAGCTCCAGGAAATTCACGAAACTTATTCTGAAGTTGGCGGTTCACGCAACCATGGCAATAACACTTGCCGTTCAGGGCGTCGAAAAATGCCAACCTTCCAAAATCGTTGGAACTCTAACTTTCATCGACAATTTCCTCTACCTGTTTAGCACAATGCTGACAATTTGCCAACACGTCACCCTTTGGATTTGCTTGAAGCATTCGGACAGCATTTGCATGTACGTAAATGGCCTATTTCAATTCTCCTCGAAATACTGCAGATTCCAGAATGGTGCTCAAACTACCAAGTCGTTGACGGAACGGATTCTCCCACTCTGTATATGTGGCCCAGTAGCCATTGTCTATGTCATGCCGTTTGCGTGCACCTTTGTTCTCTACTGGATGCATCCGTGTAAGCCTGGTTTATGGGGATACTGGATACTGGCGGAATGTCATGACAGCCACACAGTCATTGGACGATTGATGCATTCTTCGTGTATCGCATTCTTGGGTCTACCAATTAAAGTTGTTGTGATGCTGGCAAATTACTGGATGTGGGCAGTTGCGGTAAACATCACATTATTTACAATGATTGGAGTTAATCTAATGTGCACGGTTGGCATGATAGGTTGCGTTGACAGGTAAGTTGATTAACGATTAACATAACCAATTAAATATATAGTTGCCTAATGGGGTTTGCATTTGTCGCACACAAAGATTCCACTTGGCTTTGGACGATAATGACTGTAAGCATGACGAGCAGCGTCAAATGTACAGAACCATTCAGGCGCTCTCCATATTCATGAACAACGTTCAAAGGGGATGGATCGTCTCACAAATCACAGTCGCACTGACGTTGGCCATTTCCCTGAGCCTCACAACTGTGATCAAAATGTCTCAAAAGGAAAACGAAAGCATGTTAATTGTTTCATTTTTTGGCTTGGTGGCTGTCGAGGGAACGTTGTTCCAAGCACTGGCACTAGGAATGATGGCTGCCATCTACTCTGGCTCAAGCGAAACGCTTCAGTCTCAGAAAACACTGGCCGGAAACAAGGCAAATCAGATCATGAATCGATATGACATGCTCTTGAGCAGAAGATTTTACAAGAGCTGTCCGCCCGTCAAGGTCATGTTTGGATCGTTCGGCTTTGTCGACTCTCTCACTCCGCTAAACTGCATTGACTCCGGAAACGATCTCACGGTAAATTTTTTGCTGCTTGGAAATTAACTGTTTAGATGATGATGAAACATGCATGTTTTGAGTACTTATTACTCGCCATTTTGCTTTAGGATTATTAAGAGCATACACGTGTTTGCACTGCTAAAGTAGCATGTTGATACAAATATATATAAATACTTTCATACCATGGTTTCAAATTAAATCAGTAATTATCAATACGGCAGTTGTATTTGGTACACCGTTTTTCTGTAAAATTTATTGCATGCAATTTGTAAGCTGGTAACCCTCTTTATATAAGTCACATCATTAGCTCATGTTAAGGTTTTAGTTTTACCACACTTAAAATATTCGACGTGAATATGTTTAGCCAGTATGTGGAGCAGTTTTCATAGATACATAAATCAATCAAGGAGATCCAAGCAATGTATTAAAATTGTAATCACAGATGTGATTTAAGGCAATGTTTTGCTACACGTTGGCATATGTGTTGAACAAGAAATAAGTTTTCAGAACTTTCAGATGTCACAAATTAATCAATAATTTGTGTTACGTAAGTTAACAAATAAACATGCATTTGAACATTTTCATTGTATTAACGATATGTTTTGGTCAGAATCCAGGAATGGGTTAATTCAACCGAACATACAATTTAATACATGTATTACATATGTGTATTGACAGCAGTATTTTGAAAGCCTTTCGATAAAAGATCGGGATTTTTTATTCTCAACGCCACCAGTCTTAGAGGTGTGATCCTTCCTTTAATCATTCCAGAGTTTACAACGCCCCTACTGCTACGAAATACGAAATGCTGAATAAATAATGTAGAAAACTGTGGGAGAAACTTGGTTATCTGCTTTAAGTCTCATGATATATGATTTAGGTAGCAAATTTAGAGTAGTACAATACAATTAGAGTGTACAATTTAAAATGTGGTTAAATACGAACTACCAATACATTACGCATAACTTTAAGGAAAAGTTCAGTACGACATGGATCCCCGACCATGAAGTGCCCAAGTTAAAGGAGTAATTAGGATAAGGGAAATGCTGCGCTAGGAATTCCTCTAGAGAAAATAGAAAGTGGCATTATAAAATGCGAGATGAAGTATGAGCAGTAAATTTTATGTAGCATTGGAAACTAAAATGTAAACGCACACAAAAAGGTAGTTATGGTTGGGACACCTTCATGAGAAGATATAAGGATTTGAAACAAATCGCCTCTAACTATTTCTATTCGATGCAAAATATTGACTGACAGATAAAAATGCAAAGCTGATTCTTACAAATTTGCATTAATTGTTGCATTTGATGCCTTATTTTTAACCAGCAAGATTAGAACCTTAGTTATTGGATATACATTTGGGCTTTCTGGTTTGACTGCTACTTTGATACACTTATCCTAGTGTTGATACACTTATCAACTATATCGTAATTTTCCTCTGATTCGACCTTAATATTGATTACGTCGTGTTTTGGAGACCTACCTTGGGAACCGAAAGTATTTAGACTATGGAAATTAAAGATGGCTCAATCAATTTTTAAAAATTGTTTTGAGATTTATCTTGATTGAAAACGTTAATGTAAACAAAACGATAACTTTCAGGATGTACTATAGGTGCATACACATTTGAATAAGGTTGACGTCCTAGGATAAAAACAGCCTTGGTCAGTTATACATTAACTTGTTCAGATGTGATGTTCCGTTCATACGTCTTGAGTAAAAGATGGTCGTGTTAAAAGTTTGAAATATCATTAGAATTTATATATAGAGAAAAACCCAATTTTGTAAATGCATATACCTACGTTCAACCATTTAGCAACTTTGTTCATGCCATCGCCGTCAAATGCATACTGGGCCGTCAACAAGTATTAAAATGGTGTTCCAACTAAATTTGGGGTATTAAATGGATCTAATTGATATTTATGTTTTCCAATTCCGTATAGAAAGTACAGAGAGCAACTGAATGAGAAAAGCAATGCAATAGGAGTCAAATAAACGGACCATTTTTGGATAGGACTATTTTTGAAACTGTGTGACGTTAAAGTTTGTGACTTGGTTGAAGATGAGGAATGGAATTCTTTATTTTCCAAGGTACTTAAATGAGTTTCAGGCAAAGACCAAGCTTTTAGTTAGAGTATCTACAATATACATTCAAGCTCAGTCCCGGACTTCTGAGTATTGGCTGATTTTATTGAATTTGCTTCCTGACATAAAAACATACATTAAACTAATTAATGTTTGTTTGTGCATCGCATCTAAACATATACAAGTCTGCAAAAAAGTGATGCTCATCATTACATTTCTATATTCCCATCCCTTCCGTCATTTCTGTAGAAAACGTGTCACAGCATTTCGCAAGCCATTCCTAACGCTTTTTGACAATTTAAAGTTGGTTAATAATTGAAAGTAAATGTTTAATTGTCTATGCAATCCATGGGATTTTCTATATAAAGCGCCTTCTTGTGACTGCCTTTCTGGCAGCAGAAAATTGGAAAAACGATTTCAGCTTACGCAAATGGTTTTCACTTTCGCAGAAACAAATTTGATTCTTATAAGTTGCCAATTCTATAATTCCGTCATGATATGCAAAGGAACTTTAATTGCATGTCCCATGAGAAATGCTAGGAAAGCCGCACAATTTCCTATCCCTACAACGCAAAATATTACATTTTCATTCATTGTAGGTGCTATCACGGTTGCAATCTTATTTTCAAAAATGCCCCTGTGAAATGAGTCATGACTGCTAAGCCAGACCCAAGTCCCGGATGCACTAACCGTACCAACTTGTCCATGTGTAAGTTTTTTTCTGCCGCTACCTACTTTTATCGCCTTTATATTTCAAAACAAACTTTTGAATACTACATGGATGGACGATATGAATATCGTCATTCAATAAATATGTCCTTGATTAAACTAATAATATTACGGAGCGATGAAAACGATATTTTTATGATTTACATATTGGCGAGAAAAAATAAAACACTGAGTCGAAAGTTTTTTTCTGTCTGATATCGGAGTTATTTTCCGAAATGTACTTACGAAGCTATAGCTGAGCAATCAAGATGGTCGTAGGATGAAACTTGTGTATGCTGCGATACTACCAACGAATACATTTTATGAGAATTAGAGTAGAATAGCGTTTGTTTTTATTACACCAAATATAGTATGTCCGAAATTTATATTTTAACGTTTGCTTCATTTTATTATTTTCTTATAAAAAGAACTCAATTTATGAAAAATTGAAACCAATATTCAATTACTATTTTTAATTACATAAATTCACATTAATGCTTGAGTACATATATCTCTTGGCTTATCCATCGTCTCATCGAAAGCACTGTCAATATATCGTCAATTCATTTCTTTATGTGTACATAAAAGAATTATCATGACTGACTTGATTTCAATACCCCTTGTTGTATTTTCTATTGGAGCAAGGAAATTATGTATATGGGTTGGTTGATTAACGCATTCAAGCTTGCAATAATTTCTCCTGCTGTAGTCCTGACAACGCGTTTTTATTTGCTGATAGCACTATTGATTTACGAAAGCATGTACACATAAAATTAAATTTAGAATATTTCAAAACGTGGTAATTACAAGAAGATCAACAGCATTCTGAACAATATCGTCACAAATGTGCAAGCCTAATGTATCCGTTACTAGTCCATAAGGCCCCATTTCGAAACCAATTGCCGGAGCAGCTCTAAAAACCCTTCGTGCAATGGTGTTGCCTCCTATATATTTTTTCCAAAACAGCCTAAATAGTACCCCATTCTGGTGAATTTTTCCCGCCATCTTAGACATTACCAGACTAATGATAACAATCCCAACCGTGAAAGCTGGCATTAGTGAGTACAAAATTATGTGCAGTTGATTGTACATTTTAATGGTAGCGTAGGCCGTGCAGGATGCCAATAGAACTCCAGCTATAACCGTCACAGTAAGGAACAGCACAAGGTACTCGTTTGATAATTCTAGAATAATTTTAATAATTTGAAGACGCTTATAGCACACAAAGAATTGTCGTAATGAGAAAGCTCTAATTAAATGCAAATGGTGATTTGAATGATTCTGGAAATGCAGTTGATTGGTATAGGTAACTGCACATTCTGCACCTGTCATCCATAAAAATATCAGCGAGGCAAGGTTTACAGTAGGTAATACGGCTGTAGAACTAAGGACCAGCGACTCAACCAACTTAACTCCTATATGTGCGCCGAATAGCAACTGAAGTGGCAGAAATGGTAACACAAATGGGACAAATAGCAATACAATTGGAATGAGGACTGCAGATCCGTATACTCCATGAGCCAAGATAATCGATATTTGTGATGACTTGCGATTGTCCGCGCAAGTAAGTAACTTTGCTCGTTGATTAATGCTGTATTGGCAGAATTGGTGGCGTGTTTGCACAACATAGGAAGCTGTAAGCGCCAGAGTAAGCACAAATATTCCATTTACGTATAACATGCCTTCCGCAATATGGTGAATTGTGTACGATTGCCTGTGAAAGAAGAGCCAGATCAGTCGGCATGCAACGAATAGAAATTGGAGCCCAAGGCTGCATTTTGTGTATATCCGATAGCGCGTCTGGAACCTTTACAGTAGGACGGATTGTCGACAAGAACCTCACGAGTTGGATGAACCCGATATGGTAATGCTGCAAACCGTTCCAGCTTTCTGTGAAGTTTAAACACTACCGACGCTAGAGACATTTTTTTATTCTTTCCTGGTTAACAGCACTGCACTTATCTTAAGTTTTTTGCTTAAGTTTGTATCACAATTTCTGAAACTCTGCAAAAAGATTTCACGGATATCGTATATGGTGAGATGGTGGGAGCTTCTGAGCCACGATGTATAAACGCTTCAATCGGGACAGTAGAAATGAAACGACTGTTGGTTAAAATATCCTTTGTGTATAGTAATTATACATACATATATACATATAGACTATGTTTTCTTATACATTATTCCTCAGCATGGATGTTATTGGCTACTAGTAGCCTTTCAATTGCATTATTACCCTGAAATTTATAAACTTAATTACAGATTTTGTGATAGGACCTTGAAATGAAAAAAGTAACTAGTGGTATGAAATGAAAAACATCTGATCTAATTATGATATACAACCCACATTAATTAAATATTTGCCTAACTAAAACTCTAATATGTTGCAACTATATATGTGTATGTGTATATGTTTATCTCTAGTATGTTCTTGTAAATCAAATGAAAAATAATGGGATCTAATAAAAGACGAGGGACGAGGCAGAAATGTGAAAGTGTAGATATACATATTTTGCTTACCTTAATGGGTTTTTTTCAAAAAAGAGGTGCTCCTCATATAAAAACATAGTGTTCCATCTACAACCCACTCACTCGTTTTTGCTTTTGTAGACACGGCTTTTACGAATACATTTTGCATCATGATGTACATATTGTTAGACACATGACAGTCGTCAAAAACAACTTGTTTCTTTTAACATTATACCTAATTGTGGCATATTTGGTTAATAGCCACATATGAATATTATGTAAATTAGGATAAATTGGAGAAATCCAATTTATCCTCTCAACACTTTGCAGACAGTCATCCCGAAGTCCGTCTCCTTTCCTCTGTAAGAGATAAGGCCCGTGTTATCTCTTCTCTCCTCTTATCCTCAACTCACTTTATCTCTGCTGCTGCTGCGATCCAAAGACAGACCTATTTTCCTGCTCCTTCAGAGCACACACAATTCTACAAATATTCTATTACTTGTTAAAAGAATATCCTCATGTTAAATAAAACTTGTACACTTTATTGGCAAAGATTCCACGCAGTTTACACCTCACATTTATTCTAAAGCATATTCAGCCTAGCAAGCTTGACCACCATTTATGCTGCATTTTAGTTACCCAAATACATCACATTGGCGACGAGTGATTTTTTTGAAGTGCTACAAGTGTGTTAACAGCGACAACAGTTAACTTTTAACCCGAAAAAGTCAAAGCCTGTGAAAAAAACGACGCAAAACAGTTAAGAACAGTTTTTGGGTGATTCATTTTTGTCTCAAGACGCCCCAAAAGCTACACGAGTGATTTCTTTTACAAGAGCTACAAGTCCGATTAACTTTTGAGCCCGAAAAAGTTAAGAACAGTTAAAAAAAACGACAAACACAGTGAAACAGTTTAGTTTTGGGTGATTCACATTGTGTCTCAAGACGCCCCAAACAGCTTAATGAGTGATTCTGGCGACAGTCGACCAGTCACTCCCTCAACCAGTGAGTCCTCCAGCAACCCGAGCACATCAGGGGCTCCTCCTCCAAACCCCAAGCCAAAGACGAAAGGCACGGGGAAGAAAACGAAACAGCAACCCGACGCTCCCACAACAACAGCAAGTACAACCAAGCAACCCGACGCTTCTACAACAACCGCAAGTTCCACCAAGCAACCCGACGCTTCCACAACAACATCAGCACCACAACAGACTCCTCCAGGGCCACCAAAGTCAATTTTGACCACTACAACAACAACAAAACCAAAGAAAATGGGAACAGTAGGCTTTTTGAAACCCTTTGATCCCTCAACAGACGACTTTGAGGATTGGGAAACTACGTTTAGCTCCTTCCTCAAAGCCAACGAACTCAACAAAAAGTCTCATGAAGACAAGTGCCATGGGATTTTCCTCTCCAGCATCGGCATCCAATCATGCGCGCTGCTGAAGAACTTGGTGGCTCCAACAACATTAGAGAAGTCGTTGTTGAGTGATCTTCTCACAGCCATGAGAGATCACTACAAACCAACACCAAAGGCTTTGGCTGAGCGCTACAAATTTATGCGCCGCCACCGCCAGAAGGGAGAAACAGCCACCCAGTACTTGGCTGCCCTTCGAACACTTGCAAGACACTGCAAGTTCACCTCCGACTTAGATGACCGCCTACGCGATCAGTTCATCCTTGGGCTAGAGCATGACAGAGCCCAACAAGCCATCTTCACCAGAGAAGACGACATCAAACTGGAAGAAGTTCTGAAAATTGTTGTTGCCAGGGAAGCTGCTGAGACGAGCACTTCTCTCATCCGCGGCGATTCCACTGGACAAGATGTGGAACTCCATCACGTCAACAAAACCGGGAAATATAGGTCTCATCCCAACAAGAACAACAGCAAAGGCAACAACAATGAAGGCAAGCAAGAAGATGACGACGACAACAGCGACACAGAACAGCAGCAGCAATTTCAAAAACGGAAATTCAAGCAACACAGCAACAATCAAGACAACAGCGAAAAAGTTAAGCAGTTTCAGTGCAAACGGTGTGGCTCCAGTAAGCACAAAACTCATGAGTGCCGTCACACCGACGTCGTTTGTTACAAATGTAACAAAACAGGACATTTTGCCAGTGTTTGTTTGTCGTCCGTAAAAACGACAAACAACGTGAAAACAATCACGAGAGTTCAACAAGCAACGGGAAGCAACATAGAAGACATCATTTTCATCACAGTGACAGTGGGAGGAAAAGATGAGAAGATGGAACTGGACACAGGCTGTGAAACCAGTCTCATCTCCGAAGACTTTTGGCGTGCCCTGAACAACCCTGAACTTGTTGACTCTCCCCACATTTTTCAAGCTTACGACGGGAGCACCTTCAAAGCACTAGGTGACCTCCCCACAACAATGGAACACAACGGGAACAAGATCCGGCATTCCATCCCAGTGGTGAAAGGACCTTCTCTCTTCGGGCGTGACCTCATTCGTCTCCTCCAGTTTGACTGGAGCACCCTGAAGGTGAAGGAGAAAGTAGTGACAAGTGATGGTGATTCTGCTCCAGCGTTGAGCAACGAGCATCCAGACAGCTCTTCAACGCCAGCAGCGGACGGAATACCACACTCCACCAACATCAACAACGCAGCCCGTCATCCCCAGCACGACAAGCATGCTGAAGTTGACCAGGAACCTCGGCCAGGGGCACAAGACGCAAAAGACGAAAAACAACAGCAATTTTTCGTGGGAAGGAAGGAGGTGACGGTGGACAACAACGCGCCGTTTTGGGACTCATGCGTTGTCATTCCTCCCTCTCCCCGAAAAGAAATATCCCAGCAGCAGAAGCAACAACACGACGACGACGACAACGACGACATCTCGGTGGATGTCCCAGAAGCAGCCGCCGCTTCTAACGCACGGCGTGGCTTGGGGCAGACCGGGAACAGCAAGGGCGAGTGAAGGACAAGCCAACAACCGCAGCAGCTTACAATTTTTTTGATTTTTTATAAATTTATAAAAAGAAATGGAAAGAGAGGAAATGTGGCATATTTGGTTAATAGCCACATATGAATATTATGTAAATTAGGATAAATTGGAGAAATCCAATTTATCCTCTCAACACTTTGCAGACAGTCATCCCGAAGTCCGTCTCCTTTCCTCTGTAAGAGATAAGGCCCGTGTTATCTCTTCTCTCCTCTTATCCTCAACTCACTTTATCTCTGCTGCTGCTGCGATCCAAAGACAGACCTATTTTCCTGCTCCTTCAGAGCACACACAATTCTACAAATATTCTATTACTTGTTAAAAGAATATCCTCATGTTAAATAAAACTTGTACACTTTATTGGCAAAGATTCCACGCAGTTTACACCTCACATTTATTCTAAAGCATATTCAGCCTAACAAGCTTGACCACCATTTATGCTGCATTTTAGTTACCCAAATACATCACATATACAACCCACATTAATTAAATATTTGCCTAACTAAAACTCTAATATGTTGCAACTATATATGTGTATGTGTATATGTTTATCTCTAGTATGTTCTTGTAAATCAAATGAAAAATAATGGGATCTAATAAAAGACGAGGGACGAGGCAGAAATGTGAAAGTGTAGATATACATATTTTGCTTACCTTAATGGGTTTTTTTCAAAAAAGAGGTGCTCCTCATATAAAAACATAGTGTTCCATCTACAACCCACTCACTCGTTTTTGCTTTTGTAGACACGGCTTTTACGAATACATTTTGCATCATGATGTACATATTGTTAGACACATGACAGTCGTCAAAAACAACTTGTTTCTTTTAACATTATACCTAATAATGATTACCATATTTGCACATGTTAAATTGGATGGACACCAATAGCATTTTCTGTTGGCATCGGGAAATCAGACTCTGCTTTCGCTTAGCAAAAGAGCGTTCACTTTTGGACAAGCAAAATAATTTTTGGTATTGATTCTAATCTGTACAATTTCGAATAATTGAAACTCAATGCTCCATAATACTAAACCAATAATGAAAACCTAACAGACGAGGGAAAATTACATTTTAAAGTTATCGTAACAAGCTCCCTGAAGTTATGTATAATACCATGGCATAGGTATACTACATAATTTAAATTTCTAATATTCCGCAATACAATCCAGTAATAAAGGCCACATTTAACTTTTAATTGCGTTGCTTCATACATTTGCGAATATACAGACTATACAGCATAATGACATTTTAAAATTTAACGAATTATTATATATATTTATATAAATAGAAAGCAATTTCTGGCTACAAGAAAGGCTAAAAAATTCCGTCCATATTGCAAAGGCCAAGTTGTTTACTTTCGATACGGTTATACTGGAATATCTGACCGACGAAAGGCTACCGCTAAATTACGTTCTGCATACTCCTTGCCACGAAACAGTCCAAATTTTGGAGTTTTAGCGGGGTTGCCAACAGCTGTAAGCATCAGCATGGCAACCCCATTAATGTGGAAAGCATATCAGTTCCAATGTGCGATTTACGGCAAATATTTGTACCCTCACGTGGTCTCTATGACCATTTCAAAAGAAATATTCATTCTTGAATCCTACTCTACAATACTGACACAGTTTTATTTTTCCTTGGTTCCAATTACCGCACACATACTCATACCACTTTATAATACTTTGAAGTACATTCTTTTCAGGTCTTCAGTTTCGGACCCACTTTTCCTTGTTCTGTTCAACATTTTCATTGTAAGCTTAGCTACACTAGTTGTTGGTATGATGTTTGTCAGTCTTGCACATGGACACGAATATTTTGTCGAATTCTTCAATTCGCTTTTCAAATTTGACCGAACTCTCCGAAATGACAAGCGCCGTACAGGATACGCCATTCAATTGCCATGCAAAAAACTGCTGGGACGAGGTATATTCATGTGTTAACAAAGTATTTGAAAAGTAGAGTACTTATTCTTAGGTTCCTTAACATTCTTACTGTTTGTTTGAATTTACAGAAGTTGTGCAAATTTTGCGGGGCGATAAAAATGCAGATGTTCTCGGCGTCCTATTGGTCAGCATTGTTGGGTTCCTATTCTCGTTGGGAATATCACTAGGCTTCATTGCCGTACTCACTGATTTGGATCAAATGAAATACGTCGTGAACGAGCTGATGCCGCAGACAACGCTGTTCGTTAAAGTTTTAAACATCGTTTGCAGGCTTGGACTTTCAGTTTGGGCAACTGTGGAGTCTTGTCGGTCCCTTACTGTTATGTTCTTGCCAACCATATCATTCGTGCACATCATTTACAAACATCTGCAAATATTGGCCAATATGACTCCAAATATGAATTCCTTAAACAAATATATTCAGTTGCGTTGTGTATGTCAGATGGGGATGGCTAGTGTCAGAGCAACAGATGTCTTGTTGGTGGGTGTTGGGTTTGTCATCGGCGTTCTCGTCACCTGGTCAATTATTTCAGGGTGGAAAATATTCCCCTTGATGCTCCATCTCGCTTTATGTATGTCAGGAGCGGTAAGCTATATGGTAATATTGCTGGCCCTGCCTATGGTGTGTCTATGTCACACTTACAGTAAAACAAAGTTGATAGAGAAGTGGTCTAAATGTTCCCATGAGTACTGGCAAATGGCGTTGAGTACGAAACGGAGCTCTCGTTTCGCATATAAGATATGGAAACGAACGGTGGTCGCTCAAGCACCTATATCGTTTCGATATGGTTCAGCCCTATTTGACGAAGACACGACAACCAATGTTTGTCGAAATATTATAGAACGTGCCATTGATATTTCTCTTCTGTTCAAGTAAGTTTGCAACAACTAGCCGCTTTGATGCCGCACTTATTTATTATTGTGTGATAACATATTTGTATGCTGGATGAAGTATTTTACAAACTGATTGAGTATGGGATTCCATACCATATATGAATGTCATGAAACCGACTATTTTAATTCATAATATCATTTGCATATTCGGATTCCCCTTTAAAAATGGAGCTAAAGTAGCATATAAACTAAATTAGAAAAAAATGTAAGCTGGGTTAAATTGCAAAAATTAGGTTTAATTGGGCTGTTCATAGGGCACCACATTTTTTCGACATGTGCCAATGGATTTGCCTGAAATTTGGCATGGGGCTTCCCTGAGGGTTCCTCCTCGGGGTTCAGTCGAGAAAAGTGCAATATTCAAAATTGGGGTCACGCTATGAGAAGTCAAAATTTAAAAATCTTCAAATATGATTTAATTGAATGCACATCTGTGTAACAATATGCGGGGAACATATTTTTCGAATATACACGATTTTGAAGGTCAGTTTACGTCCAGACAGACTTGTTTGAACTTTTTGCAGCTTCAAATCCCATTAAATTTTTTGTATGCATATTGAATGTAATGAATAAATTTTTAAGCTTCTAATTATAACTATTCGGCACTGAACCTATTCGACAGTACGTTGCAAAATGTGATTCCGGTTCGCAAGATGCAACAATAATGAAAGTTCTATTTTGAAAAATAACATCATTGTTTTTGTTTGTTTGAATTGTTTTTCATGTAATTTGTAAATGTAATGATTTTGTTTTACTTAATCCAATTTGTATTGGCAAACCATAAATTAAAAGACCAACATAATATCTTGATTGCAAGGGGTTGGGCTACGTCGATTGATTTACTTGATATTAAGACCTGAATAAAGATAGTAAATTAAATTTAAAAAAATATTCCATCAAAATTACTTTCACCAAAGTTCCACCATCGATCCATTTGGTAACATTTTATGAACTAGTTAATTGTACGCTGACTAGAGAGCTAAAGTGGTTTATGTCATTGATGTCTCAGAACGAACAACTTAATGTTGTATGGTTTGAGATTGGATACTTCTGACTCCTGTCATTTTGTAAAAATGGTTTTCAGAAGCAAAATGTCTATCAAGTTGTCATATATCTTTGTCAAAAATGTCATACATTATATATTAATTTCAGAATAAATGGATTAATGTAATGGGATGTGACATTTTTAGTTGTTGTGAACCGCAAATTCTTGCTATGGAATGCAGCTTGGTGGTCGGCTGTTGTCTTATGAACGCATCATTAATATTGCTATATTTTATATTTGTGTACGCGGTAGTACGTTCAGTTGATTAAATTCAGAGTAAATTTATTTTTTCAAGTGGATGGTCAAGTGCTTATTAAATGTCTACTCTTACTTGTACAGTTTTCATTTGTGATGCAGAAGCAATTCAATGTTATCAATGGTAATCGTAACGTTTCCTTAATGACTCTTCAAAAATGAAAGAAAGAAATACTTCGCTTATACTTTTACAAGATACAACATTGTTGCCTGACTTTGGAGCCCGTAGATGACAAGGAACCTCGCATCTCTCTGCGACCAAACTCCGGAAAAGTAGCCGGGATTGCCGCAGCAGAACCAGCACTGCTTGTAGAGCCAATGCTTGCAACACTTGGACGCTTTCGTTGGTCTTCCACGTTGAATTTCATGTCTTCGCGTTTGCCGGCGTCCATCCTGTAAGCTTTTGTACTACTTTTACGTTCCCCAGAAATGTTTTTGGCTATAGAAAATATAGACATAAAATAAAGTTAACGTTGGATTAGGATTAGGAGTGAACACTGTTCGTATAAATGTATATACCTCAATTGAAATCCAAGACTGATGTTGGAAATCTTATTGAACGCTGGTGTGTTGCTCGCTATTGATGCCATTTAAGAACAAGATTGGCCATTTTAATTCAAAAACTTATATGGGTCGCATTTCTTAAAACAACACGAAAGGAGGCATCTCGGTTTGACGGCCAGTGTCTCAAGGACAAATATTCCAAAGCTGCAATGAAAATGCAAGATATGATTTTAAAATTGATAAAAGTGAAGGCTGGTTTATGCGCACATATGCTATACGTAAGCGCGAATTTGTGCAACTTCTAACCACAACTTGTAATGTTTGACGCAATTGGTGAACACTGATTTACGACCATGCAGTATAAAATATTGCTATGAACCCCAAACGTATCCGTCCTTGTGGTTACTCGTCTTCTTGCTCTTTCAACGATACATTCACCGACCCACATTAATGGCTACATTGACTTTCAAGTATTTTCCAAATAATATGTCCATAACCATGTATTGTACCGAGTTAGTTTGCCAATTGGAAAATATGTAGATTCGATCAGCCCACTAGCCTTGTGTAAATTCCAATCGCGTTCTTAAAGCCTTTGCTTTTGATTCCACAAAAAGCCAGTAGCCTTTCAATTCACCTTAATTGTCTACAAGAATGATTTTCACATTGCCGGCGGACAGATACAGTTTGAACTAATATTTTACTCGACAGTACGGCGTCATCAAGAACCTTATTGTAAAGGATTTCAAGGATAAAAATAACTAAGGTGAACGACAATGGAATGTATGTTAGGAATTACGTTTTTCAATGGGCATTCAGAAGAGGACAGAAATGCAGCCTTGCATGTTTCCTCTAAACATAGAAATGCCTCGTTTATCTTCGTAGAACGCTTCACTAAAACCTGAACGGAAGAAAACAACCTACTACGTAATTTCTGTTCACGTGAGCATAAATTAAGATACCGACACCAATTATGCCCATTTAACACATTAAACTCAACTTTAAAGCTTAAATTTTAAAGCTTTATGTCTTAATAGCATACTATATGACTTATCAAATACATAGAACTATCTAACATTCCTCCTTCCATCTAAAAGCAAGGAGTTGTAGTTATGTATTAAGTTAACTTTGACCAGGTTTGCACGCCATTATTGGTAAATTAGAAGAGCATAAACAAGGATTACCATGAAAGTAACTAGTAGTAACAAGGAAGCCTTGTGCTAGAACGCCATTTGAAAGCCCAATTTCAAAAGAAATTGTTTCAGCTACGTATTTCCCATAGCGGTTTAATGCGACTTGTTATTGCAAGAAATTTCGTTGCAGATGAACAACTTTCATTACACAATTGAGATCAATATGTAACTTTCGAGTTGCACGTCGTTACCGGTAATGTGGGCCCTGGTCAACAATAAATCGACGAAGGTAGAAAGGATTCCTGCAATTGGGTTAGCAATAGGATCTGAATAATGTATATGTTAGCCGAAAACTGGTTTTGATGTGTGCGTTTTGGGAAATAGCCTCATAATGATGCAGAATGGTTCTGACAGAGCGCTCAACATCCGAAAATTGCAACTTTTTCCAAGTTCATTTATCCATTCTGTTCCAACGAAGATTATTTTATTTGTATTTTCCTTTTTCGAAGAACTGAGAATTTTGCACTAATTCTAACGGTAACTGACTGAAGCGCCATTCTGGGAAAAACCAACGGCCGGAGGATTAAATAGATGTTAGGTCGCATATTTGAAATCGAAATGTTTTGAAACTGTTAATCTAGTTTTATCTTGCTCCTTTAACTTTTGGGTGCCTTCAATTAATATTATCGCATAGGAATCGACTTTATAGATTAAGAAATTGAGCACTGTGCGTCATTTTTAGACGATATGAAACTGACAATTAGTGATAGTGTTTACAAAAAAAAAAGGTTTAGGTGGCATCACTTTTAAATGACAAACGAAATCATGGACTACCTGCCTACACATATTTTATACAACAAATCATGTACGATGGACAATGGCTATTTAGTACGATTTGAACAAAATGAAATTCACGAACGACATTGAAATACACCAAATATGTCACTGAAGTTCAGAACAGTATAAATGCAGACGAGATTTTCTTCAATCCACATACCTAATAATCTATTAGATTTAAATACACATTTCCTAATACGATGAATTAACATGGCACATATTGCATTCCACACACAGGATCGCCATACATCGCATTAGTAGCATTAAAGCTGTTGCTATTTCTTCGTCTTATATCAAATGAGTTGTACCAACTTTCGACATGTCGATGAACGAATTGTAAGCAAATTAATTTGAATAAATACCAACAATTAATTTAAAAGGTCCACGTGCTACTGCTAAAATTTGTGTCATAAAAGCGCAGTTGTAATGTTGTTGTTTAGGACTCCTTGGCTTGGATGCTGTGAAGCCTTTAAATGAACTAATGAACCAGATATTTTCTATTTATTTCATCTCGTGGTTAATAGGAGTATAATGTCACGCACGACGTTATTTACATGCGTCGTTTTTAACTGATGCAGAGGAATTGATTTCATATCGTAATTACGACGTTTTATAAGGCTTCGCCGGCAGAAACTTAAGCAATATTCTCAACCAAACCTTCTACTACGTTACGGAGCAAGTTGTTTGATGGGCTGGGAAGAACAGATGAAATACTTTACGACCAAATATGCATACTTCCAGAATTCAGATTATCTGTACGACGGATTGCTATTACGTAACGAACAAGTTACAAATATGATAGGAAATGAAAATGTGCAATGTCTTCCACTACTGCAGGATCCTCTGGAAACTAGAGATTACTTTCTAGAATCTTACACGGTCAACAGATACTGGCTTTTCGAGACTTACTCACGAATTCAACAAATGGGGTTACTGGACATGTGGTACATTTGGAGACACTTCGCGTTTAGATTGATGACAAAATTGCCGGCAAAGGATCTCAGCATAAAACCCACGACAATACATGGTGATCAGCTTCGGATTACAGCAGCTTTAGAAATCCTCTCATTTACTGCATGAGTATACCTATTAGCTTCACTTCCATTTCTACTGGAAACAAAGCTGAAATTCATGTATTTAAGAGCACATAATTCGTACTAAAATGCTAGCGAAAAGTAATCACGGCGGCCTATTCCATGCAATACCGCTTTATCAAGTTGGTTTGCTCCACCGATATTCAGGTTCTGTAACTGAAGTGGATTTGTACCTAATTAAAGCCGATGCCATTAGTTTCGCATT
The DNA here is from genome assembly GCA_004115045.4 of Sinella curviseta. NCBI lineage: Eukaryota > Metazoa > Arthropoda > Collembola > Entomobryomorpha > Entomobryidae > Sinella > Sinella curviseta. Next base: position 8,747,591 of record CM023201.3, on the reverse strand, counting down.
AGATCTGCATTACTTGTTCGGCATTGCGTCGAAACTAACTTCTCAGAAACTTACGGCAGGTTCATACACTTAAGCCAAGTTGTGTTCTGTAGAATTGTATTTTATTGATTGTACTAATTCAATAAAGTAATAGGTGCAACGACGTATATTGTATTTCTCAGCGAAAGACCAAAATTATCATTTCGCAGTTGGCTTACAATGCGAACACATTGGCAGAATGAAACGTGAAGCTGGTATGTGGAGTATGAAGTGCATAAAGCGAATTTGTTAACGAGTCAATTAAACAATCCAGCCGTTGAGAAATATCACAACAAAGAAACCAATTATCTTCTCCTCGCGAAAGGAATCGATACCCAACTGTAGGTATTTATTTTGCACCAATTCCCGTCAGATCCTCTCTCGTATAATCCTATATCAAATCTAGCTACGTTACAATAAGGGCCTGCTTCACGTTGACGAATGCAGGATATATGTGCCCTTAGATAACGATATCTCTACGAAGAAAATGATGTTTTTTCTATTCGATGGAAATTGTGGATTAGGTTAAAATCTGATGTTATAAATGGCACTCCAGCAAACTGAGATCATGACTAATCCGCTCGAAAACGGTTTGGGTAAATGAAAACAGATCCTATATTATAATTTAAATTGTGACTGCCTGGTTACACATCTAGTGTGACTATCGTTAACGTTTACAAACTTAAACCATTCTTATCGGATTTGATTTTTAATATCATATGGTATTTTCGTGATAATTAATGTAATAGGCAATAAATTAATTCTCATGGCCGTCGTATATTTGCTGGAAAAAATCATAACATGCGTGGTGATCTGACCCGTCAGGTGCTGACGTAATCATTATTTAGTTGATCATAATTGATGCTATCATGAGACAGAATTGTGACTTTAAAGTACTATTCTTTGCGTATCCCTTAGGTTTGATGATAAGTATCCATTTGATTATCTTTTCAGAACAGTAAGACTGTCAAAGTTTCAAATTATGAAATACTGATCTACGGAAATCTCTGCGAATCACCATAATTTAGTTACTAGATAATGTGTATTTGACGGATGATATATCGGTGAACATAATGTTGCTGGTCTCGTAGTATAGATATGCTAGAAATTTGACACACCGACATTTCATATAACAAATATCTTTCATGGTTGTTAGTATAAAGGATCGCAATAATATGGGTGCAAACTACTTAGCTACATGCGTTATTTAACCCAAAATAATAATAGAATGTAATTAGTTGAATGAATGACTTGTTAAATGGGAAGAAAATACATTAACTGCTCTCTTGTAGATAGCATACTGAAGATTTATTACTGATGGAAGGAATTTTTAATAACGCTGCAAAATAACAGCGTTGAAGACTTTGCGACTAAAATTTAAAAATAAAAAATTAGTGATGTCACATTCGTACTGAACGTAGTTTTCCGACAGGGTTACCGTAACTTTTTACTATTATAAGCTAAATGACGAATACTTTTACACATTGCAATATAAATTGAATATAACGATGTCGTTCTTCTCCTCCAACCTAGTAGAACTATCGCATTCTATGAAAGAATTTGACGACCTATTTCTAAACAGATGCGGAAACGGGTTTCTCGTCAGCAAAGGTACTCGATCTTCTTTTCAGACAATGTTTGTGGTAATTAAAGATAATGGAAGATGGGAAGTAAATAAATTATAACCAGTACGTTTGTTTTCTTTAATTGATTGTTGTAATTGGAATATTTATGCATGTTTGCTAAAAGGTCAATCAAAAGAAACGGATACCTGAGAATTGATGCAGCAACCGATTTCTTTTTAATTTCAAGCAACCTGACAATGCGTTATTAAATAATGTGCTTTAATCCGCAAGTTTTGAAAATAATGATTTTTCAGTTATAGAAAGCTTGATGCACCTTTATAAATATGTAATTGAAAATAATGTACAAAAGTTTCAACTATGGGACATTTCGATGCCAGATAGTGGTTTTGCCGTTTAAACATTGTAATTGTCAAAACATGTGAATAACGTAACATTTAAAAATAGAAAGGAGAAGCAGAGATCTTTAATTTCCTTACAATGGTCAAATCAGATCAGTACGTGTTACTATTGAAATTCCTGAACTGAAATAAAGTTAAAATGGTGAAAATATGGCGCCTTTGTAAACAATGTGGGAATGCGCATCATCTGCAATACGTCATTCTTAATTAAAGATATCCGCGATCCCATTTGTTTGGAAGCAATTGAAATTGTCTTCGAAACTCGCAAAAGTTAGATAGTTCGACGCCATGAAGCTATCGTTGCGCCCCGGGTATCGATTTCATAAGAACAGGTTCTCCAGTTGCGGCTTCAGTAACTTAAAGATTAAATAAGCTAATGGAAGCCTTAGTTCGGGAAAGGATTGCTATCACAAATGCAAAAAGCCACAATTCCAAAAAGCCACAACTCCTAAAAGCCACAAGTCCGATAACATTCTTCGAAAACGCAAAAGATTTTATGCCAGTAATGAGAAAAACACATTGCTTCCCGGCTAATAATACAATCCCGGATAGGCAATTTTTCTTCCTCTTAATTGTTTCGATGACATTAATATCTATTGTGGCTTTTCGGACTGTCGCTTTTTGGAATTGTGGCTTTTTGGATTTGTGGCTTTTTGTATTTGTGGCTTTTTGGATTGGTGGCTTTTTGGATTTGTGACTTTTTGGATTGTGGCTTTTTGGATTGTGGCTTTTTGGATTGTGGCTTTTTGGATTTGTGGCTTTTTGAATTGTTGCTTTTTGGATTTGTGGCTTTTTGGATTTGTGGCTTTTTGGATTTGTCGCGTTTTGGATTTGTGGCTTTTTGGATTTGTCGCGTTTTGGATTTGTCGCGTTTTGGATTTGTGGCTTTTTGGACCTGTGGCTTTTTGATACACACCGGAATATCAATATTATTGTTTCACTGAATTTAATGTTAGTGGTTTTGTTTTAAGATTGCAACAGCTTCTTGATTTCTTCGCTTCGTGAATATAGTTTCCAATACACTAAGTAAACTAGGACCTTTCGGTTATGAGTACTTGCAAAACCGACGAATATAAAGTCCATAAAACAGATACTAGAATCACAGTGCAAGCCAAAAATATGAAAAGGGAGATCGTTAAGCATAATGATAGTGGAATACGCACAGCATACTGCGATCAGGACACATATAGCAACTAGCAGAAGAAGGAATTTCTCTGTTGCTTAATTTGCTGCTGTAAGGACTCTCGACATGCGGTCATGACTCCTCAGCGCTTAAGAAAAACTTGATGAATTCATACACAAATTGCTCGAGAACGTTTGCATTCCTTCAATGAAAACAAAACCTATCAGCGTTGTAAAATCAGAGAAATATTGTAAAAGTGCACAGAAAGGGGACGCTAAACAAGCACGCCAAAAAGGGGACGGAAAAAACTTAATGTTTCAACTATAATAATCAATGATTTATTGCAAAAACGTAATCTCTTAACTGTTAGTAAATGACGGATTTTAGCGATTTTAAAGTTTGTTTTTAAAGAAATATAGAACAGCAATGTTTGCGTCTTATTTCCCTGCACGGGGTGAAGCAGTTAACAATAATTTTAATTTTAGAGTGATTGTAGCACGGCATAATGGGCACGCCACGCCAGGGCACGGCACGGCATGGGAATCTACCCAACGATCCCAAATGTTAAACAAAATACTATTGCACATCAACTCAACACAGATACTAATCAACCTATTGACCAGAAATATGACAATGATATCCACGAAAGGGAACGTGGCTTCAGAATCCTTCAGAAGGTTGGATGAAAATTAATATTTTGGGCAAACGAGTATAGCACGAGTTACAAATCGATGTAATGCTTGTATTGAATAAACAACCACAACTGCTAACTCAAAAGCACAACCGTAAACTGCATCCTTTCTGTCAACAATAAACAAACATGGATTTTTGGGATTTTTACCTGATGGCAGAAAATAATTGAAAACCAACACTCCTTATCTGTAGTGGCACCAAACATAAACATTATTATTTTGCCAAAACAAGCATGAACTCTTGCCTTCTGACACTTTTGCTGAAATTAATATTTCCTTATAGCGTAGCGTATAGATACGTACGCTTATAAGGTAGCACATTGGGATACTAATAGACATGGACATTTAATTAAAAGTAATGGGGTGTTTACTTATTACCAGAACCTGTACATCTTAAAATGCTGCAGTAGTAGCAAAACGTCAACCAACAAACCTAATCCTGTTGTCGGAAGCCTACGTCAATACTGCTAACTCAGCCAATGGTAATGATCTCCTTCATCAGGCAAGCACCTTTAAAGAGCAATTAAAATATTAAATAGCAAATATATACGGGGTTTATTTTTGTAAATTCAGCGTTAAAACTTTATACGCACTAGATCGCACAGTAAACTACCCAATCAATGTTCCGAAACCTTCGATCTATTTACTGAAGTCATCGGAGAACTCGCTGGAATTCAATAATATGGCTGGAATGGCGCCGAACTTTGATATAACTCACGTCAGCGACAATGCTTAATTTTAATTTCCACATAAAGATTGTTATTAAAATAATACATTCCAAACACTCGGCTGCATTGTTTTGGTTCCTGTTTCCAAATAGATAAAAATTGCTACATACATGCAAATAATTCGGAAATTGATTAATCGAATCGTGTTTTGAGTAGTAGTCCAACTATCCATGTATGTACTCGTGTGCTTCTCGTAAAAACAAAAATGGATTAGGAAATCGTTGTCACATATTTTAAGCTTACCAGTCCTTAATTTATAGTGAGTAGGTACTTTCGGAGTTTATTAATAGGTGCACAAAGACGTATTGTTAAGATGAGTAAACTACTGTTTTACTCCGTTTTTAATATTTTAAACCATTATTAGCCCGCAGGACTCTTCTACGGGGTGACGCACCGTAGCTCACCTCACCTTGTTTTTGTATTCACTCATATAGCAGCTGACTTTGCCTCTTCGTTCTGCTCTACTCGTCTACTATACTCTTCTGCTTTGTTCCGGTTTGTTTACTTTTGTCAGCTGTGTGTACCATGACTTGATATGCGAGAGGGTCTGTAATACAGAATATTACAAATTTACAAAATCATCGTTGAAATTAAGTAGTAATAATTATAAAGCTGCTGAAGAATTACGGTTGCATATACTTGTCAAAGATTCAATCGTATCATGAATTGACTTTTGCAAACGTAATATTTGTTGGCAATCTAGTACTTCCAATCCTCGCACGTGCCGTATTATTTAAAAATTTGTCCACTTTATGGAACTAATGATCAGGAGTATATATTTTTTGTACTTGCTTTCCAACAGTTCTCCACTTAAAGCTGAATAGACAACAGCTTCTTGGCTTTCAAATCGCATGATACTGAATAATAATAATTCTTGAAGTGTTTGTATTTGCTGGTATGATTTGAATCAAGCTTTCGATTACGCATTTATTCGTAATTCCATTCCAGCCGATATAGTACGTTGTCCTGTTTTATATGCCACTGGACATTGACGTTTGGCACGAATTCGCTGTGTACAACTCAAAAAATATGCATGCAAACAATTCAATGGCCTGTGGTACCGACGACGAAAGAATAGAAAAGTAGGTTATTTGCTTCGTTTTACGCTCAAGATATACCGGCAATTGTAAATGATATCGGAGATAATTCTATTAACATGACGAATTGAAGGTTATCTATACTCACCTCTCTGGAACACAAATGTGATGAATTTTTTCACTAGTCATCTGTAGACCTACTGGTCAATTTTCTGCTAATTATTTTCAGATCATCTGAAATCATCATCTTCGCACCACACAATGCGATACATCTGAATCAGATGTATCGCATTGTGTGGTGCGAAGCGACTAAATGCACATTTGTTGTAGCCAATTGATCGGTTTGGAAACCTGCTGCATTATTAATTGCATGTATATTCAAATATTATTCTTACGAAGACCACCGAACATTTAAAAAATACACATATTTACTTCCTCAGGTTTCCGGCACAGTCAAAAAACCTACTGAAATCACAATCCCTCAACAACTTGGCTGTACCCAACTGCCGCTCAGCATGCATCTTGGTGAAAAATTTACCTACGGAAATAGAAACCAAACAAGCTGTAAGAAATTCATTGATCGACATCAAACAATAATATTAAGTTTCTTTTCTATTACGAAGACAAACCGAATCCATCTCTGTTACCCAAAGAACTTTGGAAAAAGCACAATGGCAATCGGTGCTCTCGCAGACAATTACTGGAGCTTTGTGAAATGTATAAAATTGCAACGAAGCCATAACGGTCAATGACATTTTGCGGAATGAAACCAAAATTGTGTTCGTAACATTGTTATAGCGTGAATGTTTATATTGTTCGAGGAAATGAATTCCCGCGGAATCTTTCGAAACTAATTAGCACACTCTCAGTTCCGATAATTACTTTTGAAATTGATTTCTCGTGGATCAAGTAGCAGCAAGTTAGTCGTGATCAGACTGGACAAGCAATGATCTGTTGAGAAGCTACAAATTCAGAAACAAGACAAGTAAATAAATGCTACCCGAAAGTTAAATGTGTCAAGTGGTTGCAATTATCTAATGGCAACTTGAGTGCTTATAGTTGCAAAACCGACTTAAGTGATTATGTTTACATTTACAGCTTTTTAATCATGTCGCCTTGTATAATAATGGATTCCATAAGTAAATGGTCTCCATGACTTTGCTGTCCTGAGACAGTACTCGGCTCGGTTTGTTGGATACCCTCATTAGCAGATTATAGAAAGCCCGTTTTGCACAGATGTCTTTGCGGTAAGGAAATGGCATGGCATTTATCACAATATTAGATGTCTTCACTATAGAGATATAATAACAATATTGTCGGGACTGGTACAAACCTCATTACAAAAATAATTTTATGTGGTTCATGGTAAATCTGTAGGCTTTATCTAAATTTCTGTATCCACAAATAAGAATTCCATGAATTTTACATTAATTGTACTTTATCATTTTTTGTGTAGATATGGTAGCATTCTTTAAAAGTTGGATGCTAAGAGACATTATCTATGGTACTTTTAACACAAAAAGTAATTGAGCAGTCATTAATATAGTACCTATACACATTGACGAATTCCAGGCCAGCATGAGGACCCCAGTTTTTACTAAGCATCGCTTGGTTCATTAACTGGTATGTATCTTGGTGGCTACATTTTCATACATGCAGCCATTTTGTATGTTTGGGAACGGTTACTATTGCACACGTCGCAGGTATGATGTAATATGAAATCGTTTTTGATTCAATTTCCTGATAGTATTGTGGTCCACTGATGGCGAAATAAAACTACAGCGTTTACGTCCCTGCCAATTGGTGTCAGTACAGTCGTCAGTTAAATTTAAACAGTTTTTTGGACAGTTTAGATGTTTTTGTACACACGAACCAATGCAAAGAATGAACACCAAAGTTCTCAGACTCAATAGAAATGAAGGTACATTTAAGAAATGCACAATTTGCAAAATAAAAAGCAAAATATCTGTAAAAGTTGCCACACGCATTACCGTCTCCGTTCGCATCGGTAAAATCTAAATGTTGCCAAGACCCAACAGAACATCACCTACGTTAAACCTTGTTTCTTTATATTGAGTGTCCGGTGGGGTGTATTGAATTAGGTCATTGGAATCTTACATGATGCCAATTTTTTTTCTTGCTAAATTTATATTATGTTCAAAGCAACATAGAGAAGTCTAACGGCAATCTCGGCTAGCAGCCTTGCTAGCCACATTGAGCACATTACTTAATTGTTTTATCAGTTGATCATTTTCTTTTGAATGAATTTGAAATTGTCCGTTAAATCCATTTTTCCTTATATTCATCCAGCTAGTTGTGAACCTACACTTCCGATCGCTTTATTTATCTGATGCAGAAAAAAATAAAACCCAATGACAATTTAGTTCGAAGCACGCAAATTTCAACAAAAATATTCTTTTGGTGTGAAGATTTCCATACAGTCCAAAATGACAAGTAATTTACTTACCTTCAAGTGATCATCTAACGGATACGCAAACAGAGTTTCACTTTAGCTTTTTGCGAAAATATATCTTAAGCAATTATATATTGTAGCACAAACGATGCTTATAAATCTGAGTTCGTAAACCGTCGTAAAGTAGAGCAGAAAATATCAGAGATAATTTTATGCGTTTTGCAAAAACCAAATATTTTCCACACTGTAAACCAGCTATCTATTTCAATATCAGTTACGTAAAACGAACTCATCCCATTCGTTTCTAGATGGTGACGGATGTCATGAGTGGAGTTGCAGTAAGAAGAAAAACAAGTTACGCATAATTCATAATTGAGTTGCTAAGAGTTGGACTGTGACTTTTACCTCTTTTCTCTCTGGAATGGGAATGCAGCGAAACTACCATAAACATTTGTTTATGGGCGCGTGTTTCAGTATTGGAAGATTAATCTCCAACGTTTTATCGTTAAAACGAAATGAGGTTACTTTTATTCATGCACCAATGTCAACATATAAATCAAATTGGCAAATACGAGCATGCCCCATGAGCAGAGTTCGACTGATTTGAGTCAATGCCCCATGACCACAACTGACCTTTGCTCTCAAAAATCCACTTTACTGTTATTTGGCTTTATTTCGTCCTTTACGTATCAATTCATGAAATTTAGTTGCCGTACAAATAACCAATAAAGTGTTTTGCAGCTCACAAATAGTTAAACTAGGCTGCTTCTGTCAAACTAGGATGCCAAGTTTCTGCTTTGTATAATAATTAATTAATACAGTATTGTATTTAATTATTAACGTTGCGAGAATAGCTGATAACTCATTAGTATTTAATCAATGTACTGTTTCCATTTTTTGTGAATTCCGTTATATAACCTTGAAGTCGCACACATAACACTTCATTTTTGTTTGTGACCTGTTACCGATCAAAGTCAAGAAGGCAACAGTAATTCTATAATCGGCATCCAATGTATACATGGATTTTCTTTAGCACTTGTGACTTTTATATAGGTTGCTGCCTATCCTTATTTATTTCACCAGTTATTGTAATTGATTTTTCTTATTTTTCTGTACGTTTCTGGTAAAAGACTGATTACTTTGCTGAGCGTGTGTAGAGATATAATCGGATATGATGTGTGGTAATGTCTAAACTCAATATATGTAAATCACTACGCCACGAGATAGCCTTTCGGTCACCACCCCCTCACTCGCAATGTATACATTAGCAGAAAGAAGTCAGTACTATCGATATACTTGTAATGTCCGTACTGGTAAAACGTCCTGCAATTGGCACTTGGTTTGTTGTTTTTAATGTCGAAGCTCCAATTTAGTTATCCTTTATTTTTTATGTATTTGCAGAACCTAAATAATTTTTGATTAGGATTTTATTTGTAAGAATGCTTTCAACTTGTTAAACCCATACTTTCGCTTACAAATTCATGCTACGTACAAAGCACCTACCGATTGACAAAACGACAATAATGGACAAAATAACCTGGCGTCAAATAACTTTGAAACTGTATCCAATCACACAAAAATGTAAACGAAAGGTAATTTTATTTTCATATGTAATATATATTCTCATCTCACGCCTGGAGTTTGGCGAATGTTAAAATGTGTGTGTATTAAGTTACGACTGCTGAAATTTAAATACGGTGGCATATATATTGGAGAAAATAGTCTCTCAAACTGCTGGACATTACCTGCGCAACAAATTGAGAAGGATAAATAATTAATTTAAAATACAGTAGTTGCGCAATTAGAATTCTTGTAGCTACTAAAGGTTACGACGATATGTTGTGGTGTGACTTGAGAAAAGATGCGAATGCATTCGAAAACACAAATGATTGTGTGACTAATGACTAAATGACATTAAATGATTTTTACTTAATTTTCCTGATGAAAGTTTGGCATTGTGAAAGCAAAGTATAAGGCATTGCGCGGACAGCTCCTCAATTTACAGTCAGGCCAATTAAGTACCGATTATAGCAATATCGCCTTATTTGGTATTATTTTTGACGCAGATATTACGAGCTTTTCTGATTCATGAGCTATTAGTTGAATTCGAATATTAGAATGATTATACGAACAGGTAAATAAGTAAGGAAGTAAGTTTATTGTCGAATGAAAACCTTCGTACAAGTAAAAAATATGTACAAGTACAAAATAGGTACGTACGTAATCTAGAGGTACTTAAACTCCAGGTTGCCTCATTCATCGTTAGCATCTCTAAGCACACAATTATGTTGTACTATTTTAATGGAATACCTGAAACGCTGAAAATGACCTTCCATTATTTGTGATCGACTTAATACCAATATTGTATCGAGCGGCGGTGGAGAGATTATAAGTTATTATATTACGCATTGAGTGTGCATAATTTGAAAGGCTGAGCCCAGTATATTTACAAGCAATTTGCTGAGAACTCACATTGTTTTGGAAAAACAATTTCGTTTTACTTTTCCTTATTCTACTCGTGTTTTATGAATTGCGCTTACGGACAGATATATGAGATACGTCCTTCAGTATTTGGAACCTACACTTTCAAAACCAAGTTTTCTGCCGATTATATTAAATTTTGTTGTCGAGATGTTATATCACTACAAAACGTTGCTTTTCATTGCTGATAAAGTATATAACTGCACAGAGATTTCTAAAATAATCGACCCGATTAACATTTTGTTTCTGGCCACATCATTAAAGACTGTATATCATTTGTTGATTTAAGTTTAAAAACCGCCACAATAAATAAATATACAAGTCCAGCAATACGATTCATAAATACCTATTACTGTCAAATATAGCTGAATTCTTTGGCCAATAGCTCCTTAATTAATAAATGTCATTTTTTCTTGGTGCCATATTCCACAAAGCTACTGCATGAGCTGAATTGATGACAATAGCTTACTGCGAGTAACTTATTAGGTTATATCTTTTTTAACACAAGTAACTACGGTCAGTTTTTTATTACGAAGAATGACAATTGGAGCTGTATTAACTGCCTAAAAATTCAACCGAACCGTCAGTAAACACCTACCAAGCAAAAAGTCAAAATATGTGTGTACAGTATAGTTGTGGCGTGAAAGTCGACCCCATGATCGAAATGTGCTTCATAGGAATATCTCGAGTCAAGTTATTGGATTCCTTCAGTTCATATAATTGACTACATTATCAACTTCTTTGCCGTGGAAAACAAAGTCGGCTGTCGCAGAATCCACGTCTGAGGGGTACAACTTATTTTACTTCTAAGCAAGGAAATTTGAAAACTTACACAATCTGCATCTCGCGTTTAATTGTGACGACGCCTTGACTCACAAAACAGCATTAGTTGAGTAGCATTTTATCAACGTAGATTGGCAATATTTACTCCCGCACCGCAGCAATTGTTACGAATATTAACTATTTGATCAAGTTTGGTTACGACAACAAAAATTGCACACGATAATTCCTCTGTAGAATCTCAATAGTATAAACTTTTGAAAATCGTCTGTGGAACTATAGTCTACAGTAAGGACGCGTTTCGCTATAATTCTTATGGGAAGTCAATGATCCTTGACGTGAGAGTCTAGAATCTCGGCGGATGAGGAAGCTCAAACACTTAAGTGCTTTTCAATCGGTTTGTGATGACAATTATACATATGTATCATGTACAGTATTTGTATACTCTCTGAATGTGCAAAATTATGAAACGCTGAGCCTGGTATATTTATAAACAATTTGCTAAAAAAACTCACGTTGTTTCGAAAATGCATACGTGTGGGCTATTATACTTTTATTCTTTCCTTTCCTTCATATGTGAGCCACGGTTATATAAATCAAACTTTTGTCCTGAACACAACATTAAGAATAAAACACCTAATGTAGAGTAAAGTAAACACATTATGCCAATAATAATATTGAGTCATTAAAGCATGTATATTTTTCGGAAATATTTGTATCTACGAGTCACAAATATATTACTTTAATATAATCGTATTTACATACGTAATACACATAAGCTGGAATTTTTTCAAATATTATAAATTCGTGTATGTTTTGATACGATTACTAAGATTTATTTGCCATAATTGCTCTACAGTTCAAACTAATATATAAATTTTCGACATTATCTACTCATAACATTGTTTTTCCAAGAAGAAGTTAACTTTCGAAACTAACATATAATCTGGCATGGTTTATGACAACATGCATCTACTTACATCATGATAATTGCCACTTGCTGCATTTGAAAGCACGAAAGTATTATTTTAATGCTCGACTTTCTCCGACCGTGAATAAAGTAGCTCACTATTGTGTCGAGTTAGAAGTTTGAAACGTTGTTTTTGAACCAAAACTAACTGTTATTTGTTGATGGAATCTGACGCATTGTTTTGACGGAAACATCAAACAAACTTAATATTGGTTTCAGACAGCCTTAATGTAAAAGGCCAAGTCTTTAATTATTACGGTACCATTGAAGGCATGAAAACGGAAACCAAAGGCAACCAATTAGGATTACTTTCACCACTTTATGCTGACATTTTAAGAACCGTGGTTATACTATAAATTAAAATCTTCTTACTTCCTGAACCATAAGCATCAAATCGAATCCATTTTGTAGGATGATTGAACGTATTGTATATCATTTTTGTCGTTTTGAGGAACATTAAAGCCGATAGAATTTTCTGGTCAGGAATATCAACATATTTTCGTTGAAGATCAGTTACTTGGCACTTCACAGATCATAATAGTGTTGAAATGAGTTAACTCTGTCTAGGTAATTTGACTTCTGATGGATGAATACTTACTGGCTGCCGGCTTCTGTCTCATGTTTTCTTTACCAGTCAGTTGGCAATGTATTGGCACATTAGATACTTTTATGATTTCTACAAATGGAACATTTACGAATGAAAATAATCCAGTTATACCAACAGAGCCAACGGTAATAAATGGTTACCATGCTTTCCAACTTTTTGGGCTATCAATTTGGTAATTTATTTCTAGCTTTCTCTCGTTTGATTGCTCTGATTAACCAAGACACAGACACAAATCTATTTAATTTAAAGGCTTCAATCAAGTTTGTGAATTTTCACAGTTAAAGTTATTATCACTTCATTTCTTGTATATTAATGGGCTCCGTATAGAAGGTTGTAGATACTCAACGTCATTTGTATAATCAATAAGACATCTCCAAGCTACAAGAGAATTATCGAAATGACAATTGGCTTTAGTGCAGTTTAGTGTCGTTTATAGGATTTCTGCCCTACTTGGGTATTTATCAAACAAGTAGGGCTAACGAATGGGTCATACTTTACTCTATAAAATAATATAAGCTTTAGTGCAATCACAATAGTTAAATATAAGACCATGCACATTTGCTGTAAGGAACAAACTGGAAAGCAACTTATAATACTGCCTTTACTTGGAAAATAAAGGAAGCCGGTAAAGTGGTAATGAAAGCAAGTAGCAAGTTCTGTTAGTCTCGGAACACGACAAACCTGCTGACATTAATTTCTGTTATTGTGGTAGTTGTCCTGTTTTGATAATCCTTCCAAAGCTTTATGCTTACAATTAGAAATACCCCTTCCGGCGGCTAGAAAACAAATGGAAACATTCAGTAAGCACAAGACTGAAAAATAGAGGTTAAAAGTACTTGGGACAAAACATGCTTCTGGCAAATGGTTCAAATTATATGAAACAATATTTCTGATTTATTTTCATTATTTTGTGTAATCCACTTTAATGACATAAATCCGAGAAACTGGTTAGAATATTCCATTGGCTTCTTCAATCAGGTTTTTTTATAAAACAGAAAAGTGTTCGAAATGGGTTTGGGTACGCATTCCTTTGAGACACTGTGTTTGTATGAGTAGTCGTTTTTGTTCGGAAATAGTTCCGATTTTCTTTTTACTGTAGGACGCGTAGTAAACTGGTTGGTTTTCCATGGAGTTTTTATTTTCATCTCTACAAATTCATACTAGATATTTTGTATTCACGATTAACTTATTCCGTGCTATCAATAAATTCGACTACTTGCGAAAACTCATCCTATGCCAACACGTTGAACGCATCTATCTGTGTTAAGAAAGAAACAATTTACAACAGACATATTGAGCTTAGACGCTGTGCATGTGAACAACCTCTAAACGGTAAATCTTGTTGAAAATAAGGAGCTAAGACATTGTTTTAACGAATTCCTTAAACCTAACAGCGCGACTATTTGTACTGGGACCTTTTGATGTACTTTTTATGTCATCATACTTAATCTCAAAAAACGCTTTGTGACTACAGCATTTGTTAAATTGTTACTGTGTATCAATTACTTAAACCACTTGAAGAAGTATTTAATCTACCCGTTCGAATTATGATTAATCGTCATAATGTACATTATTCTCACAAACAATTTCCAATGAAGCACCAATGTGTTCAAAAGTTACAAATCAGACATTCATGAACTATCACGCAACAAATCCCACAATTACACATACGTTGCGCAGTTCCTAATTCTACCACTATAACATATCATTATTAATTGCACGTAATTTGTTTCTCAACGCATTATAAACATAAACATAAACATTTCTTTATTGAAACGTGTCTTTCCAACCTCACAGTACAACGATACTATGTACATTATACTCGCAAATGGTGGTTACCTCAAACTCGTTTTCCATACAATGACATACCAAGTTCATTTATATCATTAGCGTATTCTCCAAATGCTTAATAATTCAGTTTGTATTTTGTAAATCATATCGGTACTACAGATTTTGTATAACAATGACATTTTAATGCCGGATATGTATTAATTGGAAATGGGATCAAAATTTAATGATCTCAGTTTAATTGAACAATTTAATTGTATATATGAACAAAACACACGTCTTTCTGACAATTTTGCTGAACCGTCAACGACAGCAAGTCACATGAATAGAATTAACAGTACGTTTGTATGTATGAGTGACGTTTTCCTTCGTCCTTGATGACGCTGAATTTTGTTGCATTAATGAACAAGAGCTGGTGAACCGGTCTCATGGCCGTCACTGTGTACAGTAATAATGGCCAATTACTACTGTATCGGCTGACCGTTTCTATATTTTTTGTTATAAAAACTGAACTCAATGTAAATGAATTGAGTTGAGAAGTGAGTTGAATTTTGTTGGGGCTTCTTGAGACTATACGATGCAAGTTCACATCGTTATTGTTGTACAGCAACAAAATTACTGTGAACTTGATTCTTACTAGTTGCGGTGAGAGCGGTAACCACCTATTAAGTATTTCATGCTTCCGGCAGTTAATTAGCAAATAAATCACCTGAGCCTCAATACTATTGTATTCAATTTGCAAGTAAAACTTTATTTCCTTCATATTATCACTAACTCCAAATTGGAGGACGTACCTGTGAAACAGTATTTCACATGGCTCACTAAAGTTTTCCTAATGCGACGTTAACAATACTCAATCCCATCAACGGATATACCGGACCACGACACAAATTAATGCAAATATTAGTTTGGTTGGCGAGTTTTTACTAATAAAGGGCGGAATGTTGGTGGTGGTAACGCAATGTGTGCATGAGAAGCAAATTACAGATACAAGTATTTAAGCTTAGATAAGATCTTAGTCAGCCCTACCGTTCATACCCGCCGCGGAACGATTTCATTCGCCAGCGAGCATGCATACGTCAACACCATTGGCTCTGTCACTCATCATCTTCATAGAACAAGACTGTTGTGCCAGATCCAAACTTTTAAACTGCATCATTTAAGCAGTGTTCGTGATTATTGTTGAGTGAATCGAGTATAGACTGGTAGAACAGACTTCAGTGATTCTACCAGTGTATTCATCTCAGCAGTACGTTGAGTGTGTGATTTTCCTTGGGGATTTTAGTCAGTGATGTTTGTGTCTGTGCACGATTGCTATATGTTTACGTTGATTCTACTCATTTACTAAAATCCAAAAGGAAAATCACACACTCAACGTACTGCTGAGATGAATACACTGGTAGAATCGCCGAAGTCTATTCTACCAGTGTATACTCGGTTTACTCAACAAAAATCACGAACACTGATTAACTGATGAGTTTTAAAACCACTTGATACGGACACAAGACAAAGTAAGGGCAAGGATGAAAGGATGATATGCACTCCATTCGTTATTGTGGGCAAACGAAGTTAGGCTGCCTATAGTATACCTTAGATATCATTTCATCGAATGTTAAGGGGGTCATATAATAAATACGTTAAGGGGGTCACAATAAATACGTTAAGGGGGTCACAATAAATACGTTAAGGAGGTCACAATAAATACGTTAAGGGGGTCACAATAAATACGTTAAGGGGGTCATATAATAAATACGTTAAGGGGGTCATATAATAAATACGTTAAGGGGGTCATATAATAAATACGTTAAGGGGGTCACAATAAATACGTTAAGGGGGTCACAATAAATACGTTAAGGGGGTCATATAATAAATACGTTAAGGGGGTCATATAATAAATACCTTAAGGGGGTCATAATAAATACGTTAAGGGGGTCATATAATAAATACGTTAAGGGGGTCATATAATAAATACGTTAAGGGGGTCACAATAAATACGTTCAGGGGGTCACAATAAATACGTTAAGGGGGTCATATAATAAATACGTTAAGGGGGTCATATAATAAATACGTTAAGGGGGTCACAATAAATACGTTAAGGGGGTCACAATAAATACGTTAAGGGGGTCACAATAAATACGTTAAGGGGGTCATATAATAAATACGTTAAGGGGGTCATATAATGAATAAGCTAAAGGGGTCATATAATAAATACGTTAAGGGGGTCATATAATAAATACGTTAAGGGGGTCATATAATAAATACGTTAAGGGGGTCATATAATAAATACGTTAAGGGGGTCACAATAAATACGTTAAGGGGGTCACAATAAATACGTTAAGGGGGTCACAATAAATACGTTAAGGAGGTCACAATAAATACGTTAAGGGGGTCACAATAAATACGTTAAGGGGGTCATATAATAAATACGTTAAGGGGGTCATATAATGAATAAGCTAAAGGGGGTCATATAATAAATACGTTAAGGGGGTCATATAATAAATACGTTAAGGGGGTCATATAATAAATACGTTAAGGGGGTCATATAATAAATACGTTAAGGGGGTCACAATAAATACGTTAAGGGGGTCACAATAAATACGTTAAGGGGGTCACAATAAATACGTTAAGGGGGTCACAATAAATACGTTAAGGGGGTCATATAATAAATACGTTAAGGGGGTCATATAATGAATAAGCTAAAGGGGTCATATAATAAATACGTTAAGGGGGTCATATAATAAATACGTTAAGGGGGTCATATAATAAATACGTTAAGGGGGTCACAATAAATACGTTAAGGGGGTCATATAATAAATACGTTAAGGGGGTCATATAATAAATACGTTAAGGGGGTCACAATAAATACGTTAAGGGGGTCATATAATAAATACGTTAAGGGGGTCATATAATAAATACGTTAAGGGGGTCATATACTGAATACGCTAAAGGGGTCATTTAATAAATACGTTAAGGGGGTCATAATAAATACGTTAAGGGGGTCACAATAAATACGTTAAGGGGGTCATATAATAAATACGTTAAGGGGGTCATATAATAAATACGTTAAGGGGGTCACAATAAATACGTTAAGGGGGTCACAATAAATACGTTAAGGGGGTCACAATAAATACGTTAAGGGGGTCATATAATAAATACGTTAAGGGGGTCATATAATGAATAAGCTAAAGGGGTCATATAATAAATACGTTAAGGGGGTCATATAATAAATACGTTAAGGGGGTCATATAATAAATACGTTAAGGGGGTCATATAATAAATACGTTAAGGGGGTCACAATAAATACGTTAAGGGGGTCACAATAAATACGTTAAGGGGGTCACAATAAATACGTTAAGGAGGTCACAATAAATACGTTAAGGGGGTCACAATAAATACGTTAAGGGGGTCATATAATAAATACGTTAAGGGGGTCATATAATAAATACGTTAAGGGGGTCATATAATAAATACGTTAAGGGGGTCATATAATAAATACGTTAAGGGGGTCACAATAAATACGTTAAGGGGGTCACAATAAATACGTTAAGGGGGTCACAATAAATACGTTAAGGGGGTCACAATAAATACGTTAAGGGGGTCATATAATAAATACGTTAAGGGGGTCATATAATGAATACGCTAAAGGGGTCATATAATAAATACGTTAAGGGGGTCATATAATAAATACGTTAAGGGGGTCATATAATAAATACGTTAAGGGGGTCACAATAAATACGTTAAGGGGGTCATATAATAAATACGTTAAGGGGGTCATATAATAAATACGTTAAGGGGGTCACAATAAATACGTTAAGGGGGTCATATAATAAATACGTTAAGGGGGTCATATAATAAATACGTTAAGGGGGTCATAATAAATACGTTAAGGGGGTCATATAATAAATACGTTAAGGGGGTCATATAATAAATACGTTAAGGGGGTCACAATAAATACGTTCAGGGGGTCACAATAAATACGTTAAGGGGGTCATATAATAAATACGTTAAGGGGGTCATATAATAAATACGTTAAGGGGGTCACAATAAATACGTTAAGGGGGTCACAATAAATACGTTAAGGGGGTCACAATAAATACGTTAAGGGGGTCATATAATAAATACGTTAAGGGGGTCATATAATGAATAAGCTAAAGGGGTCATATAATAAATACGTTAAGGGGGTCATATAATAAATACGTTAAGGGGGTCATATAATAAATACGTTAAGGGGGTCATATAATAAATACGTTAAGTGGGTCATAATAAATACGTTAAGGGGGTCATAATAAATACGTTAAGGGGGTCATAATAAATACGTTAAGGGGGTCACAATAAATACGTTAAGGGGGTCATATAATAAATACGTTAAGGGGGTCATAATAAATACGTTAAGGGGGTCATAATAAATACGTTAAGGGGGTCACAATAAATACGTTAAGGGGGTCATATAATAAATACGTTAAAGGGGTCATATAATAAATACGTTAAGGGGGTCATATAATGAATACGCTATGGGGGTCATATAATGAATAAGGGGGCGCGGCGGCGAATATAACTGGTGGAGTTCACCAAGAAGATTACGAGCTGGGAGTTTTGCATTCTATAGAGCACCTCTCAAACCACATATCCATACTCAAACTAACTTTACCCACAATATCGAATGACATGCATTCCATCCTTTCTTTATGCTCCTCCTGCAGAACCGTCTTCTTCATCATCATCATCTCTCACATGGAAATCAGGCACTGCTGCGTTAAAGTGGCAACCGTGAAATGAGAAACATTACGTGATCGGAATATCACTTTTAATTTTGGGGATGCAATGAGTCACTAAAACGCATTAGTTAGTTAAAAATCAATTGATTGGCTCAAATTTATTTAGTTACCCATTTTAAATGGGAGCTGCGGGCAAGTCCGTTGCTCAATAAACACATAGACAGGTCACTTTTACCTGCGTTAGTAAAAAGGAACCAACTAGGAGTAATTCCGTGATCGGTATCAGAAAATACATTAAGTTTAGGTTTTATTGTAAATATATACCAAATCCATGTCTTTTACACAAACAACTTTGTAAAAGCACAATGGCAATCGGAGTTCTCGCCAAGTTTTATATGAGGTCCAAGCAGATGATTCGTATTTAACGGTATGGCTTGATCATGCTTCATATAATTAAGCTGCTGTCTAGAAAAATACGTCAATTATGAAAGATATATTTCCCAAAATTTGATGGGCATTCTCACTTAAGGTTACACTGACGCGAAAAATTATTGATTTTACATCGCAGCTTCGATGATGATAACAGATGAAAATAAATGAATGAATGCAGTAGTTACATAATTTTATTTACACGATGTAAATATTAGTTTACAGTTTTTCACATACAATAATTGAATCTATTTGCACTGTGTAAAACGACAATGAAATTTCAGCGTCCAAGTACCTTACGTGGAATAAAATCAAAATTGTGTCCATAACAAAGCTTTGGCGTAAATGTTTACTTTGTCCTGGAAATGGATTCCCGCGGTATCGAATTGGATTTTTACATGTCACTGCGTCTTCTGTGTCATCTAATTGCCTTCGTTAACAATTTAGTTTCAATACGGAGCACAGATTTCGCACATTGCTTTTGGAAGAACTAGATGTTTTGATAAGTGGCCAATGTAAAATATAAATTCTCACATATTATGCAGTCTGCATATTTAAGCGTCATTTAAGAAAATACCGTGTTAAATGAAACACATGCATGCATTAGGTTATCTGCACCCTCATATGGTAATACATGCAAGTGGTTGAAATTAACCGATTGCATCATTAGTTTAGTTTCAATTTTCCTTTGATCCATATTCAAGAAAATCCACACATGCGCCAAGTTAGATTATAAATGAAAGCATTTAAATTATTTTCATAAAATTGTTTCATCTAGTATACAAATTTAATTAATTTATTTCATTTTCACCCACTCAATAGCAATCTTGCGTCACCACTCGTTCAGCTTGTTGTTGACGGACGATTCCTTCGTTTCTAGCTTTGGGACATTTTTAAAAGCTAATTATCTTCTAAACATTCTCAAACTTTCGACAGTTAGCTTGTGAACGTCTTCACTGCTTATTGTCACGTATATAACCTAAGGGTACAGCATTTCGTTGAGGAGTCAAATTGTTTACATCACGGTTTCGTAATATCCTGGATAGTCGAAAAAGTGTCAAGTAGTTTCATCGAATATGCACATACGCATAGTATGCAGTAAATAAAAAGGGGTAGGTAAGCATTCAACTGTAGCTTTAATGATCCTTCGTTATCACTGAAACATTCGATGTTGTTTTATTAAGCGTGTAACATACAACGCAACGTTACTTCACTCAGTGAACTGGTGAACAATACGTCTTCAAACAGAATGATCACCAGCAGAGATTTTGGTGCTCCTTGAACCTGATTCTTTCAAAATCATCCAACTTTCTCCCGGTCTTGAAAATTTAACGTTTTTCAACTGAACCCGGGGAGACATACAGAGGGAACCTATATACCCATTTCCAGACAAATCTATTGAATTTTGTGGAAATAAAATGGTCCCCTTTGCAACGTCACGTTTTCTCACATAACCCGTTGGATACAATTTCAGAATATGATATCCTAGATTAAAGTTCCAGTATTTTTGATGATAGAGAATCAGATTTTTGGATCCATTTGTTACTACAAAAATATTGGTTCTGTCTTGGCATGGAAAGCACATATGTTAATGACGAGCAGATTATGAGGGAAAGAACAGTAAAAGTAATAGGCAAGCAGATGGATTAAAAGATCTCTGATCATGTGCTTCATTCAAATATTACAGCCAGAAATGTGGCCAGTTATGAAACATTGGGGTGCGGTTTCCTCTTCTGATTGAATTGGCAATCAGTAATTTCTTCATTGTTGTCTGGATAAGGTGTCACATTCTATTCTAATCTAGAGAGTAAAAGCCGAAAAAACAACATACTATCCATATATCCTGTAGCTCAAAATTCGTAGATGGTTTAAATCTACACCTTTTTGAAATACACGTTGTATTAGACGCTATCTTGATTGCAAAATTGGCTTTTATGTTGTTTAGAGTTCGTAAGTTCACATATTTTCTCAATCAATTTTATTCCCTGCCCATGAAAATTTTAATCTACGACTATATGCTATCAGTGCGGTGAACCTACTGAAGATTAATTTCCTTTGTCAGCCTGTTTAGTTATTGTGGCGTTAACCTTACATAGATTAGAAATTTATTCTGAGACGATTTAGTTAAAAGCTATCTTCATTGGAGTATTTAATTTATTTAACCCTATCTGGAGTCATCAAAGTTACAGATCCAAAACTCAAGTCCTATTTAACCATGCAATTTGCGGTATTAGTAAATATGTTATAATGTTAACGATCCGGGGCTTCATCATGCGATTCGCGTTGATGCGGTTTGCGTGCTCCCCGTTTTTGCACAGGTTCGGAAGCAATGATTCGGCTCCTGAATTGGTTGGCATCGGTATCATCTGCGTGTTTTCGCGTTAGACTCATTGAATTGAACTCAAAGAATAGATCCATTCTTAACGTTAAACTTTCATTTAAAATGTTAAAGGCGATTCGGGAACTGCATATCATATTTGCTGTTGACTATGACTGTTGAAGAGTTGAACATACTAATTTGAATTATTTATGAAGAACTTAGTGGATGCATAAATTATAGCTTACAGCTGCTGGCATTGCTTTATTGAATCAACAGACAGATAAATGAATGTAATGTTTATTGCTACAACCAGATATATAAGAAACAATCAGAAACAAAAGTACGAAAATTTTCTTGAAAACATCTCGACAGCTATACGTTTTATGTTTTAAATAATTCTAGCGAAATAACGGAATTTTTAATAAATTTGTAATGCCACATTCTGACGTCGATGGGTCGTGTTTGCATCTTTGGTCTAAAGAAAAAAACGGAAGTCTTGGATGCGAAAAAGGACAAAGTGAATTGTAGCAAGTGGCAACATGTTCTACAGAATCGTATTCCTTTGCTATAGATTGAAATCGATTTTGTAAACGTATAAACTACTACCGAATATGCGCCTTACGCCAAACACCTTTTAGGCATTAACTTTTCATGGCAGCTTGATTTATAATCTTGGCGTTAACATGTTGACATGAAAAAATTCTGGTGCATATCTATTGTGTTTGGTGTTACATTTAACTCCATTGATCTCTAGATTTAAAGATCTAGATTTAGAGTGGTTTTGCCAAAAGCCAATCCGGTTGGCCATCGGAGTGAAATTGTTGGCACCGCGTAAGGCAGCTTAATCTCTTATTGGTTTCCAATAATATCTTCTTTCAACTTCCTTGCCAATAAAGCCTAATAGCTCACCCTTTTTAAAATAAGATCGACAAGAAGTCGACATAATTTTCATTTTGTCGTCTTACCTTAGATGATTCTAATGGTATTATAAAGGAAACGGTTTATTTTCAAATACTGCTATTGTGCACTATTTTTATGTGATTCTTTCCAATGATCCAATGCCAGATATTGTATTTAAGATAAAGTCATTTTTTCTGTATCTATTGGTTAGATGTGAATTTAGTAAAAATTCTTTATGCAGATGCGAACCAAAGACGTAGATTTGACGTTTCAGTACCAAACATGTCCACCTTTTCAGCTAGACTTCTGATTTTTCACATATTTTATGTAGACTGGAAACTTGCCATCATAAGATCCTAATATGATAAAGCGAATTGATCGGACGTACTAATTAAATAGCTAAGAGCAGGTGTACATTTCCAATTACATTTCTGCACGCACGTTTTTTAACCCAAGCTTAAATATCACTCCAGACAATATTTCAGCGTCTGCTGAATTAACTGTAAATGCGCGAAATATATAATTTTGAATGTTACTCCGTAATTCTTAACTGTGTCCCGTAACAATTAGGCCGCATTGTATCACCACGCTATTGACTTCTTACGTTAAATCCTATGTAACTTTTTAGTGTCAGAATATTATGCCTATTGATCGCTGTGTTGCACAATGTCATCCTCAATTGGAAACACCCACTATCTATTTAACATGAAAATATGTTCTACTGTGGAGTCTTCTCCTGATGTGTAGTAGCATTCGATAAGTGGAGAGCTAGGTACAAATGTTCGTAATGCTGCTGCTAGCAATCTCTAAAGGTTAGCTGGAAATCAATATTATTTTATCAAATCTGCATTAAATATTGACGTGATGGAAAATATTGATTTTTGTCTTCAGTCCAGTAATGTTGTAGTACATAACTTTCCTACGGCAATCCACTTTTAAGTATCAATAATGTCGCATACAATTTGAGAATCATTTTGCCGTGTTAAAAATCGCGAGAATTATTTCAAGTGTTAGTATTAACTCCAAATTAGTTTTAAAAATTCTGAAGATTACGCGTACGTCCACTATCGTATTTAAATTCACAAACTGTTTCCACAACACGCTATATCACGTATTGTATGTATAAGTGCTCAACACCGTACAAAATGGATAGACAATCGGTATCCAGTGGACTACATTGCACTTTGACTGTGATAATAATTTTCCTGAAATTGTGTACAGCAACAGTAAACGGATTACCCCCGAATCCATATGACATTTCCCTGAAACGATTGGCTTTACAATTAAAAATTAATTCGGGTGTTTACGAAGTGGTTTTGAATTCAGTGGAGTTTGAACCTTTACAAACGATTTCGAGCGATGTTAGGGTAATGATCTTCGAACACTACAGTAAGGATGTACCGACATATTTTGGGTTTAGACATACGCAGCCATACCACTTAATATTCAATCCCTTCAAATCTCGACGTCAATTGGATAACTGCCTTTATACCTTCTGGTATTTCCTAATGCATCCAGAAACAATGATTATCTTCATGCACAGCAATCGAGCACAATTACTGACTCAGCGGATAATTTTCCAACGCATCTCCGTAGCATTCTACAACGTGCCAGCAGTTAAAATAATTATCAACGTTAAGAGGCACAACAACCTGGATATCGTCCTGAGCAATTTGATCCTTTGTAATCGATACTGCAGTTTAGATGACTTCACGGATTCATTTACCGTTCACGCATTGAACAGATATATTAACCCGGTACTTGTCCACAGAAGGCTTTTCAGGGTAACCGTGAAACGTAAAGTTAAAGCGTTAGTTTATTTCAACAACGATAAATATATATCCAAATATGGTAATAACCGTACAGCTTGTCTGCTGCTGCTATTCAGGCATAATGACTATCATTTCTGCGGCAGAGAAATCATGTCCGCCATTCTCCTGTCAACAGTTCATAATATGAGTTTCAGGATTCTTGACTCACGGATTTCAGCGGAGTTTCGTTTGGCCGCCCCATTCCCGAACAATCAGTATGTTGCCATAGACACAGTATTGGCTGAATACAGCGCATACGATTATTCTCACCAATATATGAGATTTGTGGGATTTCACCTTTCGAATGCTCCTTCCGAATCGCTTGTGTATTGTATCAAGCACAAAAAGTCATACAGTCAGGGCGTTGACGTTGTAATATGGACAGAATCGTTTTCGCCGAGATTGTGGTCCTTAATAATTAGTTCTTGTCTTGCAGTTTTCATTACGCTGAAGAGACTAATTATTCCGAAGGGAAACACGGTTGTTGAGAAGCTGCTACATTTGTTTGGGGGCTTCATTGGAAATACAAGTGAATCGTACGTTCGAGGATTCAACCTGTTTGTCATGGTGCAGTTTTTTGGTATGTTTATATGCAACTTTTACGGAAATGGAATTGTTAGCACACTTACTGTATACACTCCAGCGAAGCCGTTTGTGTCAATGAGTGCATTCCTTCTAGGTGGGTACAAGATGCTCTGGGACGATCGCTGGGATTCATCGCCTTTTGGAAAATATTACGGCTTATTTCGAATTAAGCATCTCGAATCAATGTTTAGCGAGAGTTTTCATAGGATCAAAAGGGGCAATAACGAAGTTCACAAATCATACGAGGGAGTTCTGAAAAACAAGTACGCACTCATTGTTGATTCTGGGGATATGGACGACAGTTTGTTGGCACTAAAGGGCCAAATTGACCGAAAGTATAGAAATTATACATCGGACTGTTATGGGCTGCAGCACGAATTTGGCTCGATGTCAGCGTATTTTGAAAGCTATACAATAAATAGACAATGGCTCCTTCAAACTTACTCGAGAATCATTGAAAGTGGTCTGACTGTTAAGTGGAGTTTTTGGAAAAGTTTGGCTTACCGGTATGCAAATAAACTACCCATAGAAAATCCCAGCCCCAAGCCTGTCATTCTGGAGAAGGCCGACTACATCGGCGTACATGGGATACGAGGTGTTGCAGTAGTCATTAGCATTCTATATGTTTTCAGCATTTTTATATTTTTTGTCTTCGAAGGGATTATATGCCGTATATTCGGCATGATTAATGCCCTTTGTGGCAAAATATGGTGTGTCATGAAGATGACTGATATGGTGACACGATTAGAAACCGATATTAATGGCAAATTGTTTGTAGTGCGAACACGATTTTTAAAGTGAAACAGACTAACGCGAAGATAAATACATTCATTCTGTTTACGTTCACATTCGCATCCATTGCATTCCCCCTGATTGTGGTATTAAATGTTAAGAATTTATGAACAACTAAACGCTCGCATTATATATCATCAAATGTCGAGCCCAATTGTCCATGTTTGTTCTCCAATTTTGAATTTAGAGAGTCAATCATGTCCACTGATCAACTTCATCTAAATTAATGTTATTTATAGTTTCAACCCAAATCAAATAATAATAATAAAATTAGATGCGCCTATACTGTTAAATTTAATTTGGGGTTGTTATGATTATACCCCTCCCCTTGTTGCCCAGGTAATTGTCACTTTTGTGCAAATCACCATTTAATTAGTTAATTCCGAGTCATACATTCAGTTATTGGACCCCTTTTACTTTAATCTCGTATTTTAACACAAATACATCCCATTGCAAACTTCTCAGATAAAAGATGGCATCAATTGAATATTGCTTATACATATGTATGCATAGTATGTACTAGTTTGTATACCTGTGCGGATGTAATTGTCTTTTTTAAATAAAACGTCGAACGAGTAAATCAACTTACAATATGTTACTTCATGTCAAACCGCCCATTACAGATGAAAACGACGACTTTACCTAATGTATAATATATTCCGTGTGATACAGTATTCCATATTATGTCGCGTGACTGCACGGAAAGCGTAAGAATTTCCATAACCTCGCATTGTAGTAATTACCAAGGGATTCATTGCAAATATAATTTGCGTCTACGGCTGTGCATCTTTAAGGATTAATGTATGTACGGAGTAAGCAATGACTGTACTTAAAGGAATTAATTTGTTGTAAAAAGAAAGAAATTCAATGCATTTCATTTCATTAATTCCTGAGATAATGTATGCAGTTTGCAAAGTACTCATTTGCGTGTAACGTTGTCGCCAATTGTAGTCAAACTTTTATATTTACAGATTTCGGTTTCATGGAATATGATTCAGACACAAAAAGCGTGTTTCCCCTGCGGTCCCAATCTGTAATTTCGGAGACATCCGATTTAATTTGTCATTTCAAGGAACCGATTTTTAGCTTTGTCAAGCCATTTTAGCAACAAGAATTGCATAATATGAATAGGATGCGTGAGCAGTATCTTGTCTACTTGATCTGGCACAAGTTGCGAAAAGTTAACTACTCAATCCTAATTACGCTTACGCACCGCTTTTGTGATATGGCTAACATAAGTGCATTAATTTTCATCGCAGATCGTTAAGGTGATGAATATTAACCAAGCTAACCGTTCATTAAGCAACAACATTATAAATCTTCTTTCCTTGGATGCAGTTGTTATAGCTAGATTCAAATTAAAGTTCGTTTAAAACACAATACTACTTTACATCGTGTAATTCGTACAATGAGAAATTGTGAGAAGGCACATTTTCGTGTCAAATGTAGGCAAATTTAATAATATCCGTGCAATTAATTCAAGCTATCAGTATTTGAAAAAGAGCGTTGGGCGTTAAAGATACACTAAAACTTAATATTTCTGCATTCATTTGTGTTAAGCAACGCTGAACTAAAAGAATGAAAATCAGTAAAGTGTGTATGAGAGGGTCACATGTTTATTGTTTTAAAGACACCAAAATAGTTCTAACCAAAACGAGTGACATCAAGGTTTGCTTGCTTTTTTAAACCCAATAGTTTGTACCAATAAGAAACTCAAAAATCGGCTAATTTTATTACAACATCGCGAATCAAAGTCCGGCGACGTTTCTTGAAAGCATAAAGCTGTGGTTAGTTCGTGTTCACCAGATGTCCCTTTCGAAAGTATTTCATTTTGATACTGATTGAGGGAAGGGAATTGCCGCTGACAATATAAGCTTATGATGCAATGATGTATGCATGTTCGCCAACTGCTCTAAAAAGAGTAGCAAATTAAATTACCTTCGTGTTTTGACACACAAATCTATCTCTTGCTCCCATCAGTAAATGCTGATGGAAAAAATTGACTTATTTCATGGTTATTAACTACCGGAAGCATGAAATGCTTGAAAGGTGGTTATACAGATTGATGTTTGTATGTCTGCTTTAAACACTCTAACTTCCCTCCACATTTACCGATTTGGCTCAAATTTGGCAGAGATACCTTGGCTCAATGCCACGCTTCCTATTGATTTTCAGCCTTGGAGCGAGCTCATCATTGACCGGAGGTGGGGGCGACGTCTTTGGGATAGTGGGGGTCACAAAGTAGTCAAGAAAATTTATTGTATGAATAGATAGAGGGGTTTAAAACGAACATTATTTTGCCATGGAACCATGGGTCAAATCGGTTATATGGCGGTGGGAGGGGGCCGCGAGAATATAATGGTTCCCTTGGGTAAAAATTGTTATTCCATAAATCGGTGAATATTTTCAATTTGAATTCATAAGACTTAATATAATGATCAAATACGTATAAAAATTATTTGTTCGACATGCATGACTCTTCCGGTTGTTATATATTAAAGGTTACACCTTACTAGTTTTTATTTAATATGTAGTTTGTTAATTAATAATTATATGTTATCGTTTAAAACAAATAGGAATCTGCCACTAATTCACAATCGCAATACAATATTGTCAACTTTTGGCATGTAACAATCATATATAATGATATTAAATAAACCAATGCCGATAGAGTTCTGGAATAGGTAATTGAAATGGTAGGAAACATACACAATATATATCAGTTCATGTCTCGTTTCGTAACCAACAACAACTCTTGATATATCGCAAGATACTAGTTTGAGTTGCTTCACGAATTCTCTCTGTACAGAGGGCTTAACTAACCATCACGTCACATCTCCTCTCCAGTACCCCATCACAGACTCAGAGGAAGTGTAAACTAGTTTCGTCTTCCCATCGCACAATGGGGACAAATATTGTCCGCAACACCTTGCTTGAAATGTTGGCCCGTCAGCACAGAATGCCCACTTTGCTCACTTTCTCTATCAACGCAGAGTACTATCTAATATGAGCTACTTATCACTGTTACTATCCGAGGTGGTGGCTGAAATTAATGTGATTCTACTAACAGCAAACAAATTCGTCATGTAGCATGGAATTGTATTGAAATTGTAAAAGCCAAAAGTCCATTCATTACCAAAAAGATGTGGCGGAATTTTTGCGACAAAAAATGTCGTTTGTGAAAAAGCGTGAGAATCCTTCCAACGTCCCTCACCTTTGACCTATCGAAAAGTGTTGAGCACTGTTCGAAAGAGAATTTCATGACGAAAAGGATGAGCCCACAACCATTTGAAAGTTCCGTAACCGATGGGAGAAAATTTCAGCCAAAGTTGCAAAGTCTTCCGGTGAAAACCTCATGCGCAGCATTAATTGAAAAATTCACCACGAACTTCAGAACCGTCCTCATTCTTAAATGTTTGTTAGGTTTTGAAGCTTGTTTTACGGGCTACAAAACTGCTATAACACTTTTTGTATACTATGCTTTTGCTTTGAAAAAATTGAGTTTTTAAACGCATCCGCACTCATCCCGTCGATTCTCTACTTATCACTGTTACTATCCGAGGTGGTGGCTGAAATTAATGTGATTCTACTAACAGCAAACAAATTCGTCATGTAGCATGGAATTGTATTGAAATTGTAAAAGCCAAAAGTGCATTATACGATGGAACGAGTAAACAAAGAAATTTAATTGAAGGAATCGAAGAATATCGTAATTTAGATTCTAACGGTACTTGTTGTTTAGCATATAAACACAAACCGGAAATTAAATTCAGGCAGAGAGATATTCAACCTTTCATGCGTATATTCCACATTAGTAGCATTATATAAACACCGTCGTTTACATCTGACGAAAATATCCCAAATCTACATCAGGGATACAAGCGGATGATAACGTATTTGAAATAAAAATTGCTACACTTTGACATTATTTTTAACTATTTGCTTTCAGCATTAATACAAATTCCTATACAGTAATTTTTATGTCACAAGGGGAGTAAATTATCAGTATATAGTACTATGTACCTGCTAAAATTCGCTACTTCGAATCAATCAACAGGTTCAACTGACAACTGACATGTTCGTGACTTGAAATAAAACAATTATAAAATTATTTCACGATATAAAGTGGTATTATATTCGTTTTTGAATAAACTGAATGAATTTTGGGGGTCAACCATTTTTATGGAAGGCTCATTCTCATAGTACATACGAAGGCTTTTCGTAAAGTAATGCATCAACTTTGACAAGGCTTTATAGGAAATCGACGTGTCCTATTTATGTGCTGGCTATATCGGCTGATAGCTGAGGAGATTGGCTTTCGAATGATATGCTATTCTCAGTTCTAAATAATTTCTATGCAGAGTTACGGTCGCTGATGTCAACCACCAGGATTTTCTCTTTACAGGACATTCGTACGCAGATCCACATAAAATGTTTGAATGTGATTTCTGCCGGTTTAATTTAAACCGCGCAGCCAAAATCCAGTACGGATCGATTGTCAAATCGATCAAGAAATATTCTGTTGAGTCAGCGGTGCAGAATTGCCGACAAGTCACTGGAAACAATCCGTCGTCCAGATAACCTTGATTTGCAATTTGCATAGTAGATGTAGCTAAAGTATAGACTGTTGTGGATACATACATCCGATTCCTGATGCGCACAACATTGCAAATGTTGGATAAGGAAGAAAAGAAAAGAAAAGAAAAGAGGAAGAAAATTTCAAGTGCAAGCAAACTAGCAAAATATCACGCTTCGCCCAATGGAATGTAAGCTACAATAGATGAAAAATTGTGACTGGATATTAAAGACTGATTCATCGTTACGAGGAATTGATAAAGAAACCATCGCTACATTTAAACCCAGTCAGTTTACAGCCATTTTTCAAAAGTCTTGTTGAGAAAAGTGAGAAATGACAAATTTTAAGGCGTCGACGTTAATGGCCGGCATTTCTCTATATAGTGTGCTAGCGCCCAGAGAGTAAGTGGAAACAGTTGATGGGGGTCTAGGGCAACTACACAACAAAAATTGATTTAATATGTTAAGCCGTTGCGGAATGGGAGCGAAATAAATTTGATGCACGACTTTACGAAAACCCTTCGTATTCCATTACGTTTAGCGCTGAGTGGGCTGAACGTCTACACAAGATATATCTAGCTCATGGAATTTAATTGGACAATAGATGAAGTTATTGCTGATTCCTATAATTGTGATTCGTGCTTTTATATGATAGTATATTTTTGGAAACATTGGAAACTATTGCGAGATAAGGAATATTGCAACATACTTACACACTAGTAGTCTACTAGTATATTCCTACTACTACCTGGAATATCCAAATCCTCAATGTAAACTTTCAAAATATTAAAACGTGCAAATTTGCTCCATCTGAAGTGGTTTGTACACAGAATCCAGGCTAGAAAACAAGTGACGGCGCGGCGTGGAAGCTTTTCATAAGCCAATCGCTCCATCCTGTAAACATGGACGACTAAAAAAATTATTTTATGTATTGTTTACATTATTCGGTTCTCCTTAAATTCATTTATTTATTTATTTCAACATAAAGAGAGAAAGTACCCACTTGTATTATGTGGACTTTTTGCAGCGAAATTGCTGTCAAGATTATTATAGCTGTTGCTGATATAGACATGCCCTGCTTGCATTATTTCATAAATTATATTGAATAATACTAACGCCATAATTCGAGAACCTGTACGGAGGATGGAAATACTAAGTCTTTAGGTTCATTAGGAATCATGAAGTGTTCAGTTTGTTTGCTCAGCATTGCCGAAAAATAAAATAGAAAATTTCCTTGAATAAGTAAAATATATATTCACTTATTTCGACCTTTGCTTTCCTGTCAACATTTGCCTGCTCCAGTTTACTTTCTATACATGTTTTCTTTGATATATCAGTTGAATATTTGCGAATGCAGACAATTTTTCCTTTGACAAATATTTCAGATTCTCGTATAATGGCTTATTGCTACAAAACTCTTTTCAGTATCGAAAGACGTGAAAGTGAATTTATGTTTGTTGACCAAACATATTAAATTATACTTCGCTGGAGTAACTCCAGCGCACTCTTGTGATTTAATGTATTACCACATGTTCTCATACCAGCATCGCAGGCATGTCAGAAGATTAATTACAAGTAGCCGCTCGTATATACATAGACTAAACGTATACAGACGTCGGAGAAGATACCTTTTTTCATAATTCTGTAACAAAGTTGAGAACCTTACAGATTCACAATCTGTTAATGGCTTCAAGAACTTATTTAAACTTGTGTGCAAAAGGTTTTTGCAAATCAGCTATGCTTACAAATTTCTTTGTGACGGTTACGCAGGCACGAATTATTTTATAGAAATTTCTCAACTAAATTACATATCACTTGACCATATACTGCGAGGTTTGGGTCATTTCATTATTATTTAAGCAGAAACTAAACATATTTATTACAATCCCAACGACACAATATAGAATACGGTGCCCCGCGGTGAAAAAACTTGTTGAAGGTCATTGTCGACTGCTCTGGTGTGGCATGTTTGTGTTCAGCTTTTCGTTAGGAATGTTTCTGGCTCCACTTACAATTAGATTATGGAACTTTCATTCTTTCCCTTGCAAGCACAAATACGTGATGATAGTAACTTCATGAGAAAATTAACATTTATGGTTATTGTGATTTACAGGATCAGCAAAAACCAAATACAGTAATTACAATTTTTCGTGGCTATTAATTAACAATTTCTCATAAAACCTAGTTTAGCCAGGCCCACTGCGTAGTCACACCATTGTCTTGTGTCAGCTATTCATATGTACAAAAACGGTTAGTCTCACCACTCCAAGGACTTTAATTCAGCGTAACTGATAAAAGATTAATCGGCGAAATGAGTTTTTATTATTTGTTGTGTTAGCCGCTTCAAATCAGTCCAATGTTAGCAACACTGCAGAATAATCAGTAAATTCACCGTAGAATGCACATCCATAATTTGTAATCCTTTGATTTGTGACGCATATATATGATTTCCTTTATTTTCAGGAGAAAAAATATGAATAGTAATATTTGGCATTTCAAAATTTTGGTAAATGAAATATAATTTCGATTGACGTTATGATCAACTGAACGTTCTTAGAAAGTTTAGCAAAACTGACAAGCACATTTTCCTGCAAAACATTTAGATACGGTGCTTTCAATGACCACATAAAATATTTTCTATCCCATAAATAAAACAAATCAATTGTTTTTGCTGGCGAAATAGCGTCCCTAAAATGGGACGAAAGAAAACATTTTATGACCATGGGCGGATACAGACTTTGAGCCAGGGTAGGGCGAGGACCATGCAGTAGATTTCAGTTCACCACAAAGTTGTGGAATAAAATATTCATATAGGTTCATTGTAAGCGGTTGGTATTTCAAACATGGTTACCAAAAACCATATAAAACACCTGAACGGTGCTAATACAAACCGGAAATACAATTTATGAAATATTTAGAAATTACTTTACAGAAGATTTACTTTTATTGCAATAAAATAAACCTTCCCCGTACTCTCATACTTTAAATGAAGGCTAAGTCACCGGCTAGAAAATGTTCACGATACTTGCAATTTTAGTGAATCATAGTTAAAATACTAATGGCATTGTCCTTGATAGATGTCTCATTTTCAGTTGTGACGACAATACTCTGGAAGGTTGACAGTAATAGAATTATATTACCTATCACCTGAGAATATCGAGTAGTTTATTCAATTTGCTTTTTTAAATTGAGTGAATTTATACACAACTAGTAAGGTTTAACCTTTAATATATAACTACCGGAAGAGTGAAGCATGCCCAAATCACACATTAGGTATATATTCGACCATTATACTACGTTAGTGAACCTCAAATTGAACATCTACCCCGATTTGTGGAATAAAAATTTTTGACACCTGGTGACACCTCTACTTCGACCCCCACCCTGCCACCATTTTACCGATTTGACCAATGATCCATTGACAAAAAATTATCCTAATGAATTACTCTATCATTACTACAATAAAAATATCACGTCTTGGTCAACACCACCACCCCCCACTTCGACCCCCGTACTTCCGGTCAATGACCAGATACATGGCTGAAATTCAATAGGAAAGGTCCACATGGGCAAATGTATTTGTGTTCCAAATTTGAGCCAAATAGATCAACGTGAACGGAAGTTAGAGTGGGTACGGACAGACAGACAGACAGACAAACAGATCAATCGTTATAACTACCTTTCAAGAATTTCATGCTTCCGGTAGTTAATAAACGAACTGATCTTCTTTCAAGGCAAATTACTTTGTGTACACGCTTAATTATGAAAGAATGACGACTACATTCGGATTCGAAGTACCTCATGCAGAATGGTCCTGTGAAGTAAATGGTTTTTTTTTTAATTTTAATGTATCAACATAGCATGGAAATGTAATTGTTTATGTAGCTGTTTCTGTTGTCGCCAATGAGTTTATATGTCCAAGCGTGTATGTACAGTCTAATTCTTTCGCGGTAACGAAGCGGCCATTGCAAGGTCTGTTCAAACGTTGAAAATCGATTATAGTCAAGGATTGGGAACGTTTTCTTTGACCTTTATTCACTAGCTTCTCACATAATTCAGCTGAAATTTGATTACCGGTACAGACATTAATATTAATGCATATGCATGTCATGACTAAGATTATGACATTATTGAAGGATAAAATTGAATGAAGGAAGCGTTGATGTTTTGAATTTGTTCGGAAATTATATTAAGGATGCATTTATTTTTCAACTTGCTGGATTCCCGCCATCGTCAGAATGGCCAAACGGCGTAATATTTTAAAAATGTCAATCACTGAGTTTATTACAAATTGGAATATTAACAAGTTTAGTAATTGACGTTTTTAAAGTATTACGCCGTTTGGCCATTCTGACGATGGCGTGAATTCAGAAATTTGAAAGGATATATCCCTTCTTAGCCGATTTGTGTCTATTACTTTTTGTTAAGCGTTCAAAATGGTACAAGCCACTTTTCAAATGAAATGGATAAAAATTGGTCGAGCAACAATTAGCAAATTGTAATGTTCCCACACTGCGAGTGAGTGTTTACGGGCTCCACTGTGGTCGTTATTAAATACACAACTTCGTATCATTGAGCAAGGGATCGTCCATTTAATACGTCACACAAAAATCCCCCATTTCCAGACCCCACCACCCCGATGTCACTATTACAGGGCACCACTTTTAACATGTAACGCTCAGTCTAGAGCCCCCTCCCACTAGGGGCGTGGCATCCTAAATGGACGATCCCGAACAGATAATTTCCAAGAGACTTGAATTTTCTGGCAATGTTAACGACAATAAAGCTGGAGTTCAACTGTAAGGAAATCAGTTGTAGTCAGACACAGCTGACGATATGAGATTCTGTGAAATGGAGAATTTATGTAACCAGAAAGACAATTACAGGTAATTTCGAGCTGTTATTTAATTTTGATTATTTAGGTTAACAAAGTTTCCCCCTCACCAAAATTGTTAGGGTAGGGCATATGCCCTGGCTGCCCTACCTTGAATCCGCCACTGTTTATGACTAAGTCAGTACGAAATAATTTTATTTTTTACTTAATTTTTATTCTTGACAAATGGCATCTCTTTTTTGGGCAAGCTAAAGGGAATACTCAAAAATTAACCTAAATAATTTTGATGATATTATACCCTACATTAGTAATTATCCTATTATAGTAGAATATTCATGCGATGATTGAAGCAGTGATATTGGAAAAATAAAATATGCCATAAATAAAACTGCTATGCGGTTCTCTTCCAAACTCTAACTGCTTGATTACGTGGACGGACTTCACAGCCCTGAGTGTAGAGCCTTGATCCCTCGTGGCGTAAATTGCCACCAGTACCGGTGTAGTATGCTCCAATGTTGCCATATTCTGACCAGCCATTGGCGGGCAAATTCAGTGGATTATTATAGGCCCCACTTATTCTGCTTGTTGCGTCAATTTGCGTGATTCGAGGAGCACATTCAGCTTGTGTTTGTCCCCAGTCCGCCGAGCCACCACCGTATGCACGGAAGAAGAGACCTGCGTACGTGCTGGTGACGTCTTGCCACGTCAAACTTGGCCAAAGGGTTCGCGGACTAGGCTGGTTGTAATACTCGATGTATATGGAACCAACTGGAACCACCCTGGAAGATACCGTCTGAAGGTCTTGGCGTACAGTCGTAAGGTCTTGATTTGTTTTTGCAAGGTCATGGCGCGTGGTCGCAAGCTCCTGGCGTGTGGTCGTAAGCTCCTGGCGTGCGGCCGTAAGGTCCTGGCGTGTGGTGGTGAGGTCTTCCCTCGTCACCACTAAGGTGTTCTCCGCGGACTCAAGTCGACTTTGTAACCCATTTCGATCTGCTGTAGCCTTCAAGAGTTCCTCGCCCACCATGGCAAGATCATCCTGATGCTGCTTCCGGAGTTTGATTATTTCGTTCACTGCATCTTGTAAACTCCATGATGGAGGCTTCTGACACATCACCATATTTCTTCGGTTACAACTAGCATCAGCCCACGTGCCTGAAACCGGTTGCCTGTTCTTTGCATTTACTGGTCTTAACTCGATACATACGTTTGGATCGGTAACATCACGGGGATATCCCTCTTGCCAGTTAGTGTATGTCAATGCTTCGCCATCGTCCCATCTGAACTCATTAGCCTCTTCTTCGTATTTGCTGCCTAGCCACACGTTGTCGACGACGCCGCCAGTGTAATTTCCTATTAGATTTTGCATTTCTTCAGTCTTTACCATTACCAGGGAAGACCGAGAGAGGTCGCTGCCTTGAGCTGAACATATATTCCTGGCTTCCACATAGTTAACGTAACTGTTAAACGTCCGGATGCAGAGCTCATCCCTGTAGATGATCCAGCCGCTTTCGCATGTCGCTGCGTCTAAGTGGACAAATTTCAAAACAAAAATTAAATAAAGTCTAAAATAAGGTGCATAAACTAAGCGGTAGTAAATTATAACATGTAATAATGGTTTAGGATAGTATATGTAAAAATACCTGCAGATAGTGCCCATCCCAGAAACAGGAAAAAGTGTATTGGTTTCATTTTTGGCCTACTAGTATGTTGTGTCCGACTGCTTCGAAATGTATGATGGGAACACAATTTTTCTTCACCGTTTATATACGGTTGTGCTTTTTCATAACCTCAATTTACGCGTAGTCGTGGAAATATATAACGCAGAATGCAAGTGAAGGACATGTCCAGTTGAATTTGAAGTTGGATTGCGTACATTCATGTTAGGTAATTAACTATTATTTTCCGTGTTTACAGAAATGTATACTTTATGGAAAGAGAAGGGTCAAAACAATGTCATCCATCACTGATAATTATTTGCTCAATCATAATGGGCACTTCAAATTGATCGTTTGATGTTTTAATTTCACGGTAATTATAATGACAACCAAAAAGCACAGAAGTTGCGAGTCCAAACACATGCAATAATAAATGTCGAGGAAATTAAATTTTCACTATCAGACTTGATTCCTAATGTTCTGTTCCCATTTTATATAGAAAGTTCACCTCCTAACACCGTAGTGAATTATAATCTTGCGGAATCAGACTTCACAAGCATATGAGAGGTGGATATCGGTTTCCAACGTCAAATGCTCAACATGACAAGATATATTTGCATTCACCGGGATATAATAATCGTTGGTACATATATGCATGTTATACATTTCGGAAGATACCGACCACCATGATCATTCCTATAAAGCCATGCATGTTTTACGAAACTTCAGAATTCAATGTGCGTACATGAGTTAACCAATATTGATGAGCAAATCTAAATGTGAGTTCTACTGACAACTGATTATGTAAAATAAAATTAATTAAAAATAATTTCCTCATCCAAAGTGGCTTATTGGGTTATGTGTGATATCAAGTTGAAAGCATTTCATTTCGTAATGTTGCATAAGGAAAACATTTCATTATGAAATGATTGTAATTGATGCATCATACAGCGATTGCATGTAGCATGTCAAAAACTTGATAAATTATTGATTGGTAACCAGGCCATCGAAGTTTATTTATGCTCAATATCTTATACATGTTTAATATGGTGATTGGTATGACTGATAACTGCATTGCCCGACGAATGACTATAAGAACTCCCATACACGTAGGTATGTTGTACTCTCTCGACAAGTAGTTATAGCTTAGGTGCACTTCAGCACTTAATTTATGCTTTGTCGTCATGATCAAAAGCCTTAACTTTGGTGGAAACATCTCATAATCATATTACAGTTGGCAATAACTTGTAATTGAGGTATTGATCAAAGGTACAGCATCTGACCAGAAACGCTTTCAGAATTTCATCAGGTTCTGGTTTGTGCATAAAACACTAACATGTCTTCAGAATTATTTATTTGTACTCAGACGAAGATCCAAATGATTGGTATAACTAATTTTAAAATATATGTGTTTTGTTTGTATTTAGTTGCCTTATTAAGAACTTTGACAAGTAATTGCATTTTAGTAATTCTGCAGGATCCAACTCAGAGATGAGAGGCAGAGATGAGATTTTGTCAAATGACATGATATACTTGAAGCATATCAATGCCAAACATGTCAACTTGTCGATGATGTCAACTACATACAGTTTATTGAATATTTAT
The DNA here is from genome assembly GCA_004115045.4 of Sinella curviseta. Lineage (NCBI taxonomy): Eukaryota > Metazoa > Arthropoda > Collembola > Entomobryomorpha > Entomobryidae > Sinella > Sinella curviseta. Next base: position 8,708,749 of record CM023201.3, on the reverse strand, counting down.
GCGCCTTGAATGAATCTTCTAAAATTATATCTTGTTCTGATCTGAAATGTTTTCAACCTCCGAAAACTTTCTTTGCACTATCTGCTAAATATTTTGTTTCGTCCGACGACACACACCTTTTTTGAAACAAATTGATTCGCTCAAACGTTTTCCTTTCATAAACTCCAAAAATGTTGGCATAGGTTACAATGTACCATTGCTACGCAGCAGGCAGTTGTCAACATTGGCAAGGTGACCTGTTGCAAGGTTATGTTATAAAAGTGTTTTTATAGAACTATTGCGTTGAATATGTTGCATGAGGGTCTACATTAATGGCGAATTTCATGGAAAATTTGTAAGCTTGGATGGAGACCGAACTCATAAAAAGGTTATGCTCATAATGGACCGGTGAGCTGGTCTATGAAGGACCAAATAAAACTGCTTGAAATGTGTTTTTATAATTTCTGTATGAGGTATTTTAAAATTGTCCACAAGAAAGAACTGGAAAATGTGATATCAGATTCACTTCGAATGGGCATGCCATGATACTTTAAAGACATGGAGCACAAAGTTAAGGAAAACGAAAAAAAATCATGAAGTGCAGGAAAGTTTTGAATATCTATTCTATGACTTTGTCAGAGGTAACAACATATTCATTTAATTGCAAATATTATCCCACACTTCTAATCCATGAACAAAGATAATTATGAAAGTTACCTTCAAATCCGGATGAACGGTAACATCTTGATTACAAATTGGAAGCTGATTATTAAATTTCTCTGTTTCGCGTTCCTTTAATGCACGACTTGAACTGTAATGATTGAAGCAGCATGCGTTTTCCTCCTCCCAAAGTGGCAAATGTGCTGAATTGTTAAACGGTCACCAGATAAACGAAACATTAGCTATTCAGAAGGTTATGTCACGTGTGAACTCGTTTCCAATTAAAAGGCCACATAATGATTGTCATTTTACCATTTTCAACAACTTTATTCCTTGAATCGGCAACAGCTACCAGTCCCTGGTTCTCCATTTAAATTCTTCAACAACTAGACAATTGTTTATAGCTGAAAGTTGCAGCATAAGATGCTTCAAGTTAAAAGCTTCAGTTACAAAACAACGAAATGATTTATATTTTGTTCGTCTAATGAATAACGTTAAATGTACATAATTATACCAATCATACGTGCTAGAAAGTAAAAGTTATTCGTGAAATACTATGTCTGAAATCATCTGAAATCGTCTAATTGTAAGCTAAACCACAGGTAGGATAAGAATTGTCCGTTTTGTATTTTCGGTGAACGCAATGAAGAGAAACATGCAGTCTCGACTCTCAACGAGCCCAAGAGACAAGTTGGGCAATGCGTGCACTTCATTCTGACTTTCTATTTTTAGTCGCAATCGTCACTTTTTTGCTCTGGCAGAAAAAAGTAGAGATAATTTTTGTAGAATTAATTTTGCGTTCTTTTAGTAAATATATGAAATCGTTAAATCTTTTACTAGCTTAATTACTGATTGTAATTGCCATGTTAATTGAATGAGAGTTGTGCAAGACAACTAATAAACTTAATTATTAAAAAACGCTACATGTTCAGTTGCTCTGACTAGGCATATTATGTTCGTCCGGATACTGAGAAAGAGAAGTCTATCAGGAATTGTAGTAGACAGCAGTTAGTTAGCTAGCACAAATCATCAAACTGATTTATTTTAACCGTAAATCCTGTGATCCGAACTTATAAAGAATCTTTTGAAATCAGCAAATAGGGAAAGCATAATTTTTCTCCCTGTTTATAACAATACGCATGTTGAATTCAGAAATTATGACTTGATACGTATATACTCGCGTTCACAAAATGATGTGCTAAGGACATATTTTTCATTGTTCGACCGTAAGCTTATAATTTCCTTTAGTGGTAACAATAAAACATGCTGAAATATTACAAATGCAATACTGTAGCCTAAAATACGAAGGTCATTTTTCTAATACGAAAAGGAAATTTAAAATTTAATAGGTCTGATTTATCTTTTCTAAATTAGAAATTAATTAAACTCAAAGTATATAAAAAAGACGGACCGAAGGGGCCCCTTAACCTTGGGGGCCCTGGCTCCTACTGCCAGCGCAGGCCAGCGTCGGTGAGGCCCTGTCAACCAGGTACAAGTTCATAGAACGTTTATTAACCATAACATAATGCACAACACGAGTGGCAGAGAAACTATAACAACGAAGCGGAAGCTGAGTGATGAGCTGTAGGTTGTTCTGGAAATGAAATCGGAGTGGCTATCGCATCCAATATTGTATTTAAGCCCAAACATGCACTGATTAACGAGGAAACGGTGGAACGTAATTTTTTCGTGGACTGGTATTAAAATCAGCATTTGCATTGCAAACCTGCGATGTAGTAATTTGTGCAACACCATGTAAACCATTTATTTTTTAGAATCTTTTCCATCCACGTCACGCAACGTCATACTTACAAGAATTACAATAAAATATTCATTAGATTAGCCTGCGTATCTTAAGATTGTATTTTTGGTGCAACATATTTACTTAAAAAATAGCCATGTATTTAAGATAAATCTAAATGTAAGATCTGGCGGCTGTGTCGCATTGAATATAGGTAGTTTGGTTAATAATATGTAATTTTATGTTTAAAACTTTTATAACGTAATAGTAATATAAAGTATTTTATAGTATACATCAATTGACTGATGTAATGTGCAAAATAAACTCTAAATAGTTATTTCGTGTCCGATCCCCTTCCTTCTGCTGTGCCGATGTGTAGTGGGCTGTCCTACAAACGACCTTGCTCACAAATTATATTTAGGTTCATTATCAGCATTAAAATTATACTGTGTGCTCCAACGGCAACATCAGGTTAACTAATTGCTTAATGATAATCCCCAAGAACTTTGAAACACCTGTAAGGAATCCAAAAGATAAAACTTTCATTTATATATACGACCATTGTTTTCATAACAACCGCAAACTGTAACTGATGATGATTAGTTAATCAATTAAAGTAAAAGATACATAAGAAACGTTTACTGTGTTAGAAAAAGCACGAATGCATTACGAGTTACCTCTAAGGTTGTTTCCTATGCTTCAGCTCACTTCATTAGCAACAAACTGACAGTTTGCTCCACTACAAACTTTTGTGTAACCAATGGTGTCGCCGGCTCAATGAAATTGCCCGTTCCGCCAAACGAAATCCTAAGGATAGGGCAGGACCTAGCGTATCGTCTGAACCATTTATTCCGCATTAGCACACGGTTGCGATAGATTTGATTTTGCGACTTTTTTGACGCCTTAAACACGTCTCCCAGGCAACCGTATGAAAATATGAATGTCGACGCATTCGTAACTACCTCCCACGCCGTATATCCGAACATTATTGTGGGCATCGGAAAGGCAATACAGGCATACAGAGCAAGTATTTCAGTGAATATCCCAGAGAAAATGTTGGGGGTAATGATGGGGCTGCCATTTAGATCACGATGGTTCAATATCATCAATTGGAGTTCCCTGAACGCCATAGAGTTCTCTTGCAGAAGATTCAAATTTCCCCAATTTTCCAGCCGCACAATTTTTCTATATAACATTTTACACTTGTAAGTTTCGGTTCTAAAGATTTAGATTTAATTTTTTGTGTAAAACTTACTTTCCATATAACAGAATATATCGGTAGAAGCAATGTCCTTGGACTATTATTAGAATCCGATGCATCGCCATTCCACACAATATATATAGCCAATTGGAGAATGCGAACGCGGAAACAAGAACCTTCAAATAAAGCTGAAGCTGCAGATCGTCTGGAGTTCTCCCAAGAGACTTGGCGTCACACTGGTCTAGCAATTGAAACGAGCCAGAATATATGGGCATACATGGGTTGATAACCGTATTGAAAAAGTATGCAAATACCAGTAGGACAACACTAGTGGCGTTGTACATCATCAACATCTTCAGAAACCGGGGATTACAGTGGCGCATTTCTCGAGCTATACTTGTGCCTCGTTCTGGCACGAGTCGCCGTCTTTCGTAGCTAACCATACTGTTCAAAACTCCAATTATATGATTTGGCTTTCGGTAGCTGAGAAGACATCCGGAGAGCATTATCGCGTAAGCGGATAGCGAGAAAATTCCAAAGGCATTAACCAATAAACTGTTGTATTTCCAAGTCCATATTTGTTGCCCAGTGATAATGAAAAGGTTCAAGTAAGCTATAGTGAGATGCAACCGATGGTTTGTCCTCTTGGATGGGGGAATGAAGAAGCGAGTTTTCGGACACCATTTGATCGGGAGATCTGAGAAATTGTCGATAAATTGAAAGCAGTTCAGTGTAGTGCGTAGAAGACCACCGGCGAAGAGTGTCATTTTGAAATTTGTATTTCCTTGAGTTTATATTTCCTCTGTAAATACCTTCAAAAGTTATTTTTAAAAAGTTTAACAATCAAAGAATCACACTTTGGATCTTAATACGACGTTAGCAAGAAGTAAATTTACGGTACGAAACCTTGCTGCAATGACGATGCAAGGAGCAGAAAAGGAAAACCTTGTTAAGTTAAGTGGAGCTATTTTTCTATTCATTTCCAAACAGGTTCGGAACGTTCAACTTGGTACTCTGGATGCACGGTTTGGCTACGAACCCATTTCGGGGAGTTGATCTTGTCGTGATGATATGGAACGTAACGGTAGCCAGGATTATATGGCTGGTACAATTTTTATACACGGACATATTGTACGGAATTCTGGTTGCGGAGTCTCACTCGTCTAGGTAGTCTTTCAATAGTATAGTTTAAATTCGCAAACTGGATTTTCCAGGAGGCTCCGTTATGGCTTAATATTTGCGCTAGGCAAAAAGGCTCAAAATAATTGATGCTGTGTTAACTAAAAGACGTGTGTGAACATAACAGTAGGCGTGAGTGTGAATTCATTTAATGCTTAACATTTGCAAAAGAATTCAGATTGTTTATTTTATACAGTGCCATGTTTGTCTATCAAAGGAAATTCCAGGTTGCCATTAAATGTAAACTCAAAATATATTCTGAGTTTGCGGTGGGCGAGTTTTGGAATGGACGTCGCTATGACATTGACTTTATTTTCCAACTCTGTAAAATAAAACAAACGTTCCAATATAAAACATTGCCGCAGTTGGATTTTACAGTTCGTTGCGAAACCATATTTAGTTTGGCTAGTCATGACAGTCTCACTGTCAGTCATATGCCAGACGTTTGTGTAAGTTATTACACCACTCAGTCCACTAAGGTGACAATTATATGACATGTCATCCCACCAAATGTCCTTTTTTAAACCTTCAAATCAATTTAATATTAAAATATGTTGATCAAAGTAAAAGACCGAAGCCGAAAACTGCGCAGTTGGGTGTTTTCATTTGTGTATTGTCTCAAGAATTCTCTATATTGATTTTATAGAAACTCAAACTTATATGTCTTACCATATCAAATGACGTCTTGTTAGGTTTCACACAAGTTGTGTGACACAATCTGTTGGCAATTGGTTTGACGTAGTTAGTAATAGCCAACATATCGCCTTCGTAAAAAATACAATTCATCAGCTGGCTACTCACATTATTATAATCTTCGGACCAGTGGCTGTTTAGTATTCCGTTTTCAATACCTAGTTAAACAGGTTGAAAATAAACATTTTACCTTCTATTTTGTATAATAGTATCATATTCAATACATTGACTTGATTCACTTGGAGCACATATGTAAGACATACATATGAGGAGCATACAATTCCACATGAACATGATGTAAACCAGGGACAATTCTCCACATAAAGTGTTATATCTTGAACGAGCTTGTCACGACAGTACAAATACAGTTTCATCCACGGACCAACAATATTGACGTTTACCATTATGGCAATCAATATATCGATTATAAAGATTACTTTATCATCAAGTTCTTTTTCGTTTACGGCCTAACGGCTTTTTCCACGTATATATGGAAATAATGCCAGTATCCGCGTCCTGACGAGTTAGAAATGTAGCCCGCCTCTGTGAAGAAAATCTGTCGTATTACTTTTTTGCGCTACGAGCTTGGTCAACTAAAGATTGTTAAGTTAAAAATTCATTACTCTTGACTGGCCGTAAGGACATTGACACTTACAATTTCCCGCGCTCCCTGCGATTATTTCTTGAGAGCAGATTGGGATTTGTTTAACATGTCATGGGACTGTGTGTTTGTGAAGGGTTTAAACGAAGCGATCGTTTTACTGCGGCAACTTGTTGCATGCAGGCAGATTGATAGATTTCCTGCAGCATTCATAAAAAATACTCAACAACACAAAAATAACTGCAAACGCATCACAGCCCCATCATTAGTAAAACAATATTAAGTCATAGGTTTTATCAGATTGTAATTTACAGTAAAACATACTCAGATTTGCTTCCAAAATAAATGAATGATTCAAAGTACAGTAACAAATCATGTCGTAAAAATATATATGTAGCATTTGTATATGTTAAGTGTATGCACATTGTGGCATATTACAACAAAGCATTGTTTGCTTCGTCCATATATTTTGACCCTTATCATCATATGTAATGAGATAAATTAATTACATAATCCTTATCTTTCAATTAGAAAATGTACAACGTCGCAGCAACATATTGTTTCCAATCACAACAAAATCGAAAGAGGTTTAAGACCAATCTAAACTTTAATTTTTCGTCAACACAACAGTAGTTATTATCATCGGCGTCAATTTCTTGCATGAAAACCAAGTCGTTTATGCATTTTGAGTTGTAATAAAAGTGGCCTCATTTTATAGAAGAAACATTTACAAACCTGCGCAAAAATAGAAATATAACTGAAAGTAATTGTGGAATAAAACTCAGCAGTTATTGGCTATCAAAATCATCATTTTACTCTCGCTCGGATAGGCTCTAGTGGAATTGCTCTGAAATTTTATTTTCGGTATGATTACAAATATTACCAGTAATGTGAGGAGAAAAGTTATCCTTAGTAATAATTTATAGACTTATGTACGCTGTTGTGACAAACGTCGTCGTAATCGTTCTCTTGTTTTCATCGTTGATCTTGCCAGCCAGATGAAACTTATTTAATGAATCACGCTAAGAATTTGGCAGTAAGGGATCTGCTCCTTTACAAAGGGGATAAGCTTATGATCAATGAATATAAATCATTCCTTACTTCCCGTGTAGGGTGTTATCTTAGTTGTCAATGCATGTACAGCCGAAGACGACTCTGGAGTTTAACACGAAACATCAGGCTGAGATACAAATATTACGTCGACTTTTTTGTAGCCTTCTGGCAGCGCACGGTTCCACGTCAAACCTAGTGCTAAATTAAACTCAACCAGTTATGAAATTTGTTTGTCATCGGGTTTCAACCCTTATGCGCATGGTATGCAGTGGTATATTAATGTCTTAACGTTGTAATAGAAACTGATAGTCTAATAAAGAATTGCAGTTAAAATCAATTACACCTGTTTACATGGGGACATTTTACAACTGTCGGTCATCTATTTAAAGTTAATGAAAAGCTAAGTTTAGCAAGTCATGTACAATTTCATCACCATTTCAGTTACAGTGCAAAGCTCAGGATAAGGAGTATGACTTAAGTAAACATTTGACATACTGGGGCTCAAAGTCTATCATCAAAATTAAAAGTCTCGATTTGAATTGCCGCCCTGAATTCCCATGCTTTTTTCCCATTTACATTCTCACTTCGCCCCACAGCCCATATATCCAAGTAGGGAAAATCGAGACTTTTAATTTTGATGATACACTTTCAGCCCCTGTAGCCGTTGAAAATTCGGATGAATGAAGAACGCTGAAGTTGCTTTGAATCAACGGTGCAAATACTAATTTAGAATTTTGTCCTTGGTACGGTAAATCAAATTGGCATTCCGTTCTCAACCTTAACACATTGCCACTGGCAGGAAGTTGCATAGCGTGACCTGTGTTATTGAAAAGTACAAAAGCAGTCACTGAGGAATCATTGGCTTCATTGTCACCCAACAATAGTAAGTAATAAATAAAAACATGTACACTAATTTGAATTATAGCGGAACTCTTTTACGATTGCATGTTTATCCGAATGCGAATACGTTCGAATGTGGTAAGAAGCATAGTCGTCAGACTAATTCATAAAAATCACAACGTTAAGCAATATTTGGTAGCGCTAACCACCAATTAACCTCTTCTTCGCGATTCTGGTTGACCTCTTCAATATGCATTACGCACAAAGCATCAATTCAGAAGTAGCGTCACTTGACATTTTTAAATGCAATTATCTTAAGAAAACATTCAGCGTTATTGAAATATGATATTATTCTTATGATGTGATGGACCTGCTATGCAATGAAACTCTAAAGCATGTCGCCGCTTTGATGTGGACGTCAGCAGTTGACAAGTCATGTATAGCATGCTGAACTGATGATGTGTTTATGTTCTTCCAAATATATTGATCGCCCTATTTAACGCTGACATGCTGGTAACTTGGAGATCCTTAAAAAATCTGTTAAAGCTTTGGTCGTCATTAATGTGTCCGGAATCTGAGTTGCGAACAACAAAACTTTCCATTGGCTGTCAGTTTTCAAAACCTACACGAAAGTAAATGCTCTCACAAGTCACCATCTAGATTATGACATTATCAGTTAACAGCTCATACAAAATCATTAAGTTCAACTGCTGCTGCGGATCAATATATTTTCGAGCCAAAACGTATTCCAGTATCTGATTTCAGATGTGATTTAAAAGACTGTCTATTCTTTATCATATTTTTCAGCATAATTAGTTAATTAAATTAATGATTAAATTCACCTTCTTATCGCATAAATTCAAGTACACATGCAGCTCCTCTGGAATCATCGGACTTATCGTGCAAAATATATGGTATTGCTCTTTTTCTAAAAAAACGTATATTTTTATTAGAACATACATATGTAAAGCAATAATTGTTTTGGCTTTCGAAATAGTATGAACTTTAAAAATTGACCTTTATTCTGCTTACTGACCATTCTATGATGATGCGGCCATAATCATAATCCCAAACCTGTGAAGATTTAAATGTTAACGTACGTTGGCTTTATCCGATATTTTCTCCACTGCGTATGGGATAATTACAAGAGTACAAGTCGTATTTTATTTTAAATTATTTTGTAGTAGCAGTGTTGTAGTAATACTTAAGTTGGCATGCACAAATCACTCACTTTTGCAGACATCTTTATTTGCCATTTTAAAACATTTTTCGATGAACGTGAAGAAGAACAATGATGTGGAGCAAGAGACAGTAGTGCGACAATGTTCTGCACAGCTTTCTAGGATGACTTACAATGGGTGATTGCAAATTCGTCCGCCTCCGATTTGGCTGAAATTTTGCAGAGACGTTCTCTAATACGGTCTAAATGACCTTGTAAAATCTTTTGTCTCAACACTCAACCGTTTCGGCGTAATTGATAGTTAAAGTTAGCTTCTGTTATATATATATAAGGTATGTCCAATAAGTAGGTACTGTCGAAGGCCAGAGCGAACAACCAGCCCCGCCGTTTTTTGCACCAATTCTTCCAAAAATTGGCTCATATATGTAATCTTATGTCAGGAGTTCATTCCCACCCTTAGAAATTCGTTTTGACCTACCCCTTTCCCACAATCAGGTAAAAACAGCTGATTTTCAAGGTTTCAAAATTTGACATGAAAAGTAGGTACTCTGGTGTAAAAAGATATGCAGATTCCTAATCCGAAGTCGAAATTGCACTACGACCCTCCACATCCCCACAATCAGGGGAAAACAGCTGATTTCCAAAGTTTCAAAATTTCACATGAAAAGTCAGTAATCTGATACAAAAGGATAAGCAGATTCCTAATCTGCAGTCCAAATTGAACTATGGCCTCACAACCCCACAAGCAGGGAAAAACTGCTGATTTTCAAAATTTTCAAAATTTGACGTGAATAGTAGATAATGTCCGAGTTGAGACTTGAAACTTTTACATAAACCTACAAAATCCAGAGGAAACTAAGATCCAGAGGACGAGAACAAAAGGACCATCGGACTGGGAATGAAACACCGCCGGACTGGGAGTAAAGCACCGTCTGACTGGGAGTGAAGAACCGCCGGACTTGGAGTGAAGCACCGCTGGACTGGGAGTGAAGCACCGCCCGACTGGAAGTTAAGCACCGCCGGTCTGGGAGTAAAGCACCGCTGGACTGGGAGTGAAGCACCGCCGGTCTGGGAGTGAAGCACCGCTGGACTGGGAGTGAAGCTCCGCTGGACTTGTAGTGAAGCAACGCTGAACTTCAGCGAAGGCCGAAAGGATCTCAGGACAGTGCCGGAAGGATCTCAGGCCAGTGGCGGAAGGATCTGTGGACAGCGGCAGACGATCTGAGAGCAGCGTCCGTAGGAACCTTTCCGTCGTAGTCCGGCGGTCTTTCGGACCCAGTCTGGCGGGCTTAGCGTCCCAGGCTGGCGTGATTTCCGTCCCTGTATGCCGGGCTTACCGTCCCAGTCTGGCGGGCTTTCCGCCATTGTCCTCGGATCCTTCCATCATTGTCCTCAGATCCTACCGTCGTTGTCCTCAGATCCTTCCATCATTGTCCTCAGATCCTTCCGTCATTGTCCTCAGATCCTTCCGTCATTGTCCTCAGATCCTTCCGTCGTTGTCCTCAGATCCTTCCGTCGTTGTCCTCAGATCCTTCCGTCGTTGTCCTCAGATCCTTCCGTCGTTGTCCTCATATTCTTCCGCGATTGTCCTCATATTCTTCCGCGATTGTCCTCATATTCTTCCGCGATTGTCCTCATATTCTTCCGCGATTGTCCTCATATTCTTCCGCGATTGTCCTCATATTCTTCCGCGATTGTCCTCATATTCTTCCGCGATTGTCCTCATATTCTTCCGCGATTGTCCTCATATTCTTCCGCGATTGTCCTCATATTCTTCCGCGATTGTCCTCATATTCTTCCGCGATTGTCCTCATATTCTTCCGCGATTGTCCTCATATTCTTCCGCGATTGTCCTCATATTCTTCCGCGATTGTCCTCATATTCTTCCGCGATTGTCCTCATATTCTTCCGCGATTCTCCTCATATTCTTCCGCGATTCTCCTCAGATGCTTCCGCCATTTTCCCCGGACCTTTGCGTCATTGCTCTCAGTTCCTTCCTATGTTGTCCTAAGATGCTTCCATCATTGTCCTCAGATCCTTCCGTCGTTGTCATCAGAACCTTCCGGGTCTCTCCATAGATTCTTCCGCGACTCTCCTCAGATCCTTCCGCGACTCTCCTCAGATCCTTCCGCGACTCTCCTCAGATCCTTCCGCGACTCTCCTCAGATCCTTCCGCGACTCTCCTCAGATCCTTCCGCGACTCTCCTCAGATCCTTCCGCGACTCTCCTCAGATCCTTCCGCGACTCTCCTCAGATCCTTCCGCGACTCTCCTCAGATCCTTCCGCGACTCTCCTCAGATCCTTCCGCGACTCTCCTTAGATTTATCGGCGACTCTCCTTAGATTTATCGGCGACTCTCCTTAGATTTATCGGCGACTCTCCTTAGATTTATCGGCGACTCTCCTTAGATTTATCGGCGACTCTCCTTAGATTTATCGGCGACTCTCCTTAGATTTATCCGCGACTCTCCTTAGATTTATCCGCGACTCTCCTTAGATTTATACGCGACTCTCCTCAGATCCTTCCGCGACTCTCCTTAGATTTATCGGCGACTCTCCTTAGATTTATCGGCGACTCTCCTTAGATTTATCGGCGACTCTCCTTAGATTTATCGGCGACTCTCCTTAGATTTATCGGCGACTCTCCTTAGATTTATCGGCGACTCTCCTTAGATTTATCCGCGACTCTCCTTAGATTTATCCGCGACTCTCCTTAGATTTATCCGCGACTCTCCTTAGATTTATACGCGACTCTCGTCAGATTCTTCCGCGACTCTCCTCAGATCCTTCCACGACTCTCCTCAGATCCTTCCGCGACTCTCATCAGATCATTCCGCGACTCTCATTAGCTCCTTCCGCGACTCTCCTCAGATTCTTCCGCGACTCTCATCCCACCCCGGCGGTGCTTCACTCCAAGTCGCGCGTTGCTTCACTCCAAGTCGCGCGTTGCTTCACTCCAAGTCGCGCGTTGCTTCACTCCAAGTCGCGCGTTGCTTCACTCCAAGTCGCGCGTTGCTTCACTCCAAGTCGCGCGTTGCTTCACTCCAAGTCGCGCGTTGCTTCACTCCAAGTCGCGCGTTGCTTCACTCCAACTCCAGCGGTGCTTCACTCCCAGACCCGCGGTGCTTCACTCCCAGTCGGGCGGTGCTTCACTCCCACTCCAGCGGTTCTTCACTCCCAGTCACTCACTTTGTAGGCTTATGTCGAAGTTTCAAGTCTCAACTCGGACATTACCTACTATTCATGTGAAATTTTGAAACTTTCGAAATCAGGTGTTTCCCCCTGATTGTGGGGATGTGGGGGGTCGTAATGCAATTTGGACTTCAGATTAGGAACCTCCATAGCTTTTTGCATCAGATTACCTACTTTTCATGTGATATTTTGAAACTTTGGAAATCAGCTGTTTTCCCCTGATTGTGGGGATGTGGGGGTCGTAATGCAATTTGGACTTCAGATTAGGAACCCCCATAGCTTTTTGCATCAGATTACCTACTTTTCATGTGATATTTTGAAACTTTGGAAATCAGCTGTTTTCCCCTGATTGTGGGGATGTGGGGGATCGTAATGCAATGTTGCTCTGCGTATAGCTACTAATGAATGTAACCAGACATTTCTCGTCTGTTTCTATTCCAATTTTACAAATAATTGTCATTCCAATGTATTGTCGTCCATCTATCCATTCATTGAAATTATCATTCATTGGCCTGATTATGCACCAAGGATCACATCGTTTTTGTTTTGTTTCACAATCTTGGATATAGTAATAGTTTTTTTCTAGTAATTTCGTATAGATCAAAGAGTCGTTCAAACGAATAAGTTTACGTCTATAATATCACCGCGCTTCTAATGCATTGCAATACTTTGCCTACTCTGCATTTTCATCTCTCATAAGTCAATATATATGTACCTACTTATTGGACATACATTATATCTATATAACATAAGCTAACTTTAACTATCAATTACGCCAAAAGGGTTGAGTGTTGAGAAAAAAGATTTTGCAGTCATTTAGACCGTATCAGAGAACGTCTCTGCAAAATTTCAGCCAAATCGGAGGTGGACGAATTTGCAATCGCCTATTGTTAGTTCAAAAGACATTGCCGTGGTGACTATAGCTTTCTAAATGTAAGAAATCGTTAATAGGTTTATGCCTAAAATGATACAAAGACTGCACCAATCCACCATCTTTTCCGACGATGGATCTGGAAAATAATATCAAGCTTGTTTTCGTATTTTCCAATGTTTAAGCAACAACTTCTGTTTTCGTAGACAAAGTATTCGTTTTTGTAATAGCAATCACAACAACTTTTGACCAAATTGTTGCTTATTAAAAACTGCAGGAATTAATTGTGTGGATATTATTGATAGGTTTATAGCGATGATTCTCGGAATACGTTTTCTAAATCGATCTTTCTTTTCTTTTGCAAATTAGCGAACTTTAGCTTGACACCGACACGCAATTTCGTGCGTTTCCGGGCGAAAAAATAAATGCAGGTAAGAGGGAACTAAGCTGTCATTGTGATTTCTCAACGTTGGAAACCGTCATTTTTATTGAATATATTGGATGAAGTCAAATTGAACGTTGTCTGTGGTTGCTGAATTTAGTACGATTTTGTAAAATGGAAATTCAATCTGATAAAGCATTTGAAATTTATGTTACGCTTATCCTTTGATGTATATTTCACTTTTAATGGCATGCCAATTTATTTGAAAACAGCACTTCGTCTGGCACAGAATCAAATTCTTTATATAAATTCATAAGAAAACTTGTTCCGTTTCCATATGGAAGGCACAAAACATCACATACTCGTTTCCATGTTATTTTTAAATAACCCACATCTACAAAAAAAATCAAAGAAACGGTAACACTAGCAGCTCACCACATGTTGAATTAAACAGGAATCACAATTTCAACTTCATGCGATTGAAGTCTCTTTACTATGACGCCAAAAGTGTAGAAACAGTGATGTTGGGAGTTTGGTGCCATCTCAGTTGCGACGGACACTCTCTCCTTGTACAGAAATTAAAAGATTTGATGTAATTAAGCGTTTGCAAATCGTAATTTAATTTTTGTAAGACGACATGAAAAATTACTGATAAATAGCTGTGGTGGGAAGGAAGAATCGGATAAATGAGAATTTTGAGTGGTGGTTCAGTGCAAAAGTTGTTTATGTTGTGGGTACACATTGAAATATTTTTAATTGATTTCAGTGCTGTCAGTGGTATTGATAATCTAACATTGCAGCTCATGTGTTGGGATGAGGCACAAAATTAATTAAGTAATAGGTATATATTTGGATTGTGTTAGTCGCCAAGGACGTATTTCCCGATCTAGATTAACACCATCATTATCGTGTTCAATATAACCAATGACCGTTGTGTCATATTCTTTGGAAATCACACTAGGGCTGTTTATATGACATATAATGTAACTATTTGCATAAATTTGCATTAACATTTATGACGCGCATGTTCCTGGCGCAATTATTTCTGCCTCTCCTTGTCTCCTTCCGAATCTGGCAACCGAAATCCCGAAAAAGTGTTTCCAAAGCCAATACGGTATATCGCCTTGCATAATTTCACGCTGGGATAGCATTCTCGGGTCAAAATTACGCAATTATAAAGAAAGAAAACAATTGTTGAAATGTGGTAATTTCCTCAACGCTACATTTCCTTACTAGTTGGGCGCCAAAATAATTAAAGCACCGCAAAACAAAATTGTAAAATTGCGCCCATGGTAAATGTAATACAACACATATAGTGAAACGTAATACAGCGGCTATTGTTAAGGGGTATATCACTGCAATGGTGAAGGGAAATGCCAATGCTTTGCATAAGCGCTGTACATTAACTTTGGTAATTATGCAATATTAGCTGTGCACTGAGTGCGTAAAATTGCACACAAAATAATAATTTTCATCAAATTATCGAATGTATTTACATGACTGTTAGTTTACTTGTAAGTTGAGACTTTATGAAAATCTTTCAGGTAAATCGGCACCTGAATTTATTAGGTGCATCAATGTTTTAGACATCAAACTACCTTTATAATTGTTCTAGTAATTCACTTGATGAAACCGCATTATAAATAACTGAGGATAGTGACCCATCTATCGATAAACGTAATTCAATTTTTGATGACAATGCTTGGTATTGACGTTGAGATCATGACAATTGATTTGACACCAATTTGATTGCAGGTTTTAAATGAAACTTACAGTCCAATTCCTGCCACCAAATTCGGAAAGAATAACTGTGATTTATACATTTTATTAAAAGCAACAGGACGCATAATTTTAGAAACGATATCTCTCGACTAGTGGGTATAGCCCACGATATTAGTTTTATAGCTCGCTTCATTGGATTTAAAAGGAATTCTATGCTAAATTATGTGACTAGACCAAATAATTAGGAAGAGTGAAGGAATACGTTGTGCCATTTTCGAG
The DNA here is from genome assembly GCA_004115045.4 of Sinella curviseta. Taxonomy (NCBI): domain Eukaryota; kingdom Metazoa; phylum Arthropoda; class Collembola; order Entomobryomorpha; family Entomobryidae; genus Sinella; species Sinella curviseta. Next base: position 8,693,177 of record CM023201.3, on the reverse strand, counting down.
CACGGATGTTGCCAATTCTGAAATTTATTATATGCATCCTGTGGCGAAACTATTTGTAGTTTCTGTACCAAGAGACATTAGGAAGCAGCGTATGTGTACCTTTCTTGTTTGCTCATGTCATTTGAAGCTACACACTTTTGGGGATAATTGGAGATGGCAATTTTCCAGCAAATTTCACACGATATATCATTCAACGGAAGCAAAACGACATAGCTGTGCATATTGTTAATCGCGCCAAAGTTCAACTACAAATGTTAGGCGGTTAAGCCATATACCGATCGGACAGCCGAAATTTCAATAAACGAACGGGTGGTTTTTAAACTGACCTTGATGCATTTAATTCCAATGTCTTCACATGGGTTTGGAACTCAATAAAATTTTTGTAATTTAAAAACTAAATGTCTGTACGTAGATATATTTTCAGTTCTACTTTTGCTCGCATTTCATAATGATACCTTCCACACTTTAATCTCAGAAAACCGTTTGCACCGAACCCTATATCACATTGTTTACCTTAAAATTTGATTATTTAATTTTCCGCATTATATACAAAATTTTGAATGAAATAAGTAAATATCGTAAATGCAGGTTCAACTCCATATACCGTTAGTTTGGGTTTTTGTTTTGAATACATTCCATATTTTCATGCCGTTTGGTTACCATAGTGAGCAATTTGATTTATTCGCAAACGCAGGTGATTGAAATCTTTGCATATACAGGCCGATGATTTGTAAACCAGATTACTAAATTGTTCAGCAGTGCAATCCAGACCAACCAGAATCCAGATCATGTAGGATTCTCAACCAATCCTTGTCTAGGCACACTTTGTTCCAGATTTGTAGGCGATGCAGAGCTAAAGCCTAGAAACGCTAGTTCTACCTAGGTACTTACCAACGCATTGTGAAGGTTAAAGTTGTCAGTTTGAGTTTACCGACAAAAAGTCGTTAACAACAGGAAAAGATGTAGCCACCGACTGATCAAAAATGTATTTTAAATGGTTTAAATGTTTTCTTTAAACAAGTAATGACTAGACCAAATAGAAGCAATGATAGAAAAATATGCAAAAGGCGCTTGACAACAGAAAAGATGTAGAAAATGTATTTAAACTATACACATCAGATCAACATCGTGTCGTGCGGTTGTTTTGAAGCAACATTGGTGCCAATGTCAGAGTTAGATAGTATACCGTCGTCCGTCTTCCATGTTACATGGTAGAAAACGAAACAAAACTGATGGTATTCATATTATCGTACAACTGCCACGATTTGTTGCGAACACAATGAAAGTGTTCAATGGGCTTGTAGATACAGGTGACCGATTTTTGTAAATTTGCTTCACGCATAATTCTGTAATGAACTTTATCGTCTTATCAATTTTACAAGTTGAATCGATTTAATATTAAGCTAAGTTATGTTGGGAATGTTGCTAAACAACAATCGTTTATTGAACATTCAGCAACTTTTAAGTTTTGATACAAAGTACATCCAGCATTGATATATACCTATACAGACCTACAACAGCACAATACACTGAACTAACATATTAGTGAAATTTATTTCATATCTGCCACTAACACAAATGACGCCGCTCAAACTTACAAAAGATCGAGGTTAATTTGACAAAAATAAATAATTGAGTAAATTCATTCTATTGCATTATTGAAATAGAGTAAACCATTTTATAAGCGTCCGTTAAATATTTAACGGAGATTATCATGTATACTTTTCTAGATGCCATAATGTATATAGTTTAAATGCAAAAACTGCCACTACCATTCCGTCGAGGATTATGTATCTGGTAACTATGATTTCAAGAAATTGTTTGCATCTGACGTAACTTTTTGTAATAACTTCCCTGTAGAAACATCAAGATTAACATAAAATAATTCTAACAATGTTTGACCTTCCCTTTTCAAAAGTTGTTCCTGTAAATAAATAATTAATCCCGTTAACATGCTTGCATCCGCAGAACATAACCACCTCTAGTGATGTCTTTAAAGGCAGCGGGTGTATTATTTTAATGATGCCGTAGTATTGCACAAAATACGACTTTTCTGCCATTGAATATTGTTTTAGTGACAGGTATGCTATACGGCCAACCTTACAGATCTGGATGCTTTCTTTATACAGAACGTCAATTCTTGGAAAAAAATGCAACCACTTACATACAACATGTAACTTACAAGACAACAGGGGTAAACCGTTCCGAAAGTGACCGCAGTGCTTTCAAGTTTTACCTGATTCGCAGCATATGGTAAAAAGGTATTGCAACTCTTATCATTTACGTATATAATAAAAAACATATGAGCTGAAATGGAAGATTTTAGTTTTCAGATTTTCAAATTTATTTCATAGAGAACAACGTAAATACAAACCAATATAATCATTAAATTACAGACAATCGTTGTCTAAAGTTGCTAGTTTTTCGATGAATATTCTCTACAGTATTCCGCAGTTCTAACAAGAAAACAGGGAAAGCGTAGTAGCTGTGCCTTCGCAACAAAACAAAATATGAGATAGCTCGCTGAACGTCAACGTATGAGTAGTGAATGTTGATTAACTTATGGAATAGTGAAGTATCAAGGAATAAAATAATTGGATATTAGCTTCATCTTTCCGGAAGTTGGCTTCTAATTATGGGCTTATTAACTACCGGAAGCATGAAATGCTTGAAAGGTAGTTATAGCGATTGATCTGTTTGTCTGTCTGTTTGTCTGTCTGTCTGTCTGTCTGTCTGTCCGTCTGTCTGTCTGTCTGTCTGTCTGTCCGTCAACACTCTAACTTCCCTCCACGTTGACCAATTAGGCTCAAATTTGGCATAGATATACCTTGGCCCAAGGCCACGTTCCCTATTGATTTTCAGCCATCTACCTCATCATTGGCCGTAAGTAGCGGGGTCGGCGTATTCGAGAGGGCGAGGGTGAATAAGTGGTCAGAATTTTTTGTTGTAAAAATGGATAGAGGAGTTCAAGCCGGTAATTTTTTGCTTGGGGACCAGAGGTCAAATCAGTGAAATGACTGCTGGGTGGGCCGTGAAATGTATAGGGGTCGCTAAAATTGTTTTTTATAAATTGGTTGGGATGTTCAATTTGAGCGTCGGTGGTATAGGACTTTCATTTCCGAACACGAAAACCTTCACATATGGCGATTTAAATTGAATCTCAACATGGATCCGGATCCTCTCTCTTAAGTAATAGTGGTCCATTCGGAGGTCTTTCAGCTGGTGGGCCACCAAACCGTCAGAAAATATTTCATAAATGGGTAGAGAATTTCGAGAGGATTTTTTCCCACGGAACCACGAGTTAAATTGGTCATGTGGCGGTGGAGTACAGGGTCAAGGTGCATGTGTTACCCACAGTCAATTTCCATATTGGATAAATAGTAATGTCGCACAACTAACCATTTCGTACATAATCCACAGACACACAGAGTTACCAACATCAAGTTTCAAGAAAGACAGTTTATGGACATTTTAATAGTTAGAGGAGCTCATTTGATAATGTAAGGACTACCTTTATTACGGAACACATGCATGATGTCAATTGACAACACCAACGGCAACAAAGTAAAGAACAAAAATATGTAAACGCTATTATTGTAAGTCTCTGTTCCTTTCATCAAGCGAAGGAGCTGCGTTTTAATACATAAAATCACTGAGCAAAATAATAACATACACATGTTAGTCAGGGTGGCACGTAAACTGTAAAATATAGACTTGAAATATAGTAAAAATTGGAACAATCGGTAATTTGTAAGCATCCACGGACGACGACGCTCCGGCGTCAAGCAGTAACTATCCCATGTATTTTGAAGAACGAACGTTTGGAACGGACGACGACACGCAGTCGTAAAAACAGTACTGGCCCATGCATTTCGAAAAACGAACGTTTGGAGCGGACGACGACACGCAGTCGTAAAAGCAGTACTGGCCCATGCATTTCGAAAAACGAACATTTGGAACGGACGACGACACGCAGTCGTAAAAACAGTACTGGCCCCATGCATTTTAAAGAACGAACGTTTGGAACGGACGACGACACGCAGTAGTAAAAACAGTACTACCCAAGCATTTCGAAAAACGAACGTTTGGAGCGGACGACGACACGCAGTCGTAAAAACAGTACTGGCCCATGCATTTCGAAAAACGAACGTTTGGAACGGACGACGACACGCAGTCGTAAAAACAGTACTGGCCCCATGCATTTTGAAGAACGAAAGTTTGGGGTGGACGACGACACGCAGTCGTAAAAACAGTACTGGCCCATGCATTTCGAAAAACGAACGTTTGGAACGGACGCCGACACGCAGTCGTAAAAACAGTACTGGCCCCATGCATTTTGAAGAACGGACGACGACACGCAGTCGTAAAAACAGTACTGGCCCCATGCATTTCGAAAAACGAACGTTTGGAACGGATGACGACACGCAGTCGTAAAACGTTAATTGCCCCGAAAGCATCCCCCGAGTTCTCCTGCGACGCACACGTTGTCGATTTTTCCAATATTCTTTTTGTATAAAATGTCGATTTTTACGTTTTATCGCAGCCAACTCTTTTGTCAGTTTGCTTACAAATCGTCGCAGTGTTTTAGTAATTACTGCCATTTAGTTATTTAAGTTAGATTGATTACATGAAATTGAGCCCAAGTGAAAAAGTGTGCAATTTTGTTAATTAATCTGTGCAGTTTAGTTTTTTAATTAGTTTGCAACGTACTTCAGTTTACTAATAAGTGCCACCAAAAATTTCATCAAAATCCAAGGAGGACCGAGGAGGTGGAGGACGACGGAGGAAGTGGAGGAGGCGGCGGAGATTGAAAATGGTATATAATTTATGCATAAAATATTTGTATTTCGTGTTTGTTTGGTTTGTTAATCCATTCTTGGGAGAAAATGGGTTTTGGGTTGGGAAATGGTTTTAGGAGACCTCTGTCTGAGAGGCTACTCAAGAGGCGGGCGTGCCGGATTGAGTAGTTGGGTCTGGACGGAGGCCAGAGCACACTGGCGTTGCCTTCTTGGGTGTTGTCGTTTTTTGTTTTGGTCTTCAACCATAACTGTACTGACTGAGAACCGGGGGTTCTCTTTCATGTCCCCAAGAAGGCGGGCCAGGCGGGACTCCACTGGTTTGTCTCCAGCACCGCTTATGCCTGGGGGCTGCCAGTGGACTTCCAAACCCACATCCTTGGGATCTATGGACCGTGGATCCCGCAAAAAGGACAGTGGAAGCCCAGCGATGGGCGAGAGACGGTTGAGCTTCTTGTTAGCTCCCGATAATCTCTCAACCCGCAACGGATGGGCTGTTGCGGGGGGCTGCTTACCTCTTGTGGCAGCTGCGTGGGAGAAGGGGGTAGGCCCAGTCCAAGGTTTGGCCCACACTTGACCCGGTGATGCCAGGAGCCCGCAAGGGGCTGTGTTTGCTCACAGTGAGTTGAACTGGTTATACGGGAGGGAGCGGTATTTCCCATTGGGAAATATAATATACGGTGTGCTCCCCTTTGCAAGTAAAGAAGCTCCCTCTTTGGAGGGCCACAGTAAAGAAAGCCCCGGACAACTGGGTTTGGGTGTGGACTGGACTTTGGACTTTCCTTAGTTTTTTTCTACTTGGACATATTTGTCCCATCGTAAATTAATTGTGGCCCCGGGTTTCAAACTTTAAAGTGGCAACGTACTGCTGCATGCATTTTGTTTTACCGGAGCGTAGCGTTCCGTTAAAGCAAGGTGGATGGCGTGCTCATAAATCGTTTCGTCAAGCCACGAGAAGTTTTTTGTGTTCCGATAGTGAAATTCCGAAGATAGGTTTTTGTCGAATTAGGGTTTTATATCTCATGTCTAGTAAGAACAACGCGATATTCTGCACTTCGCAAGTGGCTAACGATTGTCAGGAATAGGTTCATTACACTTATAATTCGTATCCAAACCACGGCAGGTGTTTTCAAATGGCACATTTTTAAACGTATGAACCTATAAAAAGTTGAGCACAACAGATTTTTCTCAAAATACAAATGGTACAGTCTGCAAACCTCAATGCAACAACGCGTAACAGAAAATTTTCTCCCGAGATATGTTTATCACTAATTACCTGAAATTTTAAGGGTGTTTAAAAAAGCAGACCACAATATGAAACACACTTTAGTTAACTTATTATCTGTTTTTTGTTTGTTTGTTTCGTAGTACCACCAGCAAATGATATCGAGGCAACGTCCAGTGATATTGCAATTAGCAGGCTAAAGCGAAAACTTTGGCATTAAAACCTGGAGCTGTTGAAATACATTTACTTTACAACAACGTCATTTGGACAACTCGTAAAATTAGTGAACAGTGATATTCTCGACTTCAATTTGACAATAGTTGAAATCAGTGGTTAATGGTTGTTAATAAAGTTTAGCGTGATTAAATTTTGCCAACAATTCCAAATTTAAGACTCGTGCAAACAAGCAGTAACAATGCCCCGCCAAAAAAAGCAATCCGCAATTCAAAGGCGAAAGCGTCAGAGGGAGCTTAAGACTAAAGCGCGGAGTAACGAGGTTTATAGTACACTTGAACGAGAAAAGAATACGTTAGCTCATCAGCAGATGCGGTTAAATGAGGATTTCAGGAATCTTGAAAGGGACAAGGATAGAGTTGCTCACAGAGAAAAGCGACTGAATCCGGAATTGCGCCAGCCAGAGAGAATTACCGATCGTATTGCTCATCAGAGCCGTCGTGCAAACGAAGGGCTTCGTCGATCTGAAAGGATTAGGGACCGCATTGCGCATCAAGAACGAAGGCAAGATGAGGACACTCGACAATTAGAAAGGATTCACGACAGAATATCTCATCAAGTACGCCGGATGGACGATGAAATCCGACAGCAAGAAAGATCTACGGACCGCGCGTCACATCAACATCGTCGGTTAGATAAGAATGTTCGTCAGCGGGAGAGGGCCACAGACCGTATTTCCCGTCAGCAGAGCCGTTTGGATGAAAACGTTCGTCAGCGAGAGAGATCAAGGAACCGTATTTCACATCAGCAGAGCCGTTTGGTTGTGAATGTTCGTGAGCGAGAAAGGTCGAGAGACCGAATTGCTCATCAGCAAAGCCGATTAGATGAGGATATGCGACAGCGAGAGCGGTCGAGAGACCGAATTGCTCATCAGCAATTCCGATTGGATGAGGATATTCGACAGCGAGAAAGGTCGAGAGACCGAACTGCTCATCAGCAAAGCCGATTAGATGAGGATATGCGACAGCGAGAGCGGTCGAGAGACCGAATTGCTCATCAGCAAAGCCGTATGAATGAAGTTGTTAGGCGTTCGGAAAGACTTCGAGATGCAAAGGCAAGGAAAATTGTCAGAACGGTCCGTCCAATTCGTGAAGCTGAAAGAACACGCGACCGCGTAATTCATGCCGCTTTCAGAACAAACCCTCGCAGAAGGAGAATAGAATTTCAAAATATAGCTCAAGGACAAGCCAAGAGGAGACGGGAGGTTGATTGGGAACATATTAGTCGTGAATTTCAAACTGAAATACGGAAGGCACCTATTTTCCCGTGTTCGTGCTGTGGATGTACATTCTACCAAGAGAATATATTTTGCTTTGCAAGGGCGGAGTTGGAAGAGAAAGGCTTAGAAGAGGAATTTATCGAAAACGTAGTTTGTGTAAATTCACACGACATTCAATTCTGCGGCACATGCAAGCCAAAAATTCTAAAGGGCAAGGTGCCGACACTGGCGCTATCGAACGGACTGCGGTTTCCAGAGATTCCTCCAGAATTAGAGGTAATTACTTTACTCATTATTCGTGACAATATTAAATTGACATTAAATAATATGGCTTCTGTAATTATCAAATGACGACAAACATATTTATGTTTATTCATAGGCCCTTACGCAACTTGAAGAACGGCTTTTAGCACTCCGAATTCCATTTATGCAAATCAAGTCTGTCGGTTCAGAGGGACAATATAAATTGAAAGGAAATATCGTAAATGTAGAGAATGACCTTGATGTTTGCGCCAAGGCTATCCCGCGGAGACTGGATGAAATGATGACTGTTCAACTCAAATTTAGTAGACGACTCAATGATGCAAGGCCAGTTTGGTACGAAGTTATTAGACCCGCAGTGGTTGATCGAGCAAAGCAATATCTCCAGCAAACAGAACTTTATCTTCAGAATAATGTCGAGATCCGGGATGATTTCGTCGGTTATGACGATGGTTAGCACACATTATTCTTATTATTAGGAAATTATTCTTAGTTCTTTGAAACGTTTATGTTGAGCAAGTAACATAATGGATTAATTTATAACAATATATCTACCTTGGCACTGTTTTTCAGATTCCAGAATTCAGTTCGTTTGTCCAGGCAACGACCAAGAAACATCAGACCCGGTAGTAGAAAATGACGCTGAGCCTCAAGATGACGATTGGGAAGGTATGGTAACGATATATTTTTGGGTAACATATGCATATTTGAGTTGTCGCAAAATGACACTGAGAAAATATTTCCATAAATTTGATTCCAGATTTACCAGAAGAAGTACCAGCAGAGGAGACAATGATATTTAACCAATTGGGTTCAAACGGGGTCCACATTGCTCCTGGTGAAGGCAAAATACCAATCCCGCTTTATGCTGATCCCAATGCAGAAGAAATGTCGTACCCCAAAATCTACGGTGGTAGAAAACGGACAATAAAACCCGGCGTTAAGATAACATACACTGATATTGCAAAATCGGAGAGCCTGCGAGAAGACCGTCGCTGTGCCGGACCTCAAAAAGTTTTGTACGCATTCAAGAAATCCTTCAATGAGAAAATGAGGCAGGCAGTCCAAATCTACTTACGAAAACGACGTGGCAATGAAAAGTATAAAGCAGGCCAAGTGCTTAACAAGGAATTTGTGGACAATCTGGTGAAACATGATGAGGGATACTCAGTCTTCAAAAACTTGCGGTCTTCTCCGTCTTATTGGGCTAACAGAAGTAAACAAGTTATCTCAATGGTCAGACAACTAGGAAAATGTGCGTTTTTCATAACATTTTCTGCTGCAGAAACAAGATGGAACGAGAACTTAGTTACACTCAAGCGACTTTTGAAAGGCGAGACAGTATCAGAAGAAGAGGCGTCTGCATTAAGCTCCCAAGAAAAATCTGAACTTATCCGTTCCGACCCAATAACTTGTATGCGGCATTTTGACCGACGGATTCGCAAAGCGCACACATTACTGTTAAAGAGAGCCAATGGTAAGAATTGAAATAGATAGATTTTGGTATCATTAAATATATGTATGATCACCGAGCTGAACAGATTTTCATACTCAATACACTTTGTTTACCCCAATAGGTGTCTTTGCGCCTTACAAGCTGAAGGATTGGTTTCGAAGGACTGAATTTCAAATGCGTGGCTCACCCCATTCACATGGTCTGTATTGGATTGAAAATGCCCCCATATTCGATGAAAGTGACCCCCTCTCCGAAGAACGATGTGCAGAATTTATAGACCAATTCATCAGTGTGGAGAAATCCGAGGATGATAACATGAAAGATTTGATAAATTATCAAATCCACAAACACGCTCCAACGTGCAAGTTTGTTAAGGGAAAAAGGGATTGCAGATTTGGATTCCCATTGCCCCCACTTCCGAGAACAAGAATTCTAACTCCACTTCCGAAGGAAACCAATTGGCGTAGGAAGAAACAGCTTCGCGAGATTTACCAAAAAATTCAGAATAGCTTGAACGAAAGAGTTCAAAGATCAGATGACAACATATCATATGACCAGTTTCTCCGCAGTTTGAATATATCGGAAGATGAATATGTACTGTCCATTAGGAGCTCAATTCAAAGGATTACTGTTTTTCACAAACGAGAAGTAAACGCGGCATTCGTGAATCGATATAACAGGAAGATTCTGGAAAATTGGGGTGCAAATATGGATATCCAGTTCGTTACCAACGCATTTGCCTGTGCCCGATATTGCGTCGGGTACATACTTAAATCGGACGGAGGAATTTCTAAGCTAATGAAAGCCGCTTCAAAGCAAGCAAAAGGGAACGAGCAAATTAAAGCAAAACTAAAGGATTATACAAAAATCCTTTTAAATGGAACAGAGGTGTCTGCCCAGGAAGCAGCGGGGTTTTTACTTGGGATTCAAAATACGCACGGTACCAGGCAGACAATATATATTAATACTTCTCCTCCGGAGGAGCGGACAAGTATACTGAAAAGTACAAAGGAATTGCAATCTCTGGACGCCGATAGCGAAGATATTTGCGAGAAGAGTATTATTGATCGATACGTGAATCGCCCCATTTTGCTTGAAGATATCTCCCTAGCAGAATTTGCATCCAATTATGAGTTTGAGAAAAAGACTGTGAGAGATAATAACCAACCAGGACCTCCGGAGACAGATAATGATGACGATACCGATGAAGACCCGTTCCAATTTCAAATGCGAAGAAAGCAACCTAGGTATCCAATGCTAGATAACTCTGGGTATATGCGGCGCCGAGAAGTGCAAAAAATTATCCGTTTCCGTAATTACGGAAGAAGGAAGGATCCCAAAAATTACTGGCGGGAGCAACTGATGTTGTTTGTTCCATGGCGGAATGAGGACATTGAGCTGCTCTCTTTGGATCCAATAGAATACGGGCAACTATTCAGAGAAGATATAAGAGCAAATGCGGCTAACTTTTATGATGATTATGAAATTGGGGATAACGACATACAAGCATTTGTGGAAGAAGCAGAAAATGAACAGAATGAGGAGGATTCGGAACACTTAGATCCTCAATGGGAGCAAGATGCTGAAATACTAGCTGATGCTATGGTTGATCCCCAGAACAACCCAAAAGACCCGTCTAAAGTTGAAAAATTTCTGCCTCCAAATATGATTCCAGACGAAGAATATTTACGCCTGATGCGCACATTAAACTCGAAGCAGCGAAAGATTGTTCTAGATGTGCTCCATAAACTGAAAACGTCCGAGAAACAGTTTTGTGTTTTTTTAAATGGAGCTGCAGGGGTCGGGAAAAGTCACGCCATAACAGCAATTGTTCAAAGTACACTCCGATATTTTGGTGCCAAGCCCGACCGTGACCCATCACAACCCCCAGTTATAGTAATGGCTTTCACGGGAAAAGCGGCGTTCAATGTTCTTGGCATGACAATACATCATGTTCTAAGACTTCTTCCTAACCAGAGGAAATATGACCGCCTCGCAGACTTGGACGCCAGCACTTTGAACACACTTCGGAAGAAACTTGGAGGTCTAAAAGTAATCATTATAGATGAAATTTCAATGGTTAGTGTCCGAATGCTGTTTGATATTGATCAGCGACTACGGCAGATTACTGGCGTTGACAAGCCATTTGGGGGGATTTCCATTATAGCCGTTGGACATCTGCGTCAGCTCGCTCCTATTGCTGCCCCACATGTTTTTGATTGTCCCAAACATTTACCAAATGGAGATTTAGTTGATAACTACCTTTGGAAGGACAATTTCACCTTGTATGAGCTTACCGAAATTATGAGGCAGAAGGGAGATTTTGGTTTCTGTAAAGCGTTAACCAATCTGTCTGAGGGAATTATGGATAGTGACGATATTGCTTTGATTAAAACCCGAGAAATTTCTGACCAAGTTCAGCCTCCCATGGACGCAGTATGGCTGTTTAAAAGTAACGCCGAGTGTAGCTCACATAACGAAAAAGTGCATAATATTTTGGATACAGAGGGCTGTGTTTCTACAGCTACTGATTACATTCAGGGAACCGGAACAGAAAACGCTAAAAAATCACTTCTTGAAGCCGCCAAAGGATGGGATATTTCTGAATGTGACGGTCTGCGTTATGAAACTAAACTCAAAGTTGGTGGTGAATATTTTATTTCGACAAATATCGACGTGTCCGACGGACTCTTTAATGGTGCAACAGGAACTCTTAAAGCAATTGAATATTCTCGTCAGACTGAAGAACACCCTCAGGCAAAGCCAATGCGGACATGGATTGATTTCAAGAATCCTCTAATTGGAGCATTGAAAAGACGAGCGGCGTCCAGTCTTGTCAATAGAAGAGCACAAATGCATCCGGCGTATAGAAATTGGGTGCCAGTAGAGCGGATAAAGAAAGCATTGACGAAGTCGTTTATGTACGCTGGTTTACAAGTGATTCGATTACAAATGCCATTAGTTGCCTGTAATGGAATGACGGTCGCCTAAAGTCGAGGGTCCACTATGTTAAATGTTGTGGTTTCAACTAAGGGATCGGGACGATGGAAACTCACTCGACAAGAATTATATGTTGCATTGAGCAGAGCCTCACGACTGGATGGACTATATATTGACGGCAATTTTCAACCCCCAGAACCACCTGGCAGTGACGATCCAGTTACTGTAGAAATGCAGAGAATCCAGTCCAAACCGTATCCATTTAAGCTTCGCTTTTTACAAGATGTGCCGGACAATTTCCACAAATTTTACTTTCACAACGTTCAGTCGCTTGCTAGTCACTTCCAAGATGCTTTTTCTGACGAGTGTGTTACATCCGCCGAGGTTATTGCCTTTGTTGAACCGCATCTCGTTCCATCGGACAGTTTGGACATCCCCGGCTATAATGTACTCCATCGAACGAACTGCCGAGGATTAAGACGAAAACGGAGATTGGTTTTGCGGAATTCGGAAGGCGCTGTGATCTTATTGAAAGGTATTTTTACATTTTTCCTAGTACAATTAGGCATTACTTAAAATTGGCATTTGTCCGTGTGTGTTATATATCAATGTAATAGTGCACCAAATTAATTATTGCGTATGTGTTTTGTTCTTATTTCGTAGATGGAACCCCAACTACGTCAGCAGTCATTCCCAGAGTTCAGACGGAGTTTTCGGATGGTGGTCACTGTATCCTCTTATCCTTCCAGTACGGGGGAACAAGCTTTGTTGTTATGTACAAGTCACCAAAATTTCCCAAGCGAAGATTCAAGATATGCCTGGACAACATGTTGCTGACTGTAAATGAAGCGGCCGTTTACATCGGGGACATCAATCTTGACCTTTCCAAAGAGGAGCATAGCGACATTGTTCATCAGTTTAACGCAGCCGGGTTGTCCTCGATGCTTAACTTGAAGGCCACATCTACAAATTTAGACAGTCATATTGACGTCTGTTTTTCGGACAAGCGAAATTTAGATTGTTGGTATTATGAGTCGTATTGTAGTTACCATAAACCAATCTGTCTTATCTGGCCTAAATAATCACAACTATCGCTAAAAGTTCTCTATCCTTGTCATTATTGTCAATATATTCCTTAACCAGATCAATAGTTGATTGATAACTAAATTTTTGGAAGCACATTCGTTAGTACAAATGATATTTGTCTACGTAGGTAATCATTGTTTCTATTTGTTTACCACCATTATATGTAAACGATGTCTGTATTTAGAATTAGAATCAATTGTTTCCAATTGTCCTTCGAAAAAATTAGCAATTATTGTATAGTTATTACTGAAGAATATTTACGATTAGAATCAATTACTGTATACATATATTTTACTCACGATTTACAAATATTATTAGTAACTGTTTACAAACAATTATTATTTACGATAAATATCAAATACAATTAACAATAATTATCAACTACTTTCTAAAGTTCTTATTTACAATTATTGTCAACTATTTTTACCGTTGTTATACGTAATTATTTTCCAATTATAATTAAATGTTTTTAACTCTATTATTCAATATTTTCCAATCATTATTAATTACTGTTCACCATTATTATCAATTACTATTAAAAATTATTAACGAACTTTGTGAATATCAAATTGTTCTTATATGATTACTCCTCGTTTTATCAATTTAATAAAAGTTATAAAATGAAACATGAAATCTTTATGCTCGTTACGGAAATACTGATTGCTTCGTAAACTCATAGTTAAGCAGCAATAGTTTAGTCACGTAAGAATATATATTATCGACCATAAAGACCATATCGACCGACATATTTAATTCTACTGTCTTAAACGCCATACATAAATTATTTGGTTGAAATTACGTAGCTAATTTAGTAGGTACCTATATCGATACGTGATCTACCCGTCAACATGAATATGAAATTGAGACCTGGAGAGCTATAGATTATGCACCCCTTCAGAAAAAATCGTATTTAAGATACATCAATGGCAACAACACAACTACACAAGGCGTAAAGTCCACAATATCATTATTACAGCTCAATTAGTTTGATTCATTTGGAAGTAGCCGTTTATCAAACCTGCAATGTTTCTGATGTACAATTATTCAGCATTCTTCCCGTCATCAATGGGCAATAAAAATCAACACACTCACCGATCCTTCTAAATCATTTTTAAACATTTTACCACTCAACTCCACTCATAACTTATCCCTGAAAGTATTGACCACTCCACGCAAGCACCAGTCAGGTATTCAAATTGCCCACAATACAAATGCCTCTTTTAATATGAGAATTCGTCGGCAAAATCGTTTTTGAATCAACCTTGGCTTACAATTCCACAAAAAACTAGACATTTTAATGCAAATCAAGCCACATATGAGCATTTTTAGAATCCCAAAATTGCGATTTGTTTTTTATTGATATGTTGATCACTCATCTCAAGCACCAATCACCACTATCAAATATTGTATCATGTAATTCACCAACCAACTCAACTCACGCACCACTCAAACCAATTACTACTCAACTCACGCACCACTCGCGTCTGCATAAATACCTCAACTCAAACTTAACCACTCAACTCACCACCCGTTCGTTTAGTTTCCCGTCAAAGCTTCCGGTAGTTATATCTTAAAGGTTTACACCTTTCCTAGTTTAATATTCGCTCATGGTTTCAGGAATATTACCATCTTTATATATGCTAAATGCAATTCTTCATTGTATCGAATTTATACTAATGTTGTTTTCAGCTCCTAGTTTCCTACAGCTACCTAGGCTTTAACATTTTAGAATCTAAAATGCGAAGAAGTTTTTTTAAATTAAGATGATATCCTGCTGAGCAAGATAAATTAAATTAATTGACGGAATAAATAGTCTGTGTTTGCTTGTTCAAGTATCCACTGTACTGCTCCAGTTGTTTTGTAACACGAATTCTTTTTCAATTATGAGAAGAACCAGTAATGCAAAAACAATTCTTGCTGAAAATATTTTTATGGTTAATGTTTATCATTGTTAATTAAATTCATCAATTTTGCCCCTTCCCATTAAGGCTAATGATAATTTGTGGCATTCAAGATAAATTATGAATACGCGATTTTCATTTTCTCACTCACATTTTGGTTCTCCTCTGAAACTTTCAAATTACCGTTTTATATTACGAAACCCACCAGGAAGTCAACCGAACCAGCGTTCAACAACTGAAACATTAATTATGAACGAGTCCTAGTGCTGCAATTCAATACGATAACAACTGACTTTCGGAGGAAACCAAGACGCTCATCTAAAATCTTATTACATGCCTTCAGCACCCATAATTCCAATTGTAGTCGCTAGGATGATGTAAGAAACTATAATGCACTAAAACCAATTACCCATAAGTGGATTCCTTTTAAAAAAGCAACATTTTTTAAAATGCTCGATGATATAATAGGAAGCTATTTCACGATTTTGATGCCCATGTCAGAAGGTATTAGTGCACATATAATTAGCGAAAATATGCTTAGTGTAAACACGATTAGGCGAAGTAGCTTTATTTGAGGGTTATGCTTTTCTTATTACATTTTACAACAACACATAATGCCTGTTGCAAAAGTTGATTTGAATATATTTTGTTTTCTCTAATGACTAACTGATGGAAATCTCAACATCGCTCTGGATCATAACATACAACGCAACATTTGAGTATTTACATTCAATTTTTGACATTTGAGCTTACAATAAATAACTTGTGTAAACTTAATTTGTCAAATTAATAATTGATTAGAGTTTAATAGCAGTTTCAGGATATTTAGAGCGTGTAAATTAATGAATATAGTTTTAAAGGTGACCACGTGACAAAGGTAATCGTATTGTAATATATCTGTGGCATCTCAAAATGTATCAACGTTGGTATGTTAATGTTTAAGTGTTTTATAATTAACTAACTAAAAATGTTATTCAAATTTTGTCAAGGTTGTAGTACGTTTTCAGAGAATTAGTAGAATTATGAATCGATTGTGATTCCACGCCGACGAGAACACCTCATAGTAACAAACGCATGGTAAAACAGTTTGTGCAATCTAGGCTGTCAATAATTTATGAAAGTTGATAGCATTAGGGAAATACAAACGTATGTGCGGAACTAATTGTCAATACCTCCGTCAGGATGTTGTTCTCATCTAGGTTCCTCAAATTAGCACAGCTAGGCGATTTTGCGTATAACGGAGTTGAACATTACAATAATGAATTCAAAATTAATGGAATAAGTGTTTATTAGCAACCGTTTAGTTATGCCCAGGTGGAATCCTTTATTGCAAATTCTCCAAATTGTGGTCGTTGAATGTTTGATTGATTTTAAGAAAATCTGGCGCCACCTAATTTACACCTATTTCTACCTGTTCATGTTTAGCTAATGCCCACGTAAACATTCTCGCGAGTTAGGAAAGCTGCCCCGTCTCTCTGTAGGAAATATGTGACTTTATGTATATAATATACGCAGGTTCTTCTTACTTTCTTCTGATGTAATTGTTTGGGTTTAATATAACAGAAGAAAACAGCGAGTAAAGATGCATAAGCAATTTTAAAGCAATTGTGCTGTCCAAATGTTAAGTTCAGTATTTAGCTCATCAACAACATATTGTAATTAATCAGTTCAGTTAATAATTAGCGCTTGCAAGAAAATTTGAACGCGGATTAGACTCTCAATAGCTAAATTGGAGTAAATCCAAATGTGCTAGAATATTGACCAGGTCACCGGACTCTCTACCTGTAGACTTCAAAATTTTGAATTGAATAGTCTTATTTGAGGTACAAATCCCATTTCGGACTGTGGAATTTCCCTACGAATTGTAATCATGCAAGTGCATGTCCATTATTAAGGACATATCAACGAATTTTTGTTGTCTCGTTTACCTCAATAATTTTTTAACAGCTCAATGAATTAGTTGCAATTTAGTTACGTTGACAGAAACTTACAAAATCTCTTGGTCACTGTTTCAACATTGCAGTTGAAACTGACAGAATTATAGATACAGCTATTTCAGTTATTGTTAAAGTATACTAGTGAAATAACTTTTAAAAGCCGTTCCCGTTATCACAATATCATAAGGGTTTATAAAAACTGAAACTTATAACGATGGGCTAAACGTTTGTAAATACTTCATTTTTTCTTTTTAAAAGTTTCCGAGCACACAGGATTTGCTACTAGTGACGGAAGCGTTGTTTGGCTCGCAGTTTCAAGAAAATGACAAATTGTCACCAATCAAAAAAGAGAAAATGCATTTCCAATATCAGTGGTATCAGATTGTTGGCTCTCGATGTTTCTTGAAGCGACAGTTCATTTATTGAGCTTATGGCTATCTGATTAGTCTATACGCCAAAGGTTTACATTGCGGCTGTTGGAAGAATATGAATAATAACAGGTGTTGTCATTTTGTAGCAGTGAATGGTAATAAATATGAGATCATAAAGTTTTGCCCAATTATAGCTTTTCCACTTTTCATATCTTTAATTGGCAGTCACGAAATCTTGAATTGGGCCATTTGCTTTTTCCGAATGGCACACCTGCTGCAGTATTCAGCTTTAAATTTGTAATAAGTTAGTTAATTTAGTTTAATTACGTCATTATTTAATTTTAATTTGTAGACAATATTTAAACGTCCGTCCGTTTACGAATATAACAAATTCATATTCTACTCATCCTCGTCTTCAAACATGTTTACATCATCTAACGCACGATAACAAAATACCGTAAAATGGGCTGTAAAATTGATTTATGAAATTGACGGGCATTCTAGACTCTTTCCAATTTGCAGGATTTCCTTTCATTGGAAAACACAATTTCTTTAAGTTTGACACTACGTCGTGGGAGCATGTAAATTACGGTTTCGCTCCACTAGTCGTGTACTAGTTAGTTATGGTACAGTAGTTAAATAAATGCATATTAGCTAATTGCATACTTAAGAATCCGCCGAATTAGTCCTTATTATAAGCATTTTTTTTAATAATTTATTTTATGCGCAAGTTAGGAGTGTGGAAATCAATAATGACAGAACAGCAAGAAACAGCCAACTATCTCATTACATTAGAGAAATCATTTTTATATGTCCACGCTTTCTCTGAATAGCCTCCATCACAATTGAGATAGCGGCGGATGATATGTTGCCTTCCGCCAAATCACCGCTTAATAATCACTAAATCAGTTACTTATGTTGAATCGAAATGAATCTTTTGACCGTACCATTAAGAATGACAGAAGAAATCAAATTGATTACAAACAAAGTCCTTAAAACAGTTCATGCTCGGATCCGGAAATTCCAGTTTACGTTCTTCTAATATGTGGGGGAGGTGCCATACAAACCGGTACACGATAGCAAAACCCGATGCTGGATTCTAAAGGTAAACGTGTCCAAATTTTCTGGAGTAAATATATCCTAAAGTTAATGAAAGCAAATGGATAGCAATGTAATATATACTTTTCTATACTTTTCCATAGTAATTGTCCATCACGACTACCTGTATTCGTCATTATCTGCAACCAGAACTATACTGATTATCTCATCGCTATACGAAATGGGAAGTAGGTGAGCCATGACCACAACAGCATACATATGAAACACGTTGTTGCTTAAATCCAGCGTGACTATCTTTCATGTGTCGTGCAATTCAATGTTATAATTACTTTATGTTGAAAGGTAGTAGTGCTAATGAAGAAATATTGATCTTCCTCCTCATCGATCTAGAAGTTACGTACTCAACCGAGCCATATTGCTACTAGAACAAACCAGCTAACGCCCTTTTAAAACGCTACTAGATTCTAATAGAGTCTTTTGGAATCAGGTTTCTTCACAATGGATGCAGATAAAGTATTTACTAATTTCAAAGTGACGATGTCAGCTGTTATTATATGTTTTTACGCTGCTCAAAGTTTCCAGTTTATCGTTTAGTACTTGTTGGACTGTAGAAACGTTTGACGTATCTACCTGTTACTTTGTTTCCAAAAAGTGACAGCAAGGATATGCAAGAATTATCTGGAAATTCCGGCGGTTTCTAGCATTTGTTGGTGTTCATGTCAATTGACAGAGTAGGTTCTTCGTCGGAAATTAGCTTTCAAATAGAACGTACCAAATTCACTTGCTAGTGATTTAGTATATGTTTGGTAGTGACTCCATGCAGTACCGCTAGAAAACGAGTTGAACCATTACTACAAACAGTTCGACCATGACCGAAAAGAAAATGTTTGCGATTGTCAAAATACGATCAAATCATTTTGAAATCCCAAAAACCGTTCCTGCCCGGATTTGGGAATTCCAATATAAATTCCTTTACTATGTCGGCTTTGTACCTTACAAGCCTGTATACGATGGCGAAAGCGGGTGCTGGAGTCTAAAACAAATGCCGACATTCGCTCGGGTAAGTGCACCAAATACACTAATTAAAATCAATCATATAACTATATAGTACAAACGTTGCTTTTCTATTTCACAGCTGCTGTCGATCACGATTCTCTGGTTGCCGTACTTTGCATCCCATACAATAATATTCGTGTCTATTATCTTGTATTTGTACAGAAGTGAGAACAAGTCCGCCAAATTATATTTTTATATACTTGGCTGGGATCTGGCAAACGTTCGGAATATATGTTTCGCATACATTATTCTCAGACGAAAGGGCTTGTTTCAAAAGCTGATAAATCACAGTCCCTTAACAAGCTCGAAAACCGGCTCCCACCTTCTCAAAGATCAAAAGTGCAGCCCTGAAAATGTTGCCGTAATATACCTGGTGGTGGCATTCTTGTCTCGAATGATCCTTCAGCTCATGGCAATGTTTGCTGTGGATCCAACAGACAGCACAAAATGGGTGAGACCCTCCGACATATTTCTGAGAGCAGTTCAGACGGGAAGAGAGCGATTCTTCCTACCGTCAACCGATACTGTGCATGGAGCGTGGGATTACATTGTGGGGATTTTGGAGATTGACTTGCGATATACAATAGATATTTTGTATGCAATCCAGGACGTTATGATTACGAGAACAATACCAATTACCATATGGCTGGCAACAAAGGAGTTCACACATGTCGTACAAGATCTGGATCAGGATATGCGAATCGAAATCAGTAGCTTCGGAATGTCACAGAAGATATTCCCCGCGTACTACAAACTTAAAGAGTACTCCAGTTCACTGAACGAGATGTGGTCCACCTTTTACCTTCTATGGCTGACCGAAATGTCGTTGACCGTGACATCCATCGCGAAAACATGTCTAGGTTCTGGAAGTATATTCAGTGCATTATACTTTCTAATATTTGTTTGGTTGCGGTCGACCGTGCTTTTCCTCTCCGGCAATGTGTACCGAATGGTAAGAATTTGATTATCTGGTAGGTTATTTCCTGTAGTGTTGTGATATCATTCTTGCATTAAACATTTTGTGGAGCAGATTGACGGCTTCAAAAGTTGGCTGACAGAGAGGAAAACTTGGGACGCATTTAAAAATGCTGAGGAGAAGGATGAGCTGCAAAGAATGTTGCGCGAATTGGTTAGCCGTCCTATAGGAATGGGCTTGCATGGAGTTTATCACCTCACATTTGCATTCACAGCTCAAGTAAACACAAACTTGTTTAGCCAAACTACTATCAGTAATTACAGAATGCGATAAATTAATAACGCTCATATATCTCTGTTTTCTATTTTAGATGTGCGTCATGATGATCACTTTGTTTGTTATTAGCTTTGATAAATGAAGCGATTCCATGTTGGATTGGATTTTGCATTCTGTGGATAATGGACGTCATTTGGGTTTGCTCCCTTTACAACAGAATCCTTGTTTACATATCCAGTTAGTCCGTAGCACAAAATGTCGGTAACTTTCATCCTATGATATTTGTGTTTTGCTTCTGCTGTGTTTTTATACAAGGATTGTTGATAGCACTAGTATTTTTCCAACAGTGAATTTCGCTTGGATTGCTCATACTCACCCTGAGCAATATTATACTTTATAAACGGAATGCTCGTTGTAAATAAGGAATGGTAGGGCAACGTAGGTAATATAGAGTAAATTTAAAATTATGTTGTAAAACTAGGAACGAATACGTGTATTTCAAATAATTAATAATGTATCAAAGTACGGCTAGGTATTTAGACGCTATATTCCAAATCACTAAAAAATAGTCACCAGGGATAAAATTATAATTTGTGCTTTTAGATGAAAAATGAATTAAATAATAACATTGTATAGTGACAAAGTGAAATTAACTTTAATGTATCGTTAATTCAGTAAAAGCGCCTTAGAGAATGAGTATTAAGAATTTGATTTTAAAAATATTCACACTGTGTACAGTTTTGGTTCATTGACCATACGCTACTCATATTGCAAAGGAAATAGGCAGTCCACCTGTAGATTGCTAAATGTAGAGAACCTCTGTTCCGGAAAAGTAATAAATATTATTGAGCGGAATATTTACGCCACGCGATTTAATGATTTTTTTTCTAGAAAAACATTCAATATGAATTACATTTTAAAATGTTAAGAGATGTGGTATCCACTCAACATGTAATTTAATGCGGGCATTTAACTAATCATTAAAACGTCATTTCCGTTTCTGCACGTATCAATTTAGAATCTTCGTCTGAATATGTTAGTAAAGATTAGCTTTAGTATGCTTGCAATTATAAATTCCTTTGGAAACTTGTCAATTTTTTAAACATCGTATTCTGGAGAGGGGATTAATGGGCATAATTAAACGTGTGGTATGGCATTGTTTAGGTGAGTGGCAAAATATTAGGTTTTGGATAGACTGCATTCTTCTTTTGATATATGTTCTACAGGTTCTGGTTTGGCTATGGACATTGAAAATCAAACAACTGAAGTGCAACTACGTGATCCTTAAACAATTCTTGTGAATAATTTGACCAAGAGAAAAATAGAAAAATTAATTAATCAGGTCTTTACAAATACGTCATCATTCCTGCTATCAAAATACTCACCAATTTGTACTGCATATTTTCATTTTAAACTATGTATATGCTGCTTAAAAAATAAATGCAGTTTGCAATTGTAGTAAATAGGTATTGCTTATATTAAGCTTCCCGGAAAAAAATAATATGAGTGCAGCGACGAAATGAAGACTGATTATACTACATAATCCGTAACTAACTGAAATAAATGCATCCAATGTCCCCGTCATCAGCCAGCGTTTGTCTATCGTGTTCTCACAGTCTACTTGGGAAATGGAGGAGATCAATCAACAATCGAACTAATGACAAATTAAGATATGTGATCATAATGAATTGGGTGCATCTGCATCAAATTATCTGGCGGTTTGAAGTAAGTAATTGAATTAACGCAATGTCTGTATTATAATAACTTACCTAGGGTTGTTGTAAATACTTGCTCACTCACACTGTTCAGTGCAATGAGCAGTTGGACTTTTCAGAACGATTTTCCAAAAATTTGTTTCAATACTACGTTGTACATCATAGATATCTACGGGTCCGAAATCTAGCACAAATCTGCAAACTCAGACGCCAACAATAGCCATATGCGTGATTTTGCATTTACCAGAGTCGCTAGTTTGATTGATGAGAATGCTTTGATTGAACAGTTTGAAAATAAATTAACCGAATGAGCCAAGGAATATATGAATAAACTTGCAAACCGAAACATTTCATATGCAGTTCTAAAAACCATGTGTTTTCGGAATTAATTTCATATAAGTGCATGCAAACTTAGTGTGTTGAGCCAAGTCGTACCATTTATAATTTGTACGCTGGTTATGGTAATCTACAATTTTCTAATTTCTGTCATATCGCAAACATTTACTTAGCACTGAGTTTTAGCCCATGATCCATTCAGCGTTGCCCAGTTTAAATAAGGCATCTTAAACTACAAATGAGCACGCAACGGGAATGCTGTTTGAAGTACAAAACCGTTAATAACAGTCACCTGTATGCATATTTATGTCGCAGATTTTTAATTATCAACCAAGTTAAGGTGGATAAGACGCAGACAGATTTTTACGTATTGACATGAGCAATAAAATACGCTACTTCCGCTTTCCTAAACCAAATAAATCTGAGTATTGGAGTAGTCTGCCGAAGGTTTGAAGGGGAAGCTATATAACTTAAATCAGTAATGACTTTGACATCATTTAAAAAGCATCTACCAATAATTTTGAAATTATGTTTACACTAACCTCTCAATGTGTAAATTGTTGGGTACTAAAATAGTTCCAATAACTTGACATGGTCAACCTGTAGGAGCTTTTTCCATGACTATACCCGTATAAAGGATAATTTCTGCAATTAAATTCTACATCATTTGGAAATAAAATAATCATGGAAATATTCGAGGTGATGTTTGGTACCATGGTTCACATGAACTTAATTTATCATAATTTTTTGGCGTTGCAATTTTAGAGGGTTGTGTCCAAATCTGTTTATGCTTAAAACTATATGTATATTAACAACAATAGGTGATATACAACTGAGGTAACATTATATTTTTTAATTTGTCCGACGGCATTCGTTACATTTTTGGATGAGGTTTTTGGAAGACAGCGACACTTTCGACATTCACGTGCCATTGAGAGTACTATTAACGGTTTGAAGTTGTATGCGCTTCTGTCGGAACAGTTCAACAAACTACAATAATTTACTTTAAAATAGGCGACTCCTATTTGCAGTCCAGGGAAGGAAAGTTAGTAATCTAATGTACCCCGTGAATTACAAAGTATCTGAGATGGTGATTTGAGATTTTACTTGAGATTACTTTCGAAAATGTCTTACATAACTGTCATGACACTGACAGGGGAAGCTTGCATTCATATTCATCACATGCATTGCGTTTTCTATCTAAGGTCCATAAAGCATGTCTCTAGTAGCACCAAGTTCACTCATGATCAAATAAAATACGAAAATGGATTTCCAATTAAAGATGGATTCCCTTTCACATCAGGCACATACACTTTGAAAAGCACTTTTAGGAGAGTCATTGTTATTAGCAATTGGCAGGCAACATGCAGTTGGTATGTGTAATTATTGGCTTTGTTTCAGTTGGTTAGTGGCATTACATATTTTAGCACCACGCATAGCCTTACCTTTTCTACTGTATTCGCTGCAGCACAAACTTTGTAAACACCATTATTATGTAATCCATCTTTTAGCCATTTGTTCTGGCAATTCTTTTCAAGCGAATATTACGCTGCAAAACCAAATCAGAGACCTTGAACACAGGTCTTCTGAGACCTTCCGCGGAAAAAGTCAATGAATTCTCAGGAGTGAACTGTTTTGTGACTAATTAACATATCTCATTATGTTCAGTGCCAACGAGTTAGAAGCTAAACTTCGCCTATTGTAATATTCGTTTCGATTTCGATAATTTGTTACAACCAACACGT
The DNA here is from genome assembly GCA_004115045.4 of Sinella curviseta. Lineage (NCBI taxonomy): Eukaryota > Metazoa > Arthropoda > Collembola > Entomobryomorpha > Entomobryidae > Sinella > Sinella curviseta. Next base: position 8,668,648 of record CM023201.3, on the reverse strand, counting down.
TGAAATAGAACCGAACCGTTGCAAGGTCATTTTTGTAAATGTGACAGTTTGCCGCCACTTACTGAGAAACGTGACTTGTGTGAGATTTAGTGATTGCAGATTCTGTTCAATCTGGTCATTAAGGCTTAGTTTACTGTATACATAAATGGTTGGATGTTATTAGAGATGGTTTAATTGTACAGAGTAGTCAGCAATGGTGAATATGGCGCCTTGATCAATCATCAATCATAGAGTCACTTTAAACCAGCACTGACGATAATTCAAAGCATTCGCGTGTGACGTTTATCACAATAAAGTAATTCTAAGGTTAAATTTGCAATATGCATGTATGTAGCTTGTTACTTTATTTTTATTATGCACAATCATTTGCTTGATATGTATTTTCTAGATGCCAAACTAGTTGTATATGAACTTTATCGGATTAAACATGACTAAAGATTGATCTTTTGATCACAATGTAATGATAAGTTCGATTGTCGTAATAACATATTGAATTATTATTAGTATTAATACGCTTTTGTTGATGATATGTACGTAGCTGAATGAGTAAAATAGAATGACTGTCCATTAATTAAGCCCGTGTAATGCCCGTGTAAGATACTATTGATTAATCTTTAATAAATAAATAAATAAATAAATTGTAGCCATTGTTGGTTTAATCCGATACTGTTTTGGTTTACGCATTGCATACAACTATCAGATAAAAAGTACATACTTTTGGAATAACCTGTTATAGTTGAAAATTCCAGTCATTAAATGTTGATTTTTGTCATTCATTTCACGAACATCACAGGATGTAAGGATTTTCAAGTCCGACTAGAGTTTGTGTCCTTTTATAATATACTATCGAAGAATGAGAATGAAACATTAGCTATTTCTACTTTTGGACATTGTTATATCAAATTTCCAGAAAGCCATTGAGAGCGTCTCTTTTTAATACTAGTAAACAGTCGGCGACACGTTTAAATAAGCAAATCAAAGTAATTTTCTATTACCGATGGCTTTCTAAACGCTCAACTTTAGATAAAAAAGATCCATTTAATTGGCATAGACAGTTAACGTCGGCTTGCCATTTCAGCCCGCCAGTTCCAGTATGTTTCTGTCAGATACGGATACGGCTTGTTTATATTTTGTGTGATTTTGACAGAATGGAGGTTAACTGCCATTTGTAAACATAAGCAAAGAAGGAAAGTTATAGTGCCCTGTCTCGAAAAACGTGACGCCATTTCGCAGACATGTTAACTGGTTGAGATATTTACAGTATTGTAGATTAGCTAAGCCTAGATGTATTTGAGGAAGAAAAAGAAGAAGAAAGTATTACTGAATGTACTGAAGGGTTTCACACCTTTAGTTATTTATTTAGTTTTTCTAAATTCGCTTCTGACGTATCTATTTAATTGAAAGTTGTTTATATAGTGTTTTGGAAAGACATGAACGACTCGAATGCCAAGCCATTTAACCAACACTGCTTAAATTGTAACTTGTTGATGGCTTCTTCTTGTAAATGGCTTAAATATTACATTTCTGTAAATGACATTGATCTAATTAAATGTATTTGGAGGAAGCGGTTGCATTATCTCAATTTCCTATTTATAAACTATCTGCCGCATGTACTGCTTATAGGTACATTACGTTATATAATGTCGTATTCTATTTAATCTTAAATATAAATAACATTCTCCAATCGGATCTACCACACAATAGCATATAATTTGACTTAATGATGCTATTTATTAGGAGGCTTGTAGCACGTTGGAAAACAAAAAATTGTAATAAATGTAAATAAGTATAGAGAAATAAAATATGTATATAAAGTGTTAGTTAGGGTATTTCTTCGGTGTGCATCCTCAGCGTGTGTTCAGCCGATGAATGATCAATATAAATGGAAACTTTCTATGTTATTTCTGCGCGTTCTATCTGGATTAATCTAAGCAGTTCTCGTGATCGAAACGGCGATTCTCTTCTTTCAGAAAACATTTTCTTTTCTAAAACTAATCTGCTCACAAATGGACGTAAATTATAATTCGAATGGAATCTTCGGCGTCACGCACAAAACGGTACAAACTTAATGTGCCTATCATTTGGGATAATATATGCATTTCGAATCCAACTTTGGAGCAAGTTTGGTCCGGAGCATAATACGTAATATTGGAATATACTACTTCCTTTCCCTGTGGATTCTTTCCAAATTTAAATCAGAATCGTCATATGGATTGTATTGAACCACATGTACATGATGACCTTTAGCGTCGCATCAGGAAAATATGCATCACAGTTAATTAATTGACTGTAGGCTCATGGGAGGAACCCGTTGGAGAGTAATTGAAGCGTACATCCATTTTTCATCATTGTTTTCCATTGTCTCCCAGAAAAATCTTGTGCCAATTCAATTTTGTCGTTAGTTCAGCGTCAATTAATGGCATTCCCACAACAAATTTATTTAATTGTGTTGCAGATGTGTTTGTCGATATATAGGGATGTTGGTGGTTAACTGGTTTGTAGCTGGAAAAAACTTCCAGTGTCCGTGGCATTTTCTATGTCCGTTTACTTAAGACTTGGTTATAATCGTCCTTATTTATGATATAAAAATTAAACAGTTCGAGAACTTTCACAAAGCGAGTTTATGCACATGTACAATGTATGGCCTCAATTCCACTCATATTGTTATTCACAATGACTGAAAATTTATGGATCAATAGATGGTAGTGGTTGCTGAGCGTTAGGATGTTAAAATTAAGCGAACGTAATTTTCACATATTAACGCTACAAATAATTGAAAAATATTGAATAAAGTAATTGTTAAACACAATTTGATCTCATATTTTGAATTCTCAAAAAACTTAGAGTGTGCGTCACTATTACCAAGCACTAAGCAATCTAAATTGCACTCCAAATCCTTGTGGATCTGCTTCTTTGGTTAGTAATATTTTCTGCCAATATTGTTGGTGCACAGATTGATGCAAGTACGGCAATAATTTTCCATTTCAAAGCTTTTACATTCAAGCCTCTAACAATGTCAAACGTTGAATAACTTAGAGAGTTTTGCAGTCCATTTCATGTTATTCTTTGTGTTACATATTATAAAGTACAAGTACGTAAAATCCAGCGACACTCAATGGAATATGAGCCATCCGGAATATATGTAGGCACCACATAGGAAGGAATGGTCCGGATATAAGTAATTCAGTATTAACACCGGCGCTATTACCAAGTTCTCCTAAAACTCAATTTTGGCTAAGTTTAGAGTTCGCTAGCGCATACTCATTATTAAGTACTCCATAAGCAAATTCCACTATCACGTCAACACAACACTCTAGTTTGAAATTTTGACAAAGATAGCGGCATTTGTGACTCAATATCAGTCACGGGAAAATGGCACATTGTTCACATCATGAGCTTATAATTGACTCCATTAGACGTCGATAAGTTGAATTAGTGAGACGATGTAAGTTACATCATTGCAAGATTTGAGACCAACCAATCGTTACTGTTATGCTGATTGTGAGTCACACAACTAGATGAAAATGATGCTTCTGGTAATGGTTGAGTTGCAAGTAGTCGAAAGATTATTTGCTCTCCGCAGATCGTTCGCGAATTTTATGGAAGGATATAAAATATTTGATTGTCGTTGTCACCACTGCAAAAACATTTTCGGATAGTTTTTACTCAAGAAAATATTATGAGGACTACATTGATCCGCTTTGTCGCTTTGTTGAAATCATCGCAATTATCTAATGCACCTTCATCTAGCTGCACATTCTCTGAGTTTCGACCGTTTGTCTGTGCAAAAAATGGGAAAATTCTTCAACTTAAAGTATTTGGAGCTTACTGCATGAATAAATTGACACCCACTCGTTAGAATCGCTTAAATTTTATGTTTCGAAGATGTTTCAACCTCAGAGTCTGGAATGCTGCAAGGTAGAACAATATTCCTGTGCCTACTGTACTGATCGCATCTATTGGCCGGTTCTGCTGAACTAAATAAACAAACAAGGGGTAAGTTTTGTGAGAGTTTGACGTCTCAAAGGCTCGGGAATTGCCAAAATCCTTTCGACTAATTTGGTAGGTCCTTCCCTGCTTAACGAATTTAAGATATGAATATAATGATGGGATTTAGTTGCAAGATATTCGATAACTTTCTGGCGTGTGCATCAAAAAGCCACAAGTCCAAAAAGCCACAATCCAAAAAGCCACAAATCCAAGTAGCCACAACTAGGAAAATCAAGGAAATTGTTATTAGAAGGGCTTAATTTGTGTTAGGTTAGGTTAGGCGAGGTAAGGTAAGGTTGGATTAAAAAAGGAAAGAACAGTGTACGGTTAATCGTATTTTTGATTGTGGCTTATTGGATTTGTGGCTTTTTGGACTGTGGGTTTTTGGACTGTGGCTTGTTGGACTGTGGCTTTTTGGACTGTGGCTTTTTGGACTGTGGCTTTTTGGACTGTGGCTTTTTGGACTGTGGCTTTTTGGACTGTGGCTTTTTGGACTTGTGGCTTTTCGATAGCAATCCTTTCTGGCACAACTTGATAGAATGATTTGGACAGCTATCAGCGCTTATGAAAGACAAAAACTAATCCGTTACCACTTTAAGCGAATGGACACTTCGATGTACAAATACACAAGTGTAGATCAATGTAGCGGTAGCAAGATACAGATTTTGTATGCCATTGGGGTCTCAATATTCATGTCGTCTTCAGCAATCAATTACTGCGTCCACTGTGATACTGCTAAGGGCGTTCTCTTGTTAACCTAGCTAGCAAGTTTATGTCCGCGGATGTAATTACTTTTAACTTCTTCGTCGTTGTCGTTACTTATACTTACTGAAAGGATATTACCGCTATGGTGTAAAGAGTTTCTTACGATTAGTTTGCTAGAAGGGACGAACGTTGGCGGTTGAACTAATCCGAAGGCTTTTCGGAGCCAAACATAAAATGGTGGTGAGCAATGGATTGAGCATCATTTTTTGGCTGTGAAACCCTTTTTTGGTTTCGGTGGCCGATCTTGCCGAAACTAGTATATGTGGGTAGGGTCTATCGAAAAACTACCACATGCATAGTTTCATTGACCTACTTGGAGAACACCCCTAGTGGGAGGCCAAAATGAAAATACCACGGATGCAAATATTTGAATAGAACTCCTGCACACACGGCTTGGAGTAAATTTCTGAAACTTGGCACGTACAATGGTGAGGGTTAGTAGTATCAGAAATACTCTGTTGCGGGACATTCGATCAACAGTGGTGGACGGTGACACGTATTTTGTTAATTTTCGGACTTATCTCGTCATACTATTGGATAAACGTGAAGTTGAGATGTACCAAGTAGATTTTGAGGGGCTCTATTCATTGCAAAAGACCTCATTCAAATATATTGATTCGTTTACGAGATATTTAGCAATATATATTCTGAAGACCTTATGTATGTCGTTCCATCTTATATTTGCTTAGGATCAATACCAAATTTTGAAGAACATATGTCGGGCTTTCGGTTCATATTAACATTCTTTGATTCTGCAGATATGAATACCGGTGGGGGTCACGCACGATAAAAGTTTGATTTCTGCCTACATCGCCCCCAAAATTTTCCGACGCCCATAACTTTCGTTTAAAGCGGAAATTAAAAAATCTGAAGGAGTACTATTTGCGCTTTTTCCACAGCTATTGATTACATTTTAAATTTTGTTGATACATCAATTACCGTAAAAGTTATACTAACTTAAATAAATGGGCATTCCTTTCAGTAACGTAACAACAACAATGCTTTTCACGCGCTCCCAGCCACCTAGATTACCAAACGGCTAACATTTCAAATTTAGAACTTATTAAAGTTGTACTCTCTAGAAATGCGTCGGACGGCGAATTTTTACGAGGTCACAATTTTAGGGCCCACCTCTGAAAGCGTCTGTTTTGACCTAAGTGTGTTCCTTCATATCAATCTAATATTTAGAGCTATTGACGCATGTACACGATTTAAAGTGCAATCAATAGCTGTTGAAATAGCGCAAATAGTACTCCCTCAGATTTTTTAATTTCCGCTTTAAACGAAAGTTATGTGCGTCGGAAAATTTTGGGGGCGATGTAGGCAGAAATCAAACTTTTATCGTGCGTGACCCCCACCGGTATTCATATCTGCAGAATCAAAGAATGTTAATATGAACCGAAAGCCCGACATATGTTCTTCAAAATTTGGTATTGATCCTAAGCAAATATAAGATACTAAGGTAAATATAGGAGTTTTAATACCAATGGAACGACATACATAAGGTCTTCAGAATATATATTGCTAAATATCCCGTAAACGAATCAATATATTTGAATGAGGTCTTTTGCAATGAATAGAGCTCCTCAAAATCTTCTTGGTACATCCGTTACTTTTTTTAAAATGTGAAAACTCAACTTCACGTTTATCCAATAGTATGACGAGATAAGTCCGAAAATTAACAAAATACCGTCAACCACTGTTGATCGAATGTCCCGCAACAGAGTATTTCTGATACTACTAATCCTCACCATTGTACGTGCCAAGTTTCAGAAATTTACTCCAAGCCGTGTGTGCAGGAGTTCTATTCAAATATTTGCATCCGTGGTATTTTAATTTTGGCCTCCCACTAGGGGTGTTCTCCAAGTAGGTCAATGAAACTATGCATGTGGTAGTTTTTCGATAGACCCTACCCACATATACTAGTTTCGGCAAGATCGGCCACCGAAACCAAAAAAGGGTTTCACAGCCAAAAAATGATGCATATTGTGTTACGAAATTTCGCATAAATTATCTCATCTCAAATGTGTGGGGATAGTGCTACCATTTGTTGACCACAATGTGTATGTGTCAACCGAATGCGATTTTTTCAATCTATGAGAGAACATGTCTATATGAGAACATAATACTAATAGTATCGCTTTGCAGCTACAATGATTCCATAAATACACTTAATCTTCAGTCGTGCCAAATACAATTTATTGACACCAGGAATCTATATGCGAACAAAACGTGAAGCTTGTATTGACTAATATTTAACGACATTGAATTTATGGGTAATATTATTATTGGGTTGAAACAAAAGCCGAAAATGACTGCTTCTTAACCGCTTCACATCTTTCTTCGAAATTTCATTACTAATTTCCCTGCACGGTTGATTAGTTAATAAACACAGAATTTGTCATTTAGTTGGCAGTAAAATAGATAAATAAAGTCAGAGTTAGGAATATAAATAATTGTTTAAGTCACAATTATCAAAATATTAAATTAGAAGCAAACTATTATGCCGTCAAAGCTGTGTAGGATTTATGTTTAGGTCCGGTGCCACAAATTTAATTCCTGTGGATTTTGTTACTTTAAATGTCGTAAGGTGAGATGACCGAAAATGTAGGCACGCAGTATGTTGTTTCTTCTATTTACAGCAGTTTGCAATGGGTTACAAATTTGCAAAAAATATCATGTGCTAATAATACCATTCAATATTTTATCTAATATTGTATTTCGTATGGACATGATGTATGATTAGAAATTTCTCCATTTGATTTTGTACCAGTACAATTATGACAGGATTATATTATAGTACCTTCCTAATAATTAAAAATGTATATCTGTGGCGAAAGTATGAACTGAAAACATAATATTTAAGCATACTATCATTACATTAGGTTTAAGTTTATATTGGGCGCCATATTTTGTATTATTATGGATTTTGCATATTTCGTTGTCACTAGGTTCCATAACTACTTTTATTGCTGTTATTTATTGCACGTGCAGAGTTTACATTAGGTTAAAAAATTACAAAATACAAAATTCTAATATTGTTATTTAATATTTGAATTAATCTTGGCTGCCAAAATAAACAGTCAAATGTAATTACTTAAGCCTCTTGTTGTTGTTGTCCATGCGATGATGATGATGGTGATGACGGAGGTAAGAGAAGGCGGAGCCCACTCACACCATCATATACATATACGCTGATTCCGATGCCCGAGCGTCCGAGTGCACTGTGACACGACATCTACGGTGGGGTCATGCACTACATGATGAACTGTGGTTTCACATTCCATCACAATTTCAAATAAAACTGATTACGTTAACGTAATCTGTGACATTAAATTACTATATTTAGTGATTCAAAGTGGCAAAAAATAACATTTTCAGGATTTTGACAGGATTTAAAGATGGCAAAAACCAACAACGAATCGATTTGTGTGTGCTATGCTGAGTGGTTGTATGTAAACAATTCATTTCATTCGCTATGTACAACAATAGCAATGATAGTACGTGTAATTTTTGATTTGATTTTTAATGAACTCCGACTGCCTTTGCATTGCTGAATCATCAATAACCACCTTGCTGATAGTTTTTAATTCCGATTTTAATTCGATAAAATTTAGTTCCGATTCCGCTTTAGCCGGTTTCTTTAAAAATATATTCTGCATTTAACTTTTGCCATTCTGCAGTAGGAGTTTGAGATTTTATTTTAATTTTGAATTTAATTTGACACTTCAATTTTCATTTAATTTACATATGCTGTAAATGATTACTTTTATTCAACATATTGCGGTGGAGCCACATACTGCTTGTTAAATTGTACTTGCTCAATGTTCACTCGGTCACAACTAATGATTTGCTACTATGGCATCATTGCAATTAATTGTCATTCTGATTCCAATTTGATTCTATTTAATTTAATTCCGATTACTCAGCAACTTCTGCAGCCCTTCTCAAACTGCTTATTAATTCCCCTCTGCTGCTCATTAGCAATTTTCTCATGCATGCTAACTCTACTTCCTTCCAATTTAAGTCGCGATTGGATTTGCAAGATTTTCGCCAAAGAAACTGCACCAATTCTTTTCAAACAAGCTGTCTAATGACTTTCGCTAGAAGCATTCCTGTGCGTTCTTTCCCCGAGCACAAACTTGACATTGCGAAACGACACAGGCAGCTCGGGGGATTAAACCCCGGATAGGTTGGGCACAGGCCTGATAACAGCAGACTGCGCCACCATGGCCACCGTTAAATTAAGGTAACTCGATCTTGTAGAAAGTGATCGAAACCAAGATTTCTGCTAGATATTGAATTTCTGAGATGCAAATGAAAAAGTGAGAACGCTTTTAACGCCACGCTATGGCAATTTACCAGGACCGAAATTATTTCATTCTACAGATGGATTGATGATAAGCCTGCATGTTAAGAGAGTAGTTACGTGATAATGATGTGACAACGTAAGTGGCTAGTAAAATGATGATTTCAATTACCGTGATAAATAGACGTGGAGCAATGAATTGTCGTTTCAAATAAACTTTTTGCTGTTTTAGTTTCATTACTGTAATATGCTTTATTATACGATAACATTTTCAACTAACCAGCTAATTAAAAAAAAGAGTTATTTATGTGAAACCATATTATAATTACTATTCTGGAAGTACTGTTTTATCTCATTTCATTACCACAGTACGGCAGCATTCAGTATACCCAATATTCAATCTTTATTGATTTCCCATGCAAAAGTCAGTTTTGAGAAATTTTGATCAAGTTTGATCAATAGTCAAATGTGCGCCGAGTTCAATTTGTCGTATTTTCCATACAACACGAATTGTTTTACAATCCTCTCCTCACAAATTCGAACATATGGGAAGCAGGAAAACGGTGTAAACATCGGCAGGACAAGGAATGGAAAATATGCTAAAAAGAAACTTATAGCTTACTTCATCGCCGTCGACAAAATTGACACAAGTCGGAATTTAAATAGACATTCCAAAGAATGTCACCATTTTGAGATCGTGAGTAGTTACGTACTGTATAATAGATTGTGAGGAAGCGGAAAAGTTTATCAGAGAACTGTGGTACTTATATTGAATATTCTGCACATCTCGTTGAATCATTTTCACGATCCGTCTACAACCGAATCCAAGAGAGATGTACATATTGAGCATATGTACTTAAAACAAGATACAGAACTTTTCCAGAACTATATATTGAGCACATGATAAATGAAATAATTCATCTCAACAAAAAAGTATGTTTCTTGTATACTTCCATAAGCTGTTTGTAGTAACAAGAAATCTATCGGAAATATTACGACGTTTCTTCTGATGTGATAAACTCGACGACGCTGGTGCTTTGCCCGGAAATACGAAAACTTTCAAACGTATTTCCGAGAGTTTGACGGACCAGAGCGTTCTAACTAGTCAATATGTCGTCCAAAAACCTACAAACCATTTAATACCCATTGACAAATAATTGCATAAATAGTTTATGACATGATTTTGGTTATGCTTACCTGTAAATGACTGATTTAGTTCATTTGGCTCTATCATTGAAATGTGGTCCTTCACATAATGTGTCATGTTCACATAAGGAATATACTTTACTTGTATTTTTTTCATAAATCAGATTAGATACTTTTAACGCCACCATTCGAGAACCTGTACTGAGTGAGGAAATACATTCCGTCAGGTTAGTCAATTTCACAGCTTGCTCAGAGTTGCCAAAAAAACTAGCACTGGTAATTGATGTATAAAATATGTATGTGTGTAAAGCTAATTTCTATTCTTGTATTTATATATTTTTCTGCTCTAGTTTACTTTTTAGATCAGTTTTTGTTTATATTTTTATGGACTATTTGTTCATGGTTTACAGTTTGGTATGAGAACGCACATCCTTTGAGAAACATCTCAGTTTCTCGTTACATGTATTTTTGTTGGAACGATTTTTCAGCATCAAACGATCTGAAAGTGCAATTAGTTGACCATCCATAAGAAAATCCGTAACTCTAGTGCGCTCATTGAGTTAAAATGTTTAGAGTACTTTATGCACGCCAGATGATTAATTCCAAAGAAATAGATTGTTAACGTAAGTCGCAAACCCTACTACTCAATAATCTGTTTATGGCTGCTAGAGCTTATTAAAACTTGGGTGTAAAATGTTTCTGCGAAACAGTTGAGCTGCTTACAAATTTATTTTGTAACTGTCACGGACGTACATTACCACTAAATAATAGCTGTGTTGAGTAAGTAAATTAGAAGGAACCTTATGGTAAGTAAACGTTTTTGTTGACTCAGACACGAGGTTTGTCATTGCTTTTGGTAGAAGCATTTCTTTCAAGATAAATTTCTTCGGCTTCGGCTTGAATCTCAAAAAACGACAAAAATCATGACATTGATTTGATGGATTGTTATGGATTGAAACATCGCGGTTAGGAAATGCACCAACGTTTGATAAGTATGTTTGCACGATGAGAAAAAACATCCATTTTCTATAAGTTTTTATAATGACGTGACTAGGATAAATTAGAACTACAATAAACGTTAATTAGCAGAATTAACAATTAAGATACTTCTTGGTGCCATTTGTGGGTGTCGAAACCAAATTATGTCGCGGATATGAAGCAGAATATTACGAAAGCATGTTTACGATGGAACATCGTACAAGTGAATAATTTGAATGAATTAAGCGTGGAAATATTAAATAGATATTGGATATTAGATAGATGATTAAAATCTTATTTTCCATAAACCTTTGATATACTAAATACGCATTGAAACTGTAAGTAGGACATAAAAGCTCTGTATCGATGAAGAGTGTTTCAAATTGTACCCATACTAAAGTACTACCAAAGAAAAGGCAAAACCGGTTGGTGAAAGTTATTGTAAGCTTTCACGTCCAAGTTACAAAACAAGCCAATTTTCATACATTCTTTTACATGTACACATAAGTAATCAATTTCATATTGTCATAAAAATCGCAGGCAGCCACGATGGTTTCCAATACCAATTGCACCAGTGCAGGCGCACCTTACAATTGCCGAAATTGAAGATAAGTAACGCGCTATGTATTTCACACAAATCATTATGGCTTAATAAGTAGTACTGTCGCCATAACATTATTAACATAAATGCATCAGTGCAATTGTCATGTCATGTATGTATACGTATATATAATCAGCACTTGCAGACAGAAAGAAAGTCAAATTCACTCTAGGAGCATTAGCCTTACAAGGAAGGGTTTCGCGCCCAAGGTCTAGTAGGAGCCTGACAATTTGGCAAAATATGAAATCGGCTACGCTGAAAACCATGGAAAAGTTTGTTTTTGCGGAATACGTCATCCTTAGCATCCACGACAAAACGCTTGGATAACAAGCAGCAATTCAACGTCTAGCACCACAGTTCATTATATCTATAATGCGAAAACAACCATTTCAGGTCGCCAGAAAATATGAAAAAATAAATGTTCATTTTAATTGGTCGCAATGACTGACACAGAATCAGTATTCATCACGTTATAGCCGGGATAGTTGCACTTCAAGCGTAGTGCTAGACTTGTTCGTACCAAAATTAGGGTAACGTTTTGTCGCGATGTCGCAAATACTGTCGTCCGTGATGTTACTGAATATATTAATTTTTATTTCATTTCAAGTTTAGTTTTGTCAACTAGCACAATTAACATTATACCCTGCGCTTTTACTACAATCTGCCAGTTGATAGCACCTAGAGTAAAAGTTAACACCAAACCTCTGCTAAAGGGTAGAAGTAAGCCTATAGAAACAGGCAGTATCAAGACGATAGTAAAGGGAGATATGATAATTTTGGCAACAAATAATACCAAGTCAGATAACCCAATCACCTAAATATATGTAAAACGGAACAAAGGCATTCAGCAGATAATATAAATGAATATACGTCACAGTCGATAAAACCAAACTAAAGTAAATTGATATGCAACAAACGGCAGCAAATGACGCATTTCGACTTAATGTCACAATGATAATATGCAACTATGGAACTTGTTAAGCACTTTTCACGGGAATATTTCGATAAAAGTTATTTAAAGTATATATTTTTGGCGACCTGAAATCGCTGTTTTTGCATTATAGATACAATGAGCTGTGGCGCTGGACAATGAATTGTTGCTTGTTATCCAAGCTTTTTGTCGTGGATGCTAAGGATGACGTATTCCGCAAAAGCAAACTTTTCCATGGTTTTCAGCGTCGCCGATTTCATATTTTGCCAAATTGTCAGGCTCCTACTAGACCTTGGGCTCGAAACCCTTCCTTGTTAGATTTAACTTTTGGGTATTGTTATACACCCCATATCACGGAAGCAATCTCTACTAGACGTGGCTGGTTCACATCCTTACCTGGATCACTTTCAGTTATTGTTCTAAAAAATTATAGCCAGGGGCTTTGCCAAATGTTTTGTTCCGTATGATATGCTCGTCTTTGCATTTCATGCAATGAATAAGGTTGGATACCGTTGACGCCATATTCAGCAAACTCGAATGGTATGGGCCGTACCCTGGTGACAGATGGTAGCTTTGCAAACAACCTCGATGGAATATGAAGCATAAAACCAAACCGTTTTGTCGAGTATCTTGATAGTTATGCTTCCGCTTGCTTTCTTCTATGCCTATAAAAAGCCGAACTCTCACTCCTACTCATCAATTAGTAGTTTCACGTTTCGTCTTACAGTCGCTTCCATACAATTCGATCATCACCGGTGCATTAAGTTTTAAAGGAGTCTTATGTATGTCCATTTACTACAGAGAGCGGCCTTCATCGCTGTGTTGATATGGCATCCATTCCATTTTGAATTTGACATGACGATTGCGTTAGTTTAAGGGAAAATCGGTTCAATTAACAAAGATTTGGTACTAGTTGCCTGTTGGTAATATTATCTTCTGAAAACCTTCTTCGCACAACTTATTGCAGCGAAGGCGATGGTAAAACTAGTAACTAGTAACTTGTACTATGCATAACGTATTGATAGGATGAAGGTACGGATGGCACCGAAATTCATATTAATTACATTAAAGTGCAGCAGGGTATTACGTCGTCGCTGGATTATCAGTAGTATCCCGACATTAAGGTTATTTCTTGTATTTTATTCATGTGTGAAGGGATATGTGTACATTGGATTAAATATGTATGGTAAAGAGAATTAAAGTATATTATTTGAAATAACTAAATTAAAGAGTCAGATATTGGCAAGACTTACGTCAACGCCTTGACATTTTGAAGTTTCTAAATAACATTTGTCAGTTCTCCTCGTTACAGGGCATTGACTGATTAAAGAATTACGCCTGACATAAACTTAATACTTTATGATGGACTTGTTCAGGAATTTTAAGCTGTAGTTTAAATAAGTTCAATGCGTATCCAGAACGAAAAGCTGTAAATGAATATCGGAATATATACCACTAGATACGAGCAGATGTGGAAATGAATACTAATTGTTGTTAACATACATTTTCACTGGAACCTAGATGAGTAACTCCATAACATATAGGAGAGTGGTTGTAACGACCAATTAGATTTCGAAAACTTACATCATAATCACATTCTTCATCGAAAATAAGGTTGCTTACAATGTTTCATTTATTGGGATAAGTTGATTCAACCGGGGTATTTTGAGATGTAGCAGTTGATGGCTAGGGCAGCATTTTTCTCGAAGGAACTTTGACGGAAGTTTCTGAAAGTTTGCACACGTATGCGATAGGATATTCTCTCGACTGTTCCGGAAAGAGTTTTTGACAAATTCTTCAAGGGTCAAAGTTGGAGAGGTCAAAAGGTTAAGAAATTTTTATACGGCAACAACTCGAACTTTGGCGCTGCCATATCAATTTTGGCAACAAATGGAGCACTTATATATATCGTTATTGTATATCCTAATGATTATACCTTATGGATTCATCTGTTCTCATGTCACTTTGGTGCACTGAATACACTTTGGTTAATGGCGTCACCATTTTGCTTTTAGTATCTTTAAGCTCGTTTACTTCGAAAAATTTCAAATTAATGAACGTCACAAAACATCAAATTGAAACTGAAAACGTTTGTTCGTAATTGCTTATTGCTTCGGATGTAAGGTTTGGACAAAGATATTAACGATGTAGTCAGGTCGAACGATAGAATGTGCAGGAACGATAGCCTGAGCTTCGTTTACCGACACGCGGGATGCGTATGGCACGTCATATTTTGGTCGCGTTAAAACCCACCGTCTTTTTTTGCATGTGGTTAACTTTGAATATATCGGTATGATATAAAAAGCCATCATTAGTAAAGGTACGCCATTTTATCTCTAATTAATTGAAACCTAATTATAAATTCACCCTTCAAATTTTGAACTTGTGATAATAACTTGTGTGATGTTTGCAATAAGAGTGATGGCTGTCTAGTTTCAGCTTAATGGTGATAAAGTAATAACATATGTAACTTATATTACATGAATTACTTTGGAAGTTTCGAAAGAAATACATCTGTACCTATGTATATACACGATTAAATCTCGATCAAATATACGAGTCACAGAAAACAAAAACGTTACTTTGTGTAATTTTGCGCAAAGAATTTACTAGTGATGTTAATTTTCTTGTATTTTTATTCAACTTTAATATATCGACAGAAATGACACTACTTGCATAAAAATGCTCATGTAAACTTTTGAAAATGTTATTATGTTACTAAATGACAAAATTAACACCTGTCTAAATACGGTTTGCATAAGATTTGCTAACATTTTGGCCATGTAAGGGTTCTGTTAAAAATTATTCCAGAAATGAAATTTAAATGTAAAAGGAACGTGATTGAAATTGAAAATGGATTTCCATAGTTACCGCATCTTATGGAATTTTCCACGTATAATTCAACGCTGGCATTAATTTTCTCGTGTTTATACTGTGTCTCTTCGTATTTACAAAAAACGACAATTTTAGCATTTAAATGCTCACAACGTTTGAAAAAATAATATTTTACAAAACAAAAAAACATTTGTTCGTAGACGAACTCCTTGCCTTTCGATTGCCACCACGACAACCAAAATCGGCTAAGAAACGACGGAGCTACCTAGTCAACGGCGCCACAAATTTATTTTAACCCTAGCCCCAGAAGGGTTAGGGCGAGGGGAAAACCAAGGGTACAAAGCATCGTCTTTAAGAAGGGATTATAAACGGTGCAAAACTGGTTTAATTTGGTCACTTACCATTTTACGCGTTAGAAAATCGGCATGGACATCGACCTTTATGAATTTTATTGGCATGGCGTACACGTGTGTGCCCAAATGAGGTCCAGTTTTAAACTATATTTTTACATTACCCGACGGACTAGCAATTTCAAATACAAATACTCGGCTGAAGCCTAGTCAGAACCTTTTTAAGTGCCATTGAAATTTGTTCACGTTTCAGAAGAGATATTGTGAAATATATTTGCTAAAATTATCAAAATATTAAATTATTCGACTTGCCATTTCATTTCCGTTAAAAATAAAAAACACGTCAAAATTGTCTCAAAATTAAACAAAACCAATTTCAAACCGACAAAGAAATTATGAAGTGCATGCGTCTGCGGGAAAAAGCAAAACTGCATTGCGCTATTCGCTCGTCGTAGATAACGATTACGAAATTAGTCACGTTCTTGGTTGCAATTAATGAACAGAAGGAAGGAAACAATAAAGGAGTCTTGAACGGTAAACATACATAATCAAATGTAAAATGACATATTCGCAATGGCGTTAAGTTATCTTTTATGTGACAAAAGATTTAATCGTGTATATAGTTACAGATTTCGTTCGAAGCTTCTAAAGTAATTCATAAAATAAATTTACGTGTAATTTACTTGACTACAATTAAGTTGAAACTAAACAGCCATCGCTCTTATTGCTAACTATCCCAAGTTCAAAATTTGAAAGGTGAATTTATAATAAACTTTTAATTTATTATAGATCAAATGACGTACTATTACTAATAATGGCAAAGATGTACACCAAATGAATTTAAAATGTGTTATTAATTTGAAATTTTTCGAAGTAAACGAGCTTAAAGATACTAAAAGCAAAATGGTGACGCCATTAACCAAAGTGTATTCAGTGCACCAAAGTGACATGAGAACAGATGAATCCATAAGGTATAATCATTAGGATATACAATAACGATATATATAAGTGCTCCATTTGTTGCCAAAATTGATATGGCAGCGCCAAAGTTCGAGTTGTTGCCGTATAAAAATTTCTTAACCTTTTGACCTCTCCAACTTTGACCCCTGAAGAATTTGTCAAAAACTCTTTCCGGAACAGTCGAGAGAATATCCTATCGCATACGTGTGCAAACTTTCAGAAACTTCCGTCAAAGTTCCTTCGAGAAAAATGCTGCCCTAGCCATCAACTGCTACATCTCAAAATACCCCGGTTGAATCAACTTACCCCAATAAATGAAACATTGTAAGCAACCTTATTTTCGATGAAGAATGTGATTATGATGTAAGTTTTCGAAATCTAATTGGTCGTTACAACCACTCTCCTATATGTTATGGAGTTACTCAGATGTCAGTATTCACCTAGCGCTGTCTCGGAAACGTGATCCATTTTTCATTATCAGTAGGATTCTGATATATGATATGCATATGGTTTGCATTTCCTTTCACAAGATACAATATTGAAATCTGTTAACGTCATATTCAGAAAACTTGAGCTGAAAATATTAGATATTAGTAAGACAGGTTTTGCGCTCATGTTGAAATTCTTGTTTGGAATAGGGTTCATTATAATTATATAGCAGAGCTCGAAATATCTCTTAAATAGCATGAAGAGAACGGATAACATAAAATGAATTTGGTATGGCTATTATATACATGTAGCCAAAACCACACATGTATCAAAGCCATGTCAAATGATTTAAAAATTGACGTGGCAATTCTTACAAAACACGTGAAGAAATTTTTACCGAAATCCCTGCTAGCGCCTAAATTCCTTCTGAGCAAAAGCACAGCTGACTAAAAATGAGCAAAAAATGGAAATCGTTAAAATCCTTCCTTGAAAAAAATTCACTGCTGAATAAAGCCAAAATCCCTGCTCTTTCCCATGTCACGATCTCGAAGCAACTTTATTTTTTACGGTGGCAAAGATATTGAACAACCGTCTGTCCAATACTTTTATTTTGACCACGCGTTAATCCTTAGTAGCAAATTAAAGAACATTTCTGAATTCAATGGTATCTACATTACTAGAGATCTTACCAAAGTGCAACAAGTAGAAATACAGAGAAAAAGGGAGGAGTTTAAGCGTAACAAAGAACTGATGGAGTGCGAACAAAGTAATAGTAGAGGTAAGCGTAGAGCTTCTGAGGATAGTCCAGACAACTCACCTATAATGCAGCATGCAAAAAGAATACAGCGAAGTGATGTCTCTCCTGATATTACCCCACCTCTAAATCCACTTCTATTCACACCTAAATCTACAGCATCAAATGCACCTCTAATACAAATAGACACATGACAAAACACAAAAGTCGAAACAAAAAACCGTGGAATAAGTCTACTGCATCTAAATGTACAGTCCTTGTATAATAAGTTCTTTCTTGTATATAATGCTATTACTAACCTACAAAGTGACGTAGTGTGTTTCACTGAAACTTTTTTACATGCTGACAAGACGCTCCCCACCATGCCAGGTTATAATATGTACAGAAAAGACAGATCTCATACCTTAAGTGGTAAAAAGCGTGGTGGTGGCGTCGCTATATTTACGAATGACAGCTTCGTCTCAAGTGTATATAGACTCACGTCGGAGGACATAATAAAATCTACATCACAAGTTGAATACATAGTGACACGCCTAAAGGATGGTAAGAAGAAATCATTTTTCATTATAAGCCTGTACAGACCTCCGTCATATAATACGAACCAAGTACAACTAGACATGACTGCAATAGACATTATGATTGAGGAACTTGACAAAACAAAACGTATGTACTTTATTCTGGGTGACTTTAATCTAAAGCAAGGCTGGAGCTACAACATGTTGGAGCATGTGATAAAAAAATATAATGCGAAGCAATTGATAGATGAGCCCACTAGAGGCTCGTCTATTCTTGATCTTATTGTCACTAATGCACCATACTCATGTAGCGATACAAAAGTTACTAACCTACATGTTTCAGATCATCATGCCATTACCACCACACTCTACATTACCAAACCAACTAAAGCAAAACAAAAATTCCAATACAGACTGTATGAAAACATTGGAAAGCTTGACATGACCAATACATTAACTGAGCACAAATCAAAATACTCGCGTAGCAATCATGTTAAGGCCATTTTTGATGTTTTCCATAACATGATGTCTTACATTGTGGATACATACGCA
Organism: Sinella curviseta; assembly: GCA_004115045.4. Taxonomy (NCBI): domain Eukaryota; kingdom Metazoa; phylum Arthropoda; class Collembola; order Entomobryomorpha; family Entomobryidae; genus Sinella; species Sinella curviseta. Next base: position 8,649,533 of record CM023201.3, on the reverse strand, counting down.
CCTCTAAAATCAAAAACAGTAGTGAAACATAACAGGATAATAAAGCTAAGTGAAGAAACAAAATATGAAATTAGACAGAGAAATAAATTCTACAATGCATGGAAAAGATGCAGAGATCAGAAGATGCATGAAATATACATTGAAAAACGAAACCTTGTGAAAAAGAAAATACACCTGGACACCAAAAAATATGTACAAGTGGATGTTGAAAAAATGGTATCTGGCGTGTTCTAAACAAACTATTCAATAGTAAGCAATGCCATGCAATACCTTTTAGTGCTGAAGAAATAAATACACATTTTGCTAACATATCCAACAAACCTACACTACATGACTTTACCTGTAACATAGAAAAGAGTACTCAAGACAGATTTGTTATTAAAGTGATCACGAATGCTGAGATTATGTATGCATGGAAGCAATTGAAAAACAAAGAAAGCTTAAGTACTGATGCTGTAGGCATGTGTAATAGAGTATTCGGCATGCTGCTTAAATACAACTTATTCCAGGATATAGTGCTAGACGTTTTGAACGAGTCAATATCTCAGTGCAAAGTGCCATATAAAATGAAAATAGCCAAAATAATTCCAATCCCTAAAATACAATCACCAAAAACACCAAAATGACTTAAGACCCATCAGCATCCTACCAGTGATATCCAAACTGCTTGAGAAATGCATCTATTATCAAATACGTACATACATTAGAAACAAAAATATCCTCTATGAAAATCAATATGGCTTTCGCCAACTACACAATACCGAGCATGCAGAATTATATGTGGTGAGTAAAGCCAAAACAGCAATACAGAAAAGGAATATATATGCGATAGTAACATTAGATGTCAAAAAAGCATTTGATACAATCAACCGGAAAATCCTGTTTACGAAGTTAGAAGCTTATAATATTGACCCAAGCTGGCTGAGTGAATATATGGATGGTAGAGTACAATATGTGCAATGTAACGGTGCAGTATCTTCTTTAACAAATACATGGAGAGGTATTGTACAAGGCGGGTGTCTAAGTGGTATGGCCTTCGCTCTCTATATAAACGACATTTACAAAGTGCTGAATCACAGTGAAATTGTGCTGTTCGCAGATGACAGCCAAACAGGGAAAGAAATAAATATAAACTCTATAGAAAAGCATATGTGTGAGCTACAAAGTGATTGCAATAAGCTGTGTGAATGGTTTACTGTGAATGATCTGGAACTAAACTTAAGCAAAACGGAACTCATGATACATGCTAATATAAATATGAGAGATAAAGCACTAGCTCTTACTGTACAAATTGGTGATAATGTGATAAAATGCAGTGAGAAAATAAAGTCGTTAGGTATTATAAAGGATCAGTCGCTTCTCTGGAACCAACATGTAGATCTCATGACTACAAAAGCAAACAAAGCTCTCTGGAAAATAAGAACGGTACAAAATCTGCTCACCTCTAAGCAGCTAAGAATGGCTATAGACTCTTTAGTAATGACCAAAATATATTACATGTGCGCTGTGTGGGGTGACGCTTCTAAGAAAGTTGTTAAAAGTGCAGATAGGATAGTCAAAAATGCAATAAGTCTTGTTCGCCAAGCTGAGAAAAATGAGAACTATAATGGTGTGAGTGTAGAGTGGTTACATGTAAGTGAAATGTGCCTCTTAAAACTTCTAATCCTTGGTTCTCTATCAAGGAAAAACCTCAATCCGACACCCCTGAATAATATATTAAATGAGAAAGCGATATATGAAATCAACACCAGAAGTAAAGCCAGTGAATCCGTAAATATAAATGAGTGTAGTGACTACATCCAACACAGATGTACATTAGCATGGATAAAACTACCTAAAGACAAGAGAAAGATTGAAAATACGCGCACCTTTAAAGAAGCTGCAATACAATCTATAATAGACATGAGAACCAATAACAGAGAATGTGGGTGTGATCTCTCATGCATTGATGATGTTATAAGTGACATACGTTCGCTCTATAGTAATGAGTAGCAAGCAATAGTTTTTTTATCCTTTATAAAAAATATAAGTTTAAAAATCAATGATCATACAGCTAACATCTATAAAATAATAGTGAAAGTGAAAATCAACTAGTATACAATTAGCGTAATGACCCAGGGCGGGATGCTAATTGTCGCTAACTAACTAACTAACATATTTTGTAGTTATATAAAAAATATCTGGAACCGGAGAATTGTTAACAACATAATAACAGATTTGATAAATTGGTTTAGTGTTGCAAAAATGTTTGGACAGAAACAGAATGCAAGTCATCACAAAATTTCATCACCATTGACTTGTTGTGTTTACGTATGAGTTTAGGAAGTAAACCAGTTCATTTCAATGCAATATGTTCTCTCCTTTCAAGTCTTCTTTCGTGCCTTCTTTCTGTTAGAAATTTTTCAATGGAGTACGATTTAACTTTACGAATGCAAGTGTACACATTTTGCAGTCCATCTCAGTCGTCAAAACTCGCCTTAACACAACTTGTCCCTGCCATGACCATTTCAAAGAGATTGTTAACCTTGTTGATACTAAAATAAATGTTGAATTATTTGTGGTCAGTTTTACGGTGTTATTTAGAGTAACAAGAAATAGAACAGCATAATTATTACCATGTTTCTTCATACCATTGCGAATATTTGTTTAAAAATTATATTCCATTATGTGGTGATCGTTTCCTGATTATTCAGATCCAACCATGAAAATTTTCAGTACTTGATAAAGTCACATTAAGTTATCTTAAAAATCTTGTTATAGGTGTACACGATCATAGGGCAAGCAAATACTTCTGGTATACAAGTTTCCATCTAATTTTTTGCTAACTTATTAAATCATCTTCCGCCGACAATGAATGTTGGCATTGTTTGTTTTTCGTATGTTCCGTAAGTAGTATTTTGATTAAAACTGACAAAGGAAGTATTATAATGACCATGCCGATATGGCCTTGTGATATACTGCACATTTATCAATTTTACGTCATAATGTTGATGGGCACATCGGTTTTGCCAAACGGAGCCGTATATTCGCTCCACAATGAATTATTGGTTTTCGAGGGAAATTTTCCGGGTTCCTGCATATGGCTAGCAAATTAGATTTTTCCATATTCATGGAATTTTACGAATTGGTTCAATTTACCTGGCATAATTTTCCCATGTTAACTGTTATGTGATTAAATGCATTTAATATTCGATAATCGATACGATTTCCAATTAGGTGGTACGATTGGCGAAAATATTTGTTGTTTGTGGGTGGAGTAGATAGAATTTTGCAGAATAACTTTTATGACGGCAGCACTACATCAGCCCGACACATATCTCCATTTAATATGCAGAAAATAAAACACATGTAGCCTGGACAAAGTAAGCATTTGATTTGAGTGGAATTTTACTTGATTGAGTCTTTTTGTAAATCAACAATTGCCCATTTGTAACTCGTGTTGAGCGAATTATGCAAAGGGGAGCTATGGCTGGAAACTCAACTACTCACCGCAGTTTATTTCAACGTCCCTGACATCATTCGTCTTTTCCCATGGAGTAGTCCGCACTTTCACTACATCTTCCCGCTTATCAGTGGTGTGCTTAAATAAACATGATGTACGCTCCGCTATTTTAAGCAGTAGGATACTCACGATATCTGACAAGTCAGGAGAAAAAATATTTCTCGTCGTCTCGAGGTTCTTGAAAATATCTTTAAATGGAAACTCCACGGCTTTGTTGAGTCGTGGAAGTAGCTGAAGCGCCAATGTTAACGCCAAATTCCGACAATTTCACATAAGAGGAGGAAATGTAGTTGACGTAGGTATGCGGAAGATCTAGGTTCATGGTCAGTTTTAGTTCATTCAGAATTGCTAAAACGAGAGTAAAAATGCTTAGCTTAAGTAAAGAAAAAATTCACTTGTTTGAAACTCATTTTGTCTTTTTGCCAATATTTGTTTTCTCGACTTTCCTTTTTATACGCTTTATTTGCTTTCATCCCCTAACGGTATCTTGGGTTTCCTCGTCGTCGGTGAATACAATTCGTTTTTCCCTCACAAACATTTCAGTTTCACGCAATATGGATATTTTGTGGCAGAATTCATTTCAGCATCGCAAGACCACAAAGTGCTTATAGTTTTGTTGACGAACCGTAAAAAATTCTTTTTTCTGATATTTACGTAGATGAACATTTTAAAGTATGTTGCTTATGACACCATTTAATCATCCCCTACACAATACCGAGCTCACAGGTTTGTACTTCACTTATACCTGCTCTTATAATAATTCGCAGGAAGTCACAGATTACATGGGAAGGTATCGTAATGAAGCTGATGGAAATATTCAAGGCAATTTGATTTCTCTGCGTACGCCGATTTCATCGGCAACGTTTTACATGAAAAATATTTGTTTTATTTCAAATATAAGTCAAGGCACAAAAACATTTGCTAGATCGTAAGTAAAATTTCTTGCTGTGCATATTCGCTTCATTTTAATTTCTATGCATGTGCCAAACAGCATTCGATCTTCAGCGTTTAATAATAAGGGGCTACTCAGAAGGAAAGCTGCGAAAAATGTTTAAAAGTTATATAAAATGTCGGTTTTGTTGGAAGCCCCACGAATCGGGGCAGAATTGATATTCTGTAGAAAACATGCACCCGATAGATGGTATTTGTTCACAAGTAAAAAAACTGGTTTAACTTATGTTTAATAACGAGCAGCTGTGTTATTATTTACGGGTGCATACAGCATTGTACCATATAATCCGCTATTCGTTTCAGTCGCTAAACTTGTTCGGAATAGAATGATTCGAGCATCAACTACGTTTCAGAAGATCCACAAGATAGGTTCGAGATGCCAGGATACACGACCAACGGTGATGACTACTGACTGATATGACTGAGCTAAAGTTTAACGCTTCCGAAAATCAGGAAATGCTACGAAAAACTAGCCAAATAAATGTTCCACAATTAAAACAGAAAATGATAAATTAATGACGATTAATTTATTTATCTGAACCACTTTATTAATTGAAAACCACAAGAATTAAAATTGGAAGTAATTTCCGTCTACAAAAGGTTCACGCAATTATTAGCTCTCTACAAAAGTTGCAAAGTATGGAGGAGAATGATGATGAGCAATGCAAACTCATCTCTCTCAAAAGACGAACTGAATGAGTAAAAATTGGCCGTTTGGCCTTTTCTACACCACCACGGTGTTGTTGACAGCAAGCCACAGACGGCCTGGTGCCATTCAAATTACCACACAAAAATGCTCCTAAAATAGGGGCAACGTGAAACAAAATGAACAAAGAAGTCTAACGCTATTCCTGTCAAAACTTCTGTGTTAATGAGGTTTCTGGCTGCCTATTGATTGAGGGAAATATAATCTTTCGGTTTGATATTTACATTTGTGCATTTTCAATGTTTACATTAACACGTGCACAGCGAACATAGGTTTCAGTCTAATGCGCAATCCGAGTCATCCAATTGTACAATGTATTTTTTCAATAGGATTATAATTTTCAAACTAGAATATAGTCCATATTCCGTATAAAATGACGGTTAACCTCAAGTCAAAGTAGGATCGCCATAATGATATCAAATTGATCTTATTTTGTCATATCATGACATATCATATCAATAAAAGTTACACAAGTAGAACATTACAATTTACATGAAAATCTCACATTACACTTTGCTTCATGCTTCACAATGCGCCACCATATTTCACTAAGCAAACCCAAATGAAATCAAATCGGTACAAAGGAAACAAAGTTCAGCATATGAAAACTCCGCAATTATAATTTATATTTGTTAATTCAAGTAACATAAAAATTTCATTCGTGGGACATCAGAACGAATCCTAGTACTCTAGCTGACAACAGTCGCTTCAAAGCAGCAGCTTCACTGTAATTCAGAAAAAAATTTATGCGACTACAATACAAACACTACAATGACCTTGATGGCAGAAGCTCAGTAACAACTGCGCCGAATGCATAAGAAATTAACAATGCTGAAACGAAATATCTGGTACCCGCATTGAAATTCAAAATACTGGCTAACGTGTCTAATCTGTCCGGATAGCTCGTAGTGCGCGGAAGAATAACTAGTTTCTGGTGAACAGATTTACCTTGCCATTCAAATTGTATAATTGTAAATTATTATCAGATCACGCCACCTAATGAAACCAATGATTTCTTTGTGCCCCTGCAGCAAACATTTTGATATAAAAGCAGTTAGATTTCGAACCATTTGGACATTCCAAGTTGAATCATCAGCTCAGTGATATTCTTTTGCAGTACATATTCAGCAACGTTCCGGAAACATTACATTTCCCAGAGGATAGGTCTACCAACTGTTAAAATTTCCTCCCATCAAGGTCGGAAGATGGCTCCATTCCGATTGAGCATTTTGGTACTTTTGGGTCTTTTATTTGCAGGTATGAATTACAATGGTTTTTTGTAGTATGTCATTACTAATTCCTGATTGAACTGAAAATCGTTTTGCTGTATTTTGCGGCAGCGACCGGATGCCGTCCTGGATATGACCGCGCACCGCGCTGTAACAATGTTTGCAACAATGGTGGTGACATTAATTCGTGTTGTAAAGAAAATGGATACTTGGTTGGAATGTGCGGCTACAACCGCTATATCGGAGCCTTCTGTCGTCGTATGTCAAATACACGTACACTAGGCCTCAGTAGCAGCAACACAACAGAAGGTAATGCAGAAGATTAAAAAATGGAAAGACAACTTAAGAATCTTAAGAAGAATCTGGAAGAGTATATCAATATTACTTAATTGCACAGAGCTAACACCTGAATTAATGTAACTTCATTTATATTCGCTTTCCGTAAACCAAATATATTTTTGTTGTCCAATTTTGTCCACCTTCAAAAAACCCAATCCTCAGCAATAAATAAATTCCTTAGCAGATAAAGTAGCGGCGTTCCCAGTAACTGTTGTTAGCTGATTATTTTTGATATATGAAAATTTGATTCGTGACAAACTAATGACTAAAGCATGTTTCGTATAGGTGTGTCAATGAAATTGAATAACATTACCGTAAGAAGTGTGTAATTTATTTGTGGTAAAGCGACTCAGGCAGGGATGCCATTTTACATCATGTAGCGGTTAATTTTATTTACAACCAACTTGTTTTATCTTATATCACACTGACAATAAATTTGTTGTTAGGAACAGAAGTAACGTAACCTGTGCCAGAATGTTCCAACTAGACTCTGAATCTTATGACTTGCGGGTGATCGTAAACTTAAAACAATCTCCAGAACGTAGCCGGTAAAACGTTAAATGGTGGAATTTAAGACGGGTCGACAGGAGAGTTGAAATTAGATGAGGATTAATTACATTTGATATTTATAGTTGTTTGTAATGCTTTCGCATTTTATTTTCGGTGGTCGGGTACTTGCTGAATGCAAAATTGTATTCATAGTAGTGTTATGGGAATATGCTATATGCTCCGTTTTACATTTACGAACTTGGACAGCATGGAATCATTTTTACGGAGGTACAGATAATGTGTTTCGGAAGGCCAAAAATGGCTAGAGTCCACTTAAGCAAACAAACCTTGCGTTATTTTCATGCCATTTTCATACATCAACTCATGATGATGGAACTATAGCCATGATTACCGTGAAATGGAATTCATTCATGTAAACCTTAAACCAATTCATCATGAAGTCTAAAGTGCATTACATTTGAACCCAGAAAAAGATTTGGCATAAACATTTGCCAATTTTGTCTTGTGGTGTCATTTATTTCAATGTCACGGGAGCTTCCGGGAATCATATGCTACACATATACCGGAAATCCTCTAATTATCAACAGGCCTCTGTTTATACCCGGCCTCTAATTATGCCCGGGTCTAAGGGGGAAATTTTGAAATTTTACCCGGCCTCTATTTTTAGCCGGGTGAAAATTTGCTTGTAAGCAAAGCAAAAGTAGCAAGCTGTTTCTCTCGCTATTAGTGCCGTTCAAATCACTAATCTATAGCTCTGAATTTCGCTGTTTTTAACAACCAATCTTGTCTGTATTAAATCATCAATTTTAAAATGCCAAAAAACGTTCCTTCTCTGTTAAATTCTAGTTGGATGCGATAACGTACGCAGAATCACAGCAAATTAGGAAGGTAACGAAGATCGACTTCCACATTACGTATTGGCACGTATGCCGGAAACTGTAACAAGAAAGCTTGTTCTTGCCCAACGCATGGGGGAAAATGTTACGGCGTGTAATTTCTTTGAATTGACGTTCGAGAAAAGGCTATAAATAAGAGTTGTGTTGATATCCCTTTAAGATATTTGAATGTATGCAAAAAATATAGATACCATCTGCCTGGCATCAATCCAACGGACGTACATACAAAATTGGTGGTTGCGTACATGCTACATTAAGTTTGTCTCGTTAACGTTTAAGAAAATTATTACCTACTTTGGAAAATAACATTTATCACAAGTCTTGTATGTAAATGTCATTTCCAGCCGTGAGTGAAAATCGATAATAAGTGCTTCTAACTCAATCCATTCTGAGTTTTATGTACTTGGAGGCTTTTCTGCACCGTACATATGTTCATTAGCGCATTAGTTGAAGGAATTGAGTTAATGCTATTATTCTTTTCGTGGTTGTGTTCACTGTAAAATGTTTTCAATGCAATGTCACGAGAATGTTATTATTATAGTAGTTCTTAATGGAATGTCAAATAAACACATATTGGGATGTTTAAAAAGTTTCTTTTTGGCCTGTCTTGCAAAATGTGTTACGATCCGAAGGTTTGGATATATATTATGTAAACATTTCCTGATATCTGTGTTGAAATTAAATGTTAGTACTTTGAGAAAGTATTCATTGTTATTTTTGACAATAAGGAAGTACACGTGGATAAACTATAACTACGGTCACTATCAAGTATTATACTTCTTATTTTGGATTTTCACGGCATTAACACACTACGGTCTCTATTCTGTTTCCAGGATACCAACATATCAAGTAAAAGTTGTTTTCTGCTGTTCCAAATCCATAATTATATTCAGTGTAATGTGACGAAGGCGACTAATGCATAAAGCATTCAGACATATTTCAGTATGATCATAAAAATTGAATTCGCACGGCTGCTCATTATAGTTCAGTTGAACGCCAATTGATCACATGATGATAGTTTCATTCATGGACACAGAGCCGTTGTTGTGTTCATTGGATTCATAAACACTTACCACAATGATTCGTAATATATTCCATTCAACCGGCCTAACGAAACCAAATCACATTTTCATTGAAACGAGCAATCCATCCGGGATCGAATCAGAAAGCGAGGACTTGGAAAATTTCCTTGTTCTATATTCCAAGTTTGCCTATTGGATTTGCTGCACTCCATTTAGATTGAAGCGAGATGTTATTCACCATGACGTTATCGCGAGTTCAAATCTTGTTCAGAGAGCAATTTGTTTATTGATACATATCGCAAACGTAATTATGGAGAGCTCACACTTAAGAAATCGCATGGCAAGGATCATTAAGAAGGAGAATCAGAAACCGCTGGTGTATTTTTCCGTCCTTATTATTATAACAGGATTTATCTTGCGAGCCTACTTTCTGAAAGCCATTTGGAAAGACAAGAATTATTTTGTTGGCCTCGCAAATTGCCGGATCAGTGGAAGCGTAGATGCAAGTAGACATAAGGTAAATTGAAAAAAGTACTTCTTGGACACAATTTATGGACTCAGGGTTTATGTCACCTGACGGCCAACTTAATTTTACTTCCAATAGGCTGGCAGAAAAGTATGGTTTCAAATCTTCTGCGGGATTTACACGGTGATTGCAATGTACAGAGCCGTAAGTAGAGATATCTTGGCACCGTCGAACCAATGGAATATAACTATCTGGAACCCAAAGTTGATCTCACGTTGCCGCTACGCATTATACTTTTCCTCGGATTATGGGCCGATTACGGGCACTCAGGAGTTCCATTTGTTGGATTATATTGCGGCCTCAGTTGCAGGGATTGGATGGACAGGAGATTACATTCTAACATATTGCTTTGAGTTGCTCATGCTTGTTACTGTAACAACGCTTTGGCATTCGTCCTCCAAGTTTGCAAGAATTATCAAACGTGACTTGGATAATTCGTTACGTGACAGATCCGGCGATAGTCTGGGTGGCGAATTTTCCAAGTTGAGATGGTCGGACGTGAGAGAAATGCATCAGATGGTAAGTAGTTTCTCTCGCGCAGTAAACAACTGCATTTCGCCTTTGATGATTCCATGGCTAAGTCAGGTGCTGTTTTACATGTCGACAAATCTGGATGTCGTTCTTATTGAGTCAAAAATAAACAAACAAATGTTTAGTCCGTTAGACCTTGGCTACATCTGCTGCATTGTTATCATCTCGGCCGATATACACAATCAGGTAACGCAGACATTAAAAATTACTAATAGAATTTCGATTACTTTGAAATATGATGCAATTAATTGGATGTATTGTGTGATGCTGACGATTGGGCCTTAGATGAAAGTATTGAGAGAATGGCTGTCAAGGGAGGAAAACAGGCAAGATGTATCCGTCGACAATCTCGTGACAATTTTGAGCGAGCTTGACGCTGGTGTCGTTGGAATTCATGGAAGCAACATACTCACAATAACTTACACTTTATTGTGGAGCGTAAGTACAAAATGCACGACCCAATTGGATCCTGTTTTACAATACAATGCTAACTGTCGAACTAATTTTGTTTTCAGCTAGCTGCTACCGCCATCACATTCTTTATAATTTGCATTCAGACCCGACAATATGATGCCTAAGACCAGAGTAAGCTCTTCAAGTCGAGTGATTATAGTATTCATTACGTGTCGTTTACACCCTTCCACATTACTCCGTACTATTATTCGTACGTTCAAAACAGGAATGAGAAAATCCCGGGATCTATTATTTTGTAGTGGTACATACCGGCTATTGGGAAAATGTGCAAAATGGGAAATATTAATTAACATGGGAATATTTGAGTCACATTACCCCAAACTCTATGATTTTTGGTTTTTACCAGTGACCTCATAGTGGTAAATACCGTTTTCTCGGTATTTACCAAATTGACTTTAGGACACCTTCTCATTCCTGGTTCAAAAACTTAAATCTTTATTTCATTAAATGGAAATTACTTTGTGAGTCTATATATGTAGGGCGATCATGTGCCTACAATATTGGAAACCCGAATACAGAGGGTGTCAGGAGAAGAAAATAGCAAATGGTATTTGATGATGCTGAATTCAAATTCGATGTCAGGACATTTCCTGCAAAGCAGAGAGTTTTAAAGATAAACGGAAATTCGTTTTTGCATTATCATCGCCAATGAATTCTCTGTGTTGTAAATGTCGTAGATTTTCAAATTTGTATTTAATACTGTAGTTTCTCAGCTTGCCCCAATAAGGTTAGCTACTTGGGTGGGAGTGGCGTGTGCATTTAATGGGGCACCCTGAGATTTTGTAGCTTTTAAGGATAAATTTTAAATTCTAAGAATATTTTTACGCAGATAATCACTTTGTGATGTTACCGTTAAAACTCTTTGTGGGGTAGGGAATTTCCTGAGGTGACTTTTGAGTTCATTTTGACCTCTGACCGTAAATCAGCAACTGACGTCGTAAAACTTTACAAGTGGGTCTCTCTCTGTCGGAGCTATTGCACCAATGTGACGTCAAAAAGGGTCGGTTTTGTAGCAGTGTTAACGGATACTTTAGTTTAAAACATTGCAGGATTTAAAAATTGACAGTCATATATATGTGGATGTATCTTGGCAGGTTTATTATCTTGATCCTCGATGTAAATTTCTATTCCAATTGCTATTACCACAGGCAATCTTGAATAGACCCGTACTCTTTAATGATAAAATATAATATTATGCTTCGCGTTTATAGCTAAGAATTAATGTCATGCATTAACGTGTTATGTGCGCGATACATTCGTTGATAGGTATGTAGCAGTTTTTTGGGTACGACGTAATGTAAGCTAATTAATATAATGTTGTTGACAGTGTCCATAAAGCGTATGTGGATGACATAGTAGATTTGTTTATGTGGTCACACATTAAAATTTCCACTTTGTTTATAAACCCGGGAAATAATATCATGTCTCGTAAGGTAAAATATTATGATTTCCAATTCACTTTACACTTTTGCAGTGGCAAAACGCTGTTTATGGTTGTAAGGTAATTCGCTGCTCGAGTCGTTAGTTGTTTTTTTCGTAGTCGTAGTAGTCGTATTTTGTAGTTGCATAAAAAGACTGGTAAATGCTACTTGAGCACTGTTTCCAAATTGAGCTCAGGAAGTAAAGAAACTCATTTCAACACACTAGCAAAGTTCTCTCGTTTCCCGTCTAGTTTCCTTTCATTCTTTCTGTTGTACATTTTTCTATGGAGTAAGTGTTTCTTTATGAACGAAAATGTATAAATTATGCAGTCAATTTTAGGTCTCGAAAAACTACTCAACCAACCCTATGGCGTCTTTAAACATATATGACCTTGTGAATACTAAAATGACTCTTGTTCAGAACTGAATTGACGCTTAGACTTGTCCTTTGGTAGTTTTATGTAATATTTTGCTAGCAGTTCGATTTCGATGTTTTATCCTCATTACACATTCAATTCCTTTTGTCCATACATTCCTTTTACCTTTATGCATGGAATATTCCCATCGGTTTTAGCCGTACATTGTCCAAACCGATGGGCAAGTGACCTACATCGATTGTAAAGATGTACGTTTCCATTCGCTATTTTTGTTCATTTTAACATTGTAACTTCTTTGTCTCTTAATCCTAGATGAGTGATCTTTATGTAACATGAATATTTCCTTTGTCTCATTTTTCCTTACACTTTATGCTAATTTTACCTTTTTGACATTGGTCATCCTTGACCACCTTCCTATTACATTCGTAATGTATGTATTTCAATGTGAGATATGCCTATAATGTTCATGTCTAGTTCACCTATTCACATTCATTCATCATTCATTGTATTCACAAGTTTTCTGTCATATATAAGGAGCTCTGTTCCAGAGCTTCCTCACTTGCATTTCAGACTCAGTCCTTGGCGGTGCATTCTGCCACTGAGAATAAATAGTCATTCTTTGTCACTCGAACTCTTGTCGTTACTCTGTCAGTTTATTCCATCTCCGTGTGATCCTAACTGCATTACCATCGCCGTCTCATTTCATCAGCCTTACGACTACTTACTCTCAACGAGTAAGGAGCGTCATTGATAGCCAGAGTAGGGAGCGTCATTGATAGCCAGAGTAAGGAGCAACCATTCACAGCTTACTACTTACTCTCCACAGCAGCAAGCGCAACACTCCACACACACCTTATATTGCTACGTACGCTCAGCTACCGCTGCAAGTTAGCCGATCACCTCTCTTATGCCATCATATCTCTACACCTTCAACAGCCTAGCCATTTCTCACTTTCGAACCATCAAATTTCAACCACCATCTTTATTCCCGAACACAGACCAAACGCCACGTTAAAACAACTCTGGCGGTGTGATAAAATGAAATGACGTGAGCGTGTTACATAATATTCCAATCACATGACACACAAAATTCGTACAAATGGCATCTACATTTTTCTTGTCTTGTCAGAAGATGATGTTTACATTAAATAAAAATCGGACAGCATAGTTCACAAGTTTTTTTCATATTTGGATACATATTTGTTTGAACGGATATGATCTGCTATGATGATCGGTTCATGAATATTCAAGTTTCATCATGAACACTTTCAGTGGCTAATCAAGTGACAAGAAGTTAACTTAAAAATCTTCATGAGGACTCCAAGACCGTGGCAAAATGCAATATTTCCCGCATTAAAGTTTCCATTTTGTTGTTTTATTAACATATTAAATTAGTTTCCACCGACAAGAAATTTCCATGCCGGCAGAAACTATGATGCTTCTTTGAAGGAATGTTCACATTTTTTTAGTTTTACGTGTGGTCTATATGTATTATGTGTATTAAAACGACGCAACTACATACTACCTATTGACAAATTACACAAGTATTTTATTTACTATGTTTACACATGTTTATCTGTTAACAGATGATTTAATCCATTTGACTCAATTGCTCAAATTAAGTCGATCTTTAAAATTCACATATTCAGAGATTCATTAAGACATTTAATTGAGTAGTGTTGACGCTATATATCTACAACTTGCTACACAGATCCAATGACTTGAGTTAGGTTCGATCGGCGTTTGGTGCTATTGCTGGCTTCGTTGGTAAGCAATGCTAAAAAGAGAGTAAAAATGTTTTGCTTAAGAATCTAAAAAATGTATTCGTTTAAAAATCACTTCTCCCTTGCTTTCTTGCATACATTTGGTTTCACCAGTCTCATTTTAGACGAGTTTTTGTCATCAATAAATGTATTCCATTACATGGAATCGTTAATGTTTGTAATCTCAGTTGTCTGGGAATGCACATTCATTTTCCTTTGACAAACATTTCAGTTTCACAAGAATTTTTGTTGCAAAGGTTATTTCAGCATCGAAAGACCTCAGAGTGCATTTAGTTTGCTAACCAACAATATTTTTTCCTAATATAGGTACGTATATTAATATTTTAGAGTATGTTTTTATGCTGTCATACCAATATTGGCCTTTTTCCTTATATAGTAACTTGGGTACAGAGGGGTTCTGTATAAAACTGGTTAGTTATCAACTTTCCTTCTCGACCGTTACTTTGCGATTTGAAGTATATTACACTTGAATTGAGCACAGGTTTGACTGAATTCTGCAATGAGCAAAGGTCTTGGAAAATTGGTGATTTGTTGTTCATGTGGAGAATAATCGACAAATGATTTGGGTAGAAGTATTTCGTTGAAGATAATATGTATGTGTGTTGAATTCCCAATCGACTATAAGTTAACAGTACTAAAGCAAAAAAAAAGATTTATATGGGCTGCAGAATTATCGTCTAACAAAAGACATAAACTACTTTATACATTTGGCATTGAAGAACTTGAAACCAACTTTTTATAACTTTTGATGTGCTTCGAAGACTTAGAATCAAAGAATGCAGATGGTATCCTAACCTGGTAACTAATAATCTGCATGCGTTATGTTAGTTTCAAAATAGAGGACAGCTGCGCCGGTGATTTTAGAGTTGATTAGCAAAAACACGTTGCTGCACGTGAAGCTATTGTGATTCCTTCAATGACAGGAAATCCTGCAAATTGGAAACAATGGAAACACCAGAACACCCGTCAATTTCATATATTCATTTTAAGCCCATTTTATTAAATGATTTAAATATGTCAAATGACGAGGAATAAGGGAATGCAAATTTGTTATTTGCGTGCACCGAAATTGAAACTTCGTATACAAAATTAAAAATTTTTAATTTTGTTGTTGATTTCGTAATTATTTAATTAAATAATTACGAAATCAAACTAATTTAACTAATGGATAATTTAAAGATGATTATTGCAGCCGGAGAGCCATTCGGAAACAGGAAATGTATAAATTCTTGATAAATTGGATAATATTTAATTATCTAATATCTATTATCATTCAATGAAGGAGAATAAAAAAACCTGTAATTATTTTTATTCTTCCAACAGCCGCTGTATAAACCTTTTGTGACTAAACCATGCAGATTGCCATAAACTCAAAAAGTGAACAGTCGTTTCAAAAATCATCAAGAGCAAAAATCTGATACCACCGAAATTATAAAAACATTTTTTCTGTTTAAATTCGTGACAGGTTTCCATTCTCTTGTAACTGCAAGCCATACTACGCTTCCATACTAGTAACAAATTCTGATTGTTTTAAAACTTTCCTGAAAGAAAAAAAGGAGCATTTACAAACGCATAGCTCATCGTTAAAAGCTTTTGTTTTTATTAACCCTTACGGTGTTTTGATATCAGCAATGGCTATTAAACGTGATTTCACTAGTATTCTTTTGCAATTACTCATCCCGTAGTAGGTATAATTCTGTAGGCTTCACCTGCAATGTTGAAATCGAGACAAGTGGATGTTACTTGTCTTTGACAACGTATAAAATTGTCACTCTTCCATAGAGTAGTTAAAAATACGTTAAATCTACAAGTTGGCAATACTTCATAGATATGTATTCACTTATGGCCATGGACTTGCAGAATAATCCCTCGTTATGCATTTTGTAACTGGAATGATTCGCTGATTTCCTTCAGTGTATCAATATATATTGAAACCAAGCGGTCCGCAAGTGGATTTGTACAGAAAATAAGATTTTGTAATTCAAAATTTTAATTTTGTTTCGTCATTGTGGAAAGTTAAGCGACATTAAGTAAACCACCGATGTTTGAAAGTTTTTTCCGGTTAATTAACAAGAAACGCATTCTAGGTTAAACTCGCCATAATTGGTACGTTAACGTACTCTACCCGGCAGAAGGTAATGATGTTGTTTGACAGTACAAAAAGTTAAAAATTTACTATGAAAAGATTACTTTACTTCGGAAAATTTTAAAGAGCTTTGGAAGATCAGGTTTCATGAACTAAATTGCTGTACCGTATTGAATGAATAAAAAGATTGAAAGTTTATTGTAGGAAACCTTAGTGTGTATAAAATAGTAACTTACAAGTCAAACATTTTCAGAAAACCTCCAATTATTTTAAAGGATCATTTCCGGTCCTCTGGACGCTTCTGAATATCTACCTAAAACATTTTCAAATTAACTAATCATTTCGCGTTTCGATTGCGACATTCGATCCTCATTATAGTTAAGCTGTCTGATGTTCCGTTAAAACACTTGATAACGTTAATGTGCTTTTACCAAACACCTTTTAGGTTTTCCGTAGATACGCCGGCAATATTAGTGGTGGAAGTACCAAAAAAGGTTTCTGGAGCATTGAAGGATATTTTATCCACATTAAACAACATTTTAATCCATTATGCCATTTTTGAAAATGTCTTTTATATCGTAATCATTTAGACTTGACGGGTAAACTGGCTAAAGCGCTTAACACTTGAGTTTAGCTTTTAATGTTGATTTGAATGATGATAATGGCGAGGAAATCCTATTGACGAGTATTATGACGAGTAACCGGAATTGGTCCAAGTATTTGGCACAAGTACACATTCTTGTAGATAACACGAACCATTTATTCAACGTTTACATAATTATTCCTTAATTATTTCTACCAAAGGCGTTAAAGAAATTTATCGTCAATAAATGTTGCTATCTACATTGACGCCACTATGCACAGATTGGACTCACTGAAGGTTTTTCCAAACTAAGGTACTAACTTGGTAATTATGTTGTGGAAGTATTTATGTTAAATAAGAGATGTTGTATTTAAAGCAAATATTTATTGAAACATTTGCCAACAAACCAGTTTTTTAAACAAATGAGGAGTAGGAGCAAGAATTGTTATCAAATTAACTTTAATTTGGTGATTAAAATATTTCTTATATAAAAATAATAAAATAAATCTTATAGCATTTCCTCGATTTGAGCATTTTGAGCTGTGTGTAAACTTTTTATTTGGATGCTAAGTTGAAAAAGATATGCAGATGTGCAATTGCAAAATGTTGAACACATACACACAGCTAAACCTTGCTTGATTCATAAGTCAGAAATGTGAAATAGTCGGCCCCCGTACTTTATGTAAAATGCATAATTCAGAAAAGCCGAGTCAAGTTTGTTTACAATAAATTTCCAATGAAGTTAAATTTCTTGGAGAAAATGATATCTTGGCTGCTGCGCTTTTCCTGAATGTATTTATTTATATTGTGAAGTACGTCAACGGAAAAAGTTTGACGTAACTACTTGAACAGAACTTGAATTAGTGGAACAAACATTTTTTTACGAAGAGGAAAGGCGTTGAAATTCAAGTTAAGCATGGATTCTTCGAGTTTCAAGATCTGTTGTATTAGTTGGCAAGAGGAATGTACAGATGACGTTCTCCGCATCTACATAAGTACCACGTGTAAGTGTTGCTTAGTTAGATAATATAACTTATATTGCAATTGTTACACGCGTGAGAGTTAATGAACGCATCCATCTTCCAACGGACAATCCGTAACTCCATCATGAAAATTAATTAATATTGCACAAATGTAGGCAAATGGAATGGTCCAGTCCATTTGTAACCTCGTGCATATTGAAATGTTGACTGTCACATTCAGTCACAACACTTAACAAGTCGGTCTATCATAACAAAAGCTTCATTTACATAATAAATAGAGCGTTGGTTATCGACCTGGACCTGTTTACTGGTTTTCTGTTTTGAATCGCAACGAAAAGTGACCTCCAAACCATTGAACAAAATGAAAAATACGACATTATTCACATGATATAAACAACAACTATTAGATTAAAAGGAAACGCTTACGGTATATTTCCCAAACACCATTTATTAATTTGTCCCATTACTTTACCTATGTTCAATAATTTGAAGTGTGCCCTGATGCCTCGATTCCAAATACATTTGAACTGAACGACTTATGTATATCCCCAATTTTCACATGTCATACTCATAACGCAAATACGTGGTGGCATTTGTTCGCCTTTATTTATGCATGACGTAGTTGAATAGATTAGAACACTTCCTAATCTTCGACGGAAGTAAATGAAGGCCAATTTTACGAGTATGTAGAAAGCAGATAAACAGCAACTGATTGTGAGCAAAACGGGAACCCTACTATTTTCGTACTATGAACTGTGTTTCTAATTTTGTTCATAGACCAAGATTTATTGACGATCGATAGGTATCCACTAAGCAAACGCCCAATAAGCAGCTAATGCCGAACTGGTACCTAAGGTGGGATAAAATTCAAATGGTGCCCTTTACATCAGGATGGCGTGAAAGTTTACATCGTTTTTTGAAAGGTATTTCACCGGTAGCTTACGATTCAAATGAGTACATTTCATTTGGTTATGTTAATTACCTTCGCCAACTATTTGGTAGCAATAATTGGTAGCACATAGTTTTGAGCCATGTGGCAACCCGTTGAAGTTTACTAACAAACAAACCTTCGAATCTCAATCAATCAAATCAGAAAAGTTACGCGTTCTGCATCTCGTGTAACAATTTTGAGGAAGCACCGGCTCACAAAAAAGGGCATTATCTCTGTTTCATCACCTTCCTTACCTCGGCCATAACATAACCTTCTCCACCCGCATCATTAAATGCTAAATATTTTTAAAACTCAAATGAACTGAATTTTGGAAGTCTGATCTGTTCTCTCAATATTCAGTTTCTTGCGTCGTATATTGTAATTACGTCATTGAAATGCTACGATAAGATGATAAGATAAGACAAAATGGCGGATATTTTTTTATATCAGAATTAAATAAAAAAATAGGTAGTTGGTACAATTACGCACGCTGATTAACATGGTGAAAACCGTTTTCAAACATAATGATCGTGGCGCATCAAAAATTAAAAAGGGCGGTAAATAGTTTTTCCATTAGAATCGGCCACAAAATTGACAGTTCATCCTATCCAGCACGCTGATTAACATAGTGATAGTTGTTTAAGCCAAAAAATGAACGACAAATTTCCGTTGCAATTCCGCATGTTAGTTTATATTTTATTGACGTGTTGTTCTTTACAATTAAGTTATACCGTGAAGCTCTAAATATGTATGGTTGAAGTCAAATTCCGTATGCACTAGCCGACAGTGTTTTGGTTTTTTCAGCTGAGCGATGTTTACATTTTTAACATGCACTTGTTATTAGCTAGTGCGTCGCCAATTTTCGGTGGTGCATATGGAATTTGCCAAATACAATAATTTGTAAGTACATGTATACTTACTTTACATGTATATTAACAGAATCGACGTTCACGCTCTGTAAATATTTACCAACGTCCCTATTTAGGGACAGGTTGCTAGTCAGAATGATCACGATTTAAAGTTGTTTAATTATTGGTACAGAGTTTAGTTCATCAAATAATTATTTGCTTCAAAGCATATGCACCACTTTGCAGCACCGTAGCTGTGTTACCGAAAAACCGGGCGCGGATTCAAATGATTTATAGTACACATAATATACTACACAATAGTACAGGCGTTGGAAATAAAGAGTTTTGTCACTCCAAATGACTTGAAGAAGGTAGACATGATGTTTGTAATTATATTTCAAAAGTGCTTAGTTAGCATTCTTCGATATAAAATGAAAATAACGATTACTACTAGGCCAGACTATTCCGGTTGTAACTAAATGCAGGAAATGCTTGCTGAGAGAGTTTCTGTAATGGTACGGCCTTCTGGAGCGGACGGCCTGGAGCCGTAGCTCCACCTCGCTCCACCGTAGCGACGGCGCTGCTAAATTGTATACCTCATGAATGTATTCGAACCAAATTTTCATTAACACTTCCCTCGTTCCTAGGCAATTAGCTTCCACACGTGGTGTTCCTTATTATTGAACAAATTCGGAAAAGTATTTCCAGCACGGACCATATGTAACATACAAAAGCATTGCAATTAACAGCCTACTCTATGCGTCCATTTGAAAATAAATATACTGCAATGGTGCCACCTGCATCATTTTGGTTGGTCAAATCATCTCGAGAGAACAATGGTCTAAAAATTCTTTGCAATACGTGCAGAGTAATTCATACAAACACAAAACCGTGTCATTGGAAAATTGAAATGTCATGTTTCCCTTGTAAACGTTGTCCACGAAATTTGGATGCATGTGTTCGTGAAACTAGTTTGAGCGTGACCATGAGCTAGCCCTTTTATAGTTATAGGTAATTTTACTCAACGATATTGGTTGAATAAGGCGATTTGATTGCAACATTCTCTTCTACATTGTTTAAACGAATGCTAGCATATGTACGTGACAAACAACTTGAAATTCAGCTTATTGCAATAATCGCAAATGCAGGACGCTTTACTGAATTAGTAATGCCAGTTAGTAGCAATTGCTGTACGAACGTATTGGCCTCTAAAATCCATTACAAAAGTTTCTTTCAGCATTGGTAATTACGTTGTATATCAGGTTGTCCCCATTCTGCATCTATTGTTCAGTTTAACTAAAACGAATAATGTTTGTCAATATTGCGCTAATCGATAGGAATTACAAAACAACATGTAACTACACGAATGCAAAAATAAATGCTTCTTTTTCATTGGTGTAGGTAGCGCAGAATTTTGTTGTGTCGATGCACACGTCTCCAATACATGATTATGTTTTTTTCGGTTTTGCGTCACGATATGGCATTCACATAAATTATTAATTTCCATAACACGCTGAACAATAGCGAATGCACACCACAATTCTCATCGCATGAAGAAATGGAACGCTCCTTTGCGATTCCCCCACATTCTCATTTTGGTATTCCGCCAACATGGCAGCTTTACCAAAGTTTTTCATAAACCCAGTATAATCGATTTTCCATCATCCTTCACTTTATACGAAGGACCAAACTTTCATGAATTATTTTGTTAACTGACAACAGAAATTGTGTTATTGATTACACATCTTATTTTTAACTCAATAATCTAATTTGTGACTAAGAGCAACTGAATATACGCTAGAGATGGTTATAATAAAAGTGTATTGGCTGATATGGTTCACGATGCAACCTGTTGCAGTAGAAAGTATCATCAAAAACTCAATATGTGATTCGACTCTGTTTAAATTGTTTTCTCTAGAAATCTTTGAAACATCTTCACACAATTTTGGTAATATCGAAGTTTATCTTCACTCCTTTGACATTGAATGTCAACTGGCATTTCCGGACGTTGTGGGCTTGGTGCTCAGCAACCCATCGGCTCAAATAGTTGCCCAATTCCATAGGAAGCATGTACAATCCAACCTGTCGCACATCATCATATCCCCTTTGAAATCAAACTTTGTAAATGTTTCCGTATTTGACACCTTCATCCATCATTCCATGTATACCCAAACTATCTTCATGTTCGTTACTACGAACAGAAGCATTTCAAGTAAATCCGAGCTATTTTCCAGAAACCATATTAATCTTCCTGCGCTCAAACTGATTATATTTCTCCCAGAATTTCCAAAAGCGGAAATTCAATACCGTGTTGTTTGCAATGGATACTGCAACGGCAAGTATCGCGTGTTTGATGCTAAAGTGCAAGGCCGTTATCTGCTCACCCCGGATGTACTTCATAAAGAAAGTTTCTGGTTTGGAAATGGGAGAGAGATCCATGGAGTGGCTGATACACACACTAGGTATAGCCAACTGAAATAAAAAAAATACGACACACTTTGTTCCGATAAGAACCTACAGCCTGGAATAAACTGTTTCGGCGACTCTGAATTCATGATCGTGCTTTATCTCGGGAATATCCACAACTTATCGACAGTGTATCATACGTATTCCGTGACAATTGATATGTCGTTAGCAGGGCAGTTCCTTGTACCCATTGCTGCCCGCAGCATATACGACGAAGAGCACATTAGAATCGGTGTGTACTACTCCATGTATGTTGTTAGGGTTCTGTCCTCGTGCACAGTAATTGGTAATGCAGACAGTGACTCATATTATGACTACTCAGTTTGGCAGGCTCCGTTTTCGCTATCAGTCTGGCTATTCGTGCCGGTCATGCTTCTTCTCGCTTGGTTTATTCCCATTTGGCCATCGTTTGAACTGAGCGAACCGTCATTTACTCTAGCCATCGACATAGTTGGAATATTTCTTGGCGCAATGTCCCCGACGAATATCCCCAGGTATCTTCTTGTTCTTTTGGTAGATATTTCGGGGCTATTCACTTGCAACTTTTATGGAAATGAAATAGTGAGCATTTTATCCGTTCCGGAGGTGCCACGACCGTTTCCAACTCTGAAGGACGCACTGGAGGCTGGATACAAAATAAGATGGTATAAGCGTAATTTGGGTATCTACAATCCTCCGCAAGTTACATTCCATCATGATTTTAAAGTAAAAGGGATTTCAAATTTATTGAATACGTCATTTGACTATGACGATGGGAACACAACGTATTCAAGGTACGAAGGTGGTAAATACCTGGTAACTACCACTCCATTCCAAGCGTCGTTGGAAAGAGGAAAGGTAATCAAGGAAATCGGAGAAAACGCTCACGTTCATTGTTTTGTCATTCCAGAAGTACTGTCCAAAAGGATGTTATTTATGGAAGTGTACACAATCAACAAGGAATATCTACTTCAAACATTTTCCAAGTTTTGGGAAAGTGGGATAAATAGCCAATGGGAGGTATGGGTGGATTACGAAAGGCGGCGCAATCTGCAAGTTGAGAGTGACAACAAGAACAAGCTCGTCGTAAGAAATGATCAAATTAACTTGGGAAAAGTTATACCCGTTTTGAGTGTGCTGGGATTCCTGATGATTGCATCTAGTGTGTTGTTTTCATTTGACTTTTGTTAGCACGAAAAACACTCTTTGATTGAATATCTTGTGCGGCGATTCCGCCGATTGTAAATCTGCTCTGGGCGTTGTTTACCTAAGGTTACAATGTAATTTATTAAATTGCATTCCCACGCGAAATAGTTTCTGTAAGAATACTCTAGTTTGACTGAGTTTATCTTGATGCTGTAAATAAATAATAAATGAAACAACATGTCGTATTAATTAAGTAGCCTGCACAATTTGAAAGCAAGTTAATTGCCAAACAATATATGCATTGACAAATTGGTTTTTCCCGGGAAAGAACGTGTATAGGTCTCAAATGGTTTGCGACGCAAACTTTGCTTATTGTTTGTGCCGTCCGCATTAAGAATGTGGACAGTGTTTGCATTTCGCTTGGTGTGAGAAAGATGCGTTAGTTGGTTTCATTTTTGTGAAGATAATTGAATAATACGCAATAATTAAGATGACAATTTTTAGGAATGTTTATAAGGTCTGATTGTATAAGTTTTTAGCTTAATGCAATGCAATAAAGTGCACAGTGACAACTCACAGACACTTATTCTAATAGATGTCAAAATAATTGGTAGTATTTTAAATACCTAATTTGCCCTTTTTATAATAATTTACGGTGTTTAATAAATCACTGTAAATAGCTTGTATAAACTGAAGTTAATTTCTACCATGCAGTAAATTAAACGATACATAGAAGTTGCCGTTGAATTTACAAATTGAGACCGAAAAAGGGCCAGGTTTATTATTTGTACTTATTGGCAAACTTTTGTTATGGACTTGCGAGAATTTCAACATGCAATATTGCAATGTTGCCTTCATTATAAATATCGAAATGGGTATCGGAAATATATGCTAGGGTTGTATTCCATAGGTGTGTAACAAATGCATTTGATGGGGGAAATTAAATACATTTCCTTTCCTCCAGACATATTTTAGATTTCAGTAATTTGACAGTTTACCCTTCATTTCGACGAGACTCTGAACACATTAGAAATATTTCGAACTCAGTTCAGAAGTTGAGTAACGATTAATTTGTTGTTATTGTTCAAAAACATCTGCAAATAGCATTTAGGCAAAGAGAAATTGCTGTTGAAATTGGTGTAATACATGATTAGTAAAGTCTCGCTTTAAAAATTGTCTCACAAGATGTGACGAAAATTACTTTGAAATTGAATGGATCTGCTGCTCATTAGTTTGTTAGACATTTTTATGGAAAACTGTCATTCCAACATCCATACTAATGTAAAGGTTTGTACTCCACTATAGCTATATTGATGCAAAAATTAGCAATATATTTGCAATAATTCCAAATCATTCAATTGCTCCGCATTCGTGAATAAAAACCTTATGAAGGCTTTATATATTTCATAAACATATCGCTTGTGGCAGGTAAGGTTATGGAAGATCTTGCACGTTAAGCATTTCCCAGAGTAAGAGGACATTAAATGATATACTGCGTCACGCAAATTTATTATGCACAGTCAGTAAAGATTGCTCCTCCTGCATGTGGGGAAATTGTTGTAAACCTAGACATGTAGTAAACAGTTTATTTTAAATTTTGGGTTTCCATTTAAGAGAATATGATGATCAAACTTACGAAAGAAAAGTTCAGGTTAAATTTCTTGCATCATTTGCAATTGTTAGAAACGGTGTTCCGGAATTAATTTAACATTTCAGTTAATTCGAATTAAATCAATCTTTGAACATATCCAAATGCCAAAGCGGTTTACAATGCCGACGAAAAAGTGGTTCGAATCTTGCATATTCCTGCGAACCGATAGGGTTCCTTGGGATTTATATTATACCGTATTTCTGAAACAATTTGTAATGCGAGTTTTTCCTCTTTGCAATAAAATTGCGTCTGCAGTTTTTTTCAAAAATACAAACTATGAATAATTCGTCCTCAGATATTTTCAGTAATTTTGATCTAGGTAATTTTTGCATTCATGGAACAGGTAGGGAATATTGTTTATTTTGCCGAATTTCAATATGTATATGGAAGTTTGTATGTTCTGCACATCACATACAGTTAGACGACATAATACAACCTTCTGAGCTGATGGTGATATATTTAGTAAATAGATAGGGTCTTCATCGCGATGAAAAATGTGCCAAAATGTTGTAACGACTATGTAATTGCGCTTCGGAATTTTATTTTCGCTCATAATGCGAAAATGAATTTAAAATCAAAGTCAAGAAACGCGTTTTATCGGTACCATTTGTAAGCCGCTTGCATTACAAGTATGAAAGATTTTGATGGGGACGTTTTGTGACTATGAACTACATGCAACTGTGGTAGGTTTCCAAGTTGCTATACTTCAACGTCTCAGGTTAACAATTGGCGAGTATTTGTCAATTCAATGATCGAAGGTGTTTGTCCTTTCAATAAGCATGTTTTACTTGTATAATTCGATGCGATTCTTCTGTTCAAAATTTGAAAATGGCAAATCTCTTGACGAACCACACTGTCTTTTGTAGAGGATTACAATGCCAAGGGGAGAATGCGTTTTATTATAAACACCAAAATTAGTTGCATCAAACTTAATCCAAGATTGCAGAAAATCATTATCTTGTTTCTTGCAACTTCAACTACTCGTACTCACATGGGCATCTATCCTTATTTATATTGTCACAGTATTTCACTTTTTCCACACAAAAAATGTATGATCAATAAGATAAGCTTCAAGCGTTCATATATTAATTTTTCAGATGTATTTGTCGTCTGGTATTAAAGAGTGTTTGTTGTTTAAAGGTGTGTTGGAACTGCAATGCAACAACTAAAGTGTGCTTATATTAAGCTGTACTAAAACAGCGTTTTGGGAGAATTTTTTTGCTGTTCTAATACATTTTTATAGGAATTGAAAATTCGAGACATGTTGGTACAAATTAACGTAAACGGTTGTTTTCTGCATGAATCAAGTCTTGGGATTAATTCGTTTTCTAGAAAGGAATACGGAAGGAAAGCATACAATCTATTGTGTTTACGTAGAAATCACGTTAATTGCACTAAAATATTGAGGAAAAGGTAAATTTCACTTCACATTTGTGCTATCAGCAGCAATTTCTTATTAATGGGAAATCACTTGCCTCCACCCGTTGACGCAACAGCCACTGGCATGCTATACATTCGTAAAAATACGTGTGCAACTCATTTTCTTGAAAAATATCTTTTCTGAATTAATTCGTCACGCTTTCACACTTTCTAACTACATTGATGACCCGATTAATTATCAACTAGTTTCCGACGAAGAATTCAGCTAGTTGTAAGCTAGTGAGCATTCTTGACGTATCAACTCCTTTGGGTTTGCAACTGAGTCACTTTATATAGTTTCGGGGTGATGGCTACGACCAATTTTTTATATGAAAAATGGTTATGATATTCGGAATCTACGCCTCAAATAACCCCCAAAATGAGTAATTCAAAAAATTATACTCCGCCTATATTGCCACCAGGGGGCGTTTAAAATTTAATTGGTTTTTATAGCTTTTCTCCGACCCTAATTAATATTTTGACTTGAAACCTTCGCTAATAGGAAGCCAATGAAATTCCGCGGACAGGTTTTCTCGTCGTTTTGCAAAATTTTAATTTCTGTCGAAATTACAGCAAAATTAAACTTAAAATTAAAAATTAATAGCATTAAATTCAACAATATTAAAATTTCATGGGTGCCATCTAAATCAGAATAAAAAACTGTGTCTAAGACAATATTCAAATAAAATTATCAATTACCTATAATTGAAATAATTCAAAAAATCAGTATTTCGAAGGACCAAAATGGCTAATTTATAGGCTGGCGCCAAAACGATAGGACGTATAGACTTGAAACCTTCACCATCGTGTCGGCGAGGTCAAACTACGAACAGGTCATCCGATCATTTCGTCTCTACATGCCCCAGTCGACGCTGACCGCGAGTTGTCCAAAATTCGAAGGACCAAAACGGCTAATTTATAGTTTGGCGCCAAAACGATAGGTCGTATTGCCTTGAAGCCTTCACCATCGTGTCGGCGAGGTCAAACTACGAACAGATCTTCCGATCATTTCGTCTCTACATGCCCCAGTCGACGCTGACTGCGAGTTGTCCAAAATTAGATGGACCAAAATGGCTAATTTATAGGTTGGCGCCAAAACGATAGGTCTTGTTGACTTGAAACCTTCACCATCGTGTCGGCGAGGTCAAACTACGAACAGGTCGTCCGATCATTTTGTCTCTACATGCCCCAGTCGAGGCTGATTTCGAGTTGTCAGTATTTCGAAGGACCAAAATGGCTAATTTAGAGGTTGGCGCCAAAACGCTAGGACGTATTGACTTGAAACCTTCACCATCGTGTCGGCGAGGTCAAACCAAGAACAGGTCTTCCGATCATTTCGTTTCTACATGCCCCAGTCGAGGCTGATTTCGAGTTGTCAGTATTTCGAAGGACCAAAATGGCTAATTTATAGGTTAGTGCCAAAACGATAGGTCGTATTGACTTGAAACCTTCACCATCGTGTCGGCGAGGTCAAACTACGAACAGGTCTTCCGATCATTTCGTCTCTACATGCCTCAGTCGACGCTGACTGCGAGTTGTCCAAAATTAGATGGACCAAAATGGCTAATTTATAGGTTGGTGCCAAAACGATAGGTCGTATTGACTTGACACCTTCACCATCGTGTCGGTGAGTTACTTTAAATAATTGCCACTGGAAACGTCAAATTGACTTCAGTTTATTTTTTGTTGTGCAACGTTGTGGCTTCAAAGGCTTACAAGGTATAATGTATGTTGTCCAAACATGTTAACTCACACCCATACATCGCTCTTAATCTAGCCGCAGTAAAACGTGAGCATTGCACATGTTGCCATTCCAATGGAGAAATTAAAACAGCAACTTATTTTCCTCTACCGCCTTAAAAATAAATGGTGACAAATACGAGACATTAATTGTGAATTTGTTTTAGTTGGTGACACTTTCTCCAAAAATTAGTATTTATGAGTTGACTAATATCAGCACATTTGCGGATTATGGTGGCTTGATTTATGAAGTATATACATTTCTGTGAACTCTAAAGTTTTAACCATAAAGAACTTTTCAAAGAATGCGTATCAGCTTGACGTCGGTATATACCACACGCAGGGTTAGACGAACAGAATCTAGGTAGGTCGTCGGGGTTTCTCGTCATGTGATTTGGTGAGTGTAAACTAACAGAAGAAAAGAATTTCAACGAGTAAAAATACAAAAGCGCTTTTATTTAAAAGTGCTTTTGTATTTTAACTCGTTGTAAAAGTGTTTTTTTTGTATAAGTGCTTTACAACTTCTGCTGTCCGAATGTTAAGTATAATATTATTGAGCTCCTCTACTACATATTGTAATTGATCTGTTAATAATTAACGATTGCAAGAAAATGTGAACCCAGAGGAGACTCTGAATAGCTAAAGTGGATTACATATAAATGTGTCAGGATGTTGACCAGGCCACTTGCCTATCTCTACCTACAGACGTCAAAATTTTGAATTATACAATATTATTTGATGTACAAATCCAATTGCGGACCGTGGAATTTCAATACGCATTGAAGCTGGTAGGCATCCAGCTTGAAAGGAGATGCTGAACTTTTGCAGTAAAATGCTTAATTTGATTTCATGACGACTCGCAAAATATTGCTAAAGTGGACAAGATCAAACCTTTATAGGTGTCATGTTTCAATAAAGATGCTCACGATAGATTGTAGAAGTAAGTTGCCTTTTAGACGATAGCGATAGCATTGAACCCCGAACATAAATGATTTGGCAGATTAGAAATTCCAAATTGGAATATCAATTTATCTTGATATGCGCCAAAAAAATAATTGCTGTTACATAATGTGACGAAATGACAATGAATGTAACATTTTTCATTAGAACACGACATTGTTTTGATGAGAAACATGCCATTATCTCAACACCAACAGGGAGCATTGTAACAACAAATCATATTAAAAAGTTTGCAGATAATGCGAGCTTCTCCAATGCGTTTTGTTTGTAATTTTCATAAGGAATGCCAAGGCAATTGAATGAATTATGAGTTTCTTAAAAGTTACTGTTCTTAATAAATTCATGCGCAACAATTATTTGAAACGTGTTCAAGTTAATGACCAATGGAATTAGATACTTATCGTATTTACAATAGTTAAAGAACTAAAACTTGGGTCACGAATGACACTAGTTCCATTAATTGCATTATCTCCGTTAACGGTTCATGATAAAACCACAAATGGGAAGTGGTTTAAACATGCATCGCGTGTGCAAATCAATTAAAGAAACATCCATCCCAAAGTGCATAAGTTATGGTACGCACGTTTCTTATTTTAATTTGCACACAAGATGTTGTTAGGAGCAGCCATTGCATGTTTTCATTGTTGCATCTTCAACCGCGCGATATTCAAAACATTAAATATGTAGTTGGGATCGTAGAGAAGATAACTCTCCCGGACTTTGTGAGCAACAATACTGGCAACAAAAAACGTATTTGGTTAGTTCGCTATGTTTGGAATGAACGATAATGGTTAGTGAAAATGTATCAAAATCTTAACGATTATCGTTTATATGGTATGTTCTGTATCGTAAGGAAGAATCATAAGGTTGTCTGACTGGCAATCGGTTTGCGGCATAGTTTACGACTGAACCAATTTGATATAATCAAACCAGGAAGTAAACAAACAGGACAAACAATCTCGATGACACCGAACGCTTAAACGCATCAGCAAAGTGGTTTCGTATGATCCTCACAGCATGTTAGAGCGAGTCGGCGTGTAACTGTCACATTTTATTCTAAAGTGTATTTTTTGGTTTCTACAGATACTTTTCCAATTGAATTTAATATTGAAGTCCATGTATTAGTAATACTTGGGATGATCTTTCGTGGATGTTAAAGATGTATGGGAGGCTGCAACACATTTATACAAATATCCACAATTGCTTTCTTCTGTAGCCCAAGAGTTTATTTTCTCTTTGTTAAGTTTTTAAAAGATTCAACTTGTTTAGAATAATCACATGATTTATATTCGATAGTCCGTGAATGACATTAGAAGAATACTGAATTAAAGTACCACGATAACGCTTCTACAAATTCAAAAGAAACATAGGCTTGCCTCAAGTAACATAACAGTTCTCGGGTATGCAATTACTACTCGAATTGATCAAAGACAGAACATGAGATGGAATCCGCTGTTTCCATCATCCGATGGAGTTTCTCGGACAATAATATTATGGTACGAAATACTTTCACAATCGAATACCAAACGCAATGTCTTTACTAAGAAAATTGGATTTTTTGAGATATGCATATCAACGTCAGCATTGCTGGTTATGATCGGCACGGATTTATACCGTACGGAAGATACTGTGTGGTTTTCTCTGATTGGAAGTTAAATGTAAATGGTCCTAATATTCTTGTCAAGTGCGTAATATACTGGTACGTCACTACTTTGAAATATAGCCGAAATAGCTAAATTCGATAGTCAGGTTGTCAGTGGCTTGTAAGTGCTGGATAAATATCCAGCACTTACGGATATTGAATACTTTAGAAGTTAGAGCAGCTAACTTTTAAAGTAACCACTTTATGTCAAATCGGATTTCGTATTTGAAATCTACGCCTAAAGCGTGCTATTTTCGTTTATTTAACTTCACTAGAACCATAATTTGTAATACTACTTATTTTCCTGGTAAACATGTTGTAATGTATCTTAATACAAATTTAAAACGGTTTTGAACAATTACGTTGTAAGAATAAATTATACTTTTAAGTGATTAAAGAGCGGCTTTTCCTTCAAAGATGTTATCCGGTCCATACTCTTTCGTCGAATATTATGTTTTAGACAGAGCTGAACCGAAATATGACGTAATATTGTGACATTGGTGCATGAAATTCAAAATATCAGTTTTGACGCCAAATTTTTTTTATAAATTAAAATTTTGAAAAACTAAAAAAAAGATCCCTCTGGGAAATGTGATTCTGTACCGCCATGCCAATTTTTGTGTCATTTCATTGAAAACTGTGAGCCCTAGAGCACACAAACGATTTCACAATTTTTGATACTTTTTTGCATATTTCTATCAAATTAGGGCTACCTGAGGGATAACGGTCACTGCAAAGGACTTCCCTTAGGCCCCACGAAACTTGACCAAAAATTCTGATTTTTTAAAAATAGGTCACTGCAACGTCAAGTCGATTTGGCAAATACCTTCTCTAATGTCAATTTGTTGTCAATATACTCACAAAAGTAGTCAAAACCTGACTATCAAATATGATAACATTTTATCAAGCATCATGTGGAGGATCTGTAATAGATGTTGTTGGGAATGGGTAAACATTAAACATGAGCTGTTCTACAGGCGCGACACAATGCGGAGAGAAGAAAATGGAACTGGGAAAATGTAACATGGTATAAATGAACCACGACGGCGCTGTTTGTATTCCCAGTATTCTTTTTGTATTTATGTGACACAGGTAGTATATGGGTAGGTTGTATTGCTTGCAGTTTTACGATGGATAATACAACTTGTCACATTATATTACCTTTCTACAAATAGGAGTGTAAAACATGTTCAACCATTTCAGCTATCGCATAAGAATAATGCCATTAATTGCGAGTTTCATAAATCAATCGGTCCATAACTTCGACGTTGATATAATCAGTCCATAACTCAGATTGACGCTGTAGTCACATCTCAATGTTTCTAACTCGGTCAACGCCAGTTTGTATCGAGAGCCCAACATTTAGGAAATAATTTACACGCGAATTTACTAATATGAAAAGCACTAAACTGAATTTATGTATTGCTACATGGACAATTTTCCATTCTTCCAATGGGAATAGTTACACGTCAATTAGCTTCGGGACCAGATAAAGTCCATTTATTATATATTAAGATGAACAATCTGGCTGGTTCTGAGTTTATCGGTATTGATGTCAGTTATGGTTCTCTTGTTAGATGCATCATTACTCTTATACATTAGAAATCTCATAGATCTTACTTGAAAATAAAATACATTTTGTGAAATTATAAACTCTTAATATTTAATAATCTGAGCTGTGGGACATCGATTATTTTCACACATGGCATGAATATGTGTAACAAGACAATGAACCATCGCAGGTGAAAATACGAAAGAAATTTGCAAAGAGATATAACCGAATGCTTTGTCTGTTGTTAATAAAAGTTTCATTTCGTAGGTTTTCAATTAATGGATAATATGTAACCAATACATACAATTGCGTTGAAAAATATGCTTGAAATGAAAAGAACATAATTTTATGAAAATGCATTAAATGTTCAACTGTGATTATTATGCAGATGTTGTCAAGATGTAACTGTGAAATTAATTTTCACGTGAACAAAAAGAACCACTTCCTGTCCACGAAACTTATTTTTCTGGGAACTGTCGTCGTCGTCTCTTGTAGTGTTTTCCGGCCCTTCGATAATGTACGTTTCTTCAACATGATATATTGATAGTGACAACAGAACACACCAACATTTTTTTGACTTTGTACAACTGCAAGTCCAATTAAATCCGACTGGTACAATATTCCAACTTATAGCGTCTAATCGCATAAAATACGAACTTTGTTCAATTGAATTTTTTGGCCAGAAACATTAATGACGTCAAGAAATAGTTATATCCCCAACAAAATATGTCACCCCTGGACATCAAAATATGTCACCATTTACAGGATTATAGTAACCTAATATTAGTAGCACCTTAGTCATGGAGCACACATTCTTTCCCATCTTTGTATTTCCCTTTAATTAGGTCAATGATATGCAGTTTCATAATATGATTTACGCATGATAAAGCTTTTGCTTGTGCATGTTTGGCTAAGCCAGTAATTTTTTTAGCTTTTAGAACTGCTCCCTTAATTATAAAATGTAAGATTAGAATTGTTTACTGAGGTTTAGGTCAGAACAATCTCTTGGGAGCAAGAAGGTTACGGACATTCTCACAAACTGTGCACATTGTGTAATTAAATATACAGATTATTGTGTAATTTCAGATTTAAATGTGCTGGGTAGAATAGGCCAATCTCTCCGGGCATAAGGTTAGTAATATCGTAATGTCTAATTATAATTTAAAAGTTCTTAGCATGTAAATTTAACGCATTTACATGTGAACTATGGCATAAGTTTTGAAGTACGACTGCATTACGAAACTCCAATCCTCCTCTAAAAATCCTCCATTTTGCCGCTATTGCTTCAAGAAGCAATGCACACAAGCAGAAACAAGACAAATATAACAACAGCACGAGAATTACCACGACGTGGTGAACACGCATGGGTTCAAATGGCTCATTGTCCTTCGCGCGTTTCTCGAAGCTATTCACAATATGCTGAGTACCATGCCATAAGTTTGGAAACATACCCGTTCGATTGATGCGCTGAAATGTTCTGTATTTATACATGACCATTACCCCTGATACCAGACGATCGTAAAGTCCACTTGAGGTAAACGAACCTAGAAAGAGTTGATTTTTTTTATATAAGAGAGAATTCCTCGCCACACACCAATATCTGAGCGTTGTTATAAGTGGTGGTTCGTTTACATTCTTGATGACCTTTCTTCCTGTAAAAATGGAAATGAGGGAGTGAATGTATTCCATGTGTGTATATTTCGTGTACATTGTACCTAATACAGCAAATCTTCCGTGAGTAGGGCAAGTTTGTCCGGGCTTTCGAATTGATTGCATATTGCCGGAATACAAGGCAGAGGTATTTTTACTACAACCAATAGATTTACCTTGTGATGCGTTTACGAGCACGCTTGGAATTGCATACCGATGAGGAAGGTATCGCACCCTCTCTGCAAGCTTATGGGAAATATCTTTGCTTGAGTCTCCGTTACCGACCAACCCATTTTTGTTTTGTGAAGTCCTTAAAATGTCGTGGCGCAATATCGAAATTAGCCAACAACAAAACAAAATAAAATAATAGCAGACAAAATAATACGAGAACATGTAACAGCAGGACACTCCACCCAACATTCGAAAATGGCCCCAGTAAAACTGCGAATACGTCCGTTTTCATTGCACCACCAACAGTTCCATAGTTTTCGTTTGCTCCCAATACAACTGAGAATTGTAGTCCATCGAGAAGGACACCATGCAAGATTGGACTGCGTGACGCTATTTCCTGCATGGCGAATCTATCTGAACTGTCAACGAACACAGCCTCGTATTTCCAAATGTCAGAGACTGGTGAGCTATTTTGGGATATCGCAAACATCGATTTCACGCAACTTGGGACATGTGGAAAATCACCCAATAATTTAATTGAATTTATTAATGCATTGCACGCTATTGACTGATCAGATGTATATTCCTCTGAATACCCTAAATTGTTTAACTTAAAGCTCAATGTAGATGAAGAGGAAACAATGTTAACTATCTTTAATGGCAGTTTTGAAAAGGGAACAACCATTAGTATTCTTGAGATTATGATAGATGTAGTTCCATCAAAAAGTACAGACGGATATAGTGACTCAATCAATCTGGATTTCTCACACGAAGGACACCCTATGAAGCCAAAGAACCGTAGCGTGCCCTCGCATAATTCCTTGCAAAATATTACGATCAGGAACGATCTCGACATTACACCTGGAAGCTGTGCGAATAAATGAACCCTATCATTTGGTTTTAATTTGTGAATTGGTGGGACGGCAATGATAGAGTCTGGACCCGTTCCTCGATATGTCAAGTTGCTCGTTGGAATGTTCAGCCACGAATGGTGAAACAACAGTGATGTCAAGCTTTTGTAGTTGCTCAAATCTGATTGATGGATCGTGTCGTGATGTACTCGTTGATTAAAAACCTTAGTTGTGCCTTGAGGATTTGTGAGGAAAAGTACTGTGCACACCAAGCTCGATCTTACTGGCGAAAATATTTTCGAAAACTTAGAGCCGGAAACATACTTCACGGATTCTTCTATCGTGGTGTGAAGTTTTGTGCAGAACGAAGCTAAACCTGAAAATGGATTCAGGTCAGCGATGTCGTTGAGCCAAGCAGGATTTAATTGTTTGGCTTGTTTTGAAAAGTGAACGGTGCAGCACGGATTTTCAAACAAGCGAAATATATCTTTAATTAAAATTGAATCTAATGGCATGGTGGGCTTTAGAGATTTGGAAATGCAGTGTCCTTGTGATTGTATGCTTATCAGGAGCATAATTAGGGCATTGATAAAATTCACGTCAATACGCATATTTCCGTTGGTTTTGTAGAGACGACTGATTGTAACTTTAATCAAGTATAGTGTGAAGTACTGTTGCTAGAGGCACCCAATTCTTGGTATTATTTATGGTTACTAGAACGCTAAGGTAATTCGAAATGAATTCCTTTTGTTTTTCGATGCATACTGTACCACTATTTGTTAACGGTTCACCAACTTTTTCTGGAAACTGAACAAATTATGCATGTATGTTATCAACTGACGCAAGAAATTTTAGTAAGCCGTTCTGGCTGAGAAAACAATAAAATCGGATTTTTGACAAAATTTGTGTGAGAAACCTGCTTCCGCGTGGACGCTCTCCTGCAAAAACTATTGCAGATAGGAACGTAACCATTGCAGCCTTCGAATCAGTCTTAACAGATTTAAATAAGGATTTCTCACTTTTCAAAATTACGAACCACATATCTAAATATTCGCCTTAAAGGTTGTCAAAAATGCACATCTTGAACTGATTTTTCGTCATTAAAAACATTTGCAAGGGCAATAATTTATAGTTTGGCGTTAACATGCACGGAATATGCAGGAAAACTACATATTTGGTGCCATCGGTCTTTTTTGAAAAATTGAAAACGAACACGTTAGAAACTAAAGACGTGAGTTCCCTGCAGTTCCCCTTGCGTGCTTGTTAATGCCAAATTGTAATTTATCACTCCTAAAAGTACTTTTATTCGTGACGAAAAACAGTTCAAGATGTGAATTTTTACAACATTTAAGGTATTTTTTTAGAAATATGGTTCAGAATTTTCAGAGAGAGTGAGAAAATCCTACCTAGATATACAAATGCGGATTCCAAATGCTGAAAAAATTACGTTCGTGTGTACAGTAATTTTTGCAGGAGAGCGTAGACACTGAAGAAAGTTTCTCACAAAATTTTTGCCAAAACTCCAGCTTAAGTGTAATTTCAAGCTAAACGGCGTTGTATTCATAAACAGTTATGCATAAATTGTTCGCCTTCCAGAAAATTCCGAAAAAGCGTGCGTAGTTGGCAAATAATAGCACTACTCTGTGTACACAAGTTTCAAATAACTCTATTCACATAGAGTGCTCAAATATTCACATATACGACGTGTACATGTACAAGTAGAAACTGAAATGTGTCGAAAGCCACGTATTAACTTACTTAGAATATCAAATATCGTTGAAAGCTGTGACCCAGTTTCTTTGATTGAGAACTTCTTGATAAATTGTTGCAACAAATGTATGTCAAATATAACTAGCTGAAGTCTTACTTAGCTCACCGTTGGTATCCTTGAAATCTTCTAACATATACCAGCAAGAAATTTTAATCTGTCGGTCTACAATCAGTGGCTTATTTTGTTTCATTTTTTTCAAACATCTCTATCAGTCGAATCTGTCAATGTCAAAGGAAAGTTTTGCATTTCCATAAGAGGATACAAGGATAGAAATGTCGGATAAATTGAATATAATCCACTCTATCATCAGTACTGTGAGACCTTTATTTAGCTGGCCTCGTGATGATGATGGTGAGCGGGGAAGAGGATGATGGGGGGAAATAAATGGGGAATAACTGGGGAACTTGACAAAGAAGACTTAACTGCTTAGGCTTTTATTGACACCCAAGACAAATGACTAACTAATATTACAGACTTAAATTAAATGACTCGGGAACTTCCCGACAAGAAATAATATATTTACAAAAATGGTTTCCTAACTGAAACAGACTGGGAAGGGAAGAGATACTGATGGGCAGAGGAGAGCCTGAAGAGGCAGCTCATCCGCTGACCGACGCGAAAGAAGAAGTGGTGCTCCTGCTCCTGCTGGTGCTAGCCGCACCTTCCATGACTATGCCTCGACAGCTTGTCTTGGCGCATGGGCAATGGGGGAAAGGGAGAATGGGAGAAGGAGTTGGACGGGATACCTCACATGCCGTGACTGAAATAGGTTGGCGCATGTGAGATGGGGTACAGGGAGAATATGGAATACGCTGTGGGTTATAATGCCCACAGTACGTCGGAAACATGAACAGTACGACGTCGAATTTGTGAAGGATAAATAATTTCTAACCAAAAGATATATGCTGAACACAAGAAAAATTTAAAACCTCATTTACACTTCATGTTAAGTATATAGTTCCTTAAAGCTCTAAATTCGAAGTACTGAAAAATGGGTCATACATTTGTACATATGAGAGCAATCAAAAGGTGCCACTAAATAACACGAATCGAATTTTTTCACATAAAAATTCATTCCCCATCAATGGTCTCCTAGGTGGCAATATTTGCTTTTACCAATAACTTGCAAACTTATTGATTTAATGTGTTGCAATGTGTATGGTTTAACCGCCATCCGGCTTTCCATTACCGTTACCGGAACTAAATTCAAACGCAGATTTTTCAACCTTCAAAATCAGTGTGGAGATACTTAGCCTGTAGTTCATTATAAAATGAACCTTTTGAACTTCGACACTTCAAACTCCTCTAATTTTCGATTGAAAAAATTAATTAAACATGTACTAATCAAACGGATATAATGCATCGTAGAAAGCTAATCGTACATTTTCAGCAAATATCATGATAGAATACATGCTAGCTTTTTTAACGAATATTATCTCATTTCTATACCGTACTTAGCACGAGTACTAACCCACAGTACCTTAAAAGAGTAAAAACTCATTATTGGAAGGGCGTATTCATTTTTATTTTCCAATATTGCCAAGGCAACAAAATAACGTTAGTTACTTGTGCAAGCGGAACAAGATCTGTACTATTTATAACAACGAAGTGATTTTATATTCGGTGTCAATGAAAAAAATTACTAAATATTTGTTTTACTGACCTGCATAATTGTGCTTCACAAGAATGCTATATCATTATTATTATCATTCATTTATATGCGTGATTTTACCACCACCAAATTCTACTTGGGCTTTCATCTTAATTATAAGTGGTACAGGTTTCGGCTCCCATCACTTGTTCTCACGAGCTGTTTGTAAGGTGAGCAGAACTCACGCTGATCGATTCATAAAAATCCCGAATATTATATTTCAAGTATTGTGTCGTTCCACTTAGCAGTTAATTCAAAAGTGCACAAGTACAGAAAATATCTTTAGTAACTACTGGAGCGGAAACAATTGTCTTACTGGTTGTATTAACGAAACTACCTACGACTTGGAATATCAAGACACGGAAAGCTTGACATATTTTCTCCGGATGACAAAATTATCTCCGACCGTATTTCAACGCAAACAACCTGTTCCATTACTTTAGTCATTATAGAGTTGCCAATTTTAGACGTGTATATTATTTTTGTAGCAATGCATTGTGGAAAAATGATTATATTCCGTAAAAACTCTTAAAATACTTACATTACCCCAATAAATCAATTTTCACGGGATCCCATCCGCGTGGTTGTTACATTCCCGTGAATATCGTTTTAGAATTAAAATCAGGAAGCATCCGAAACGCGAAAAATCTTATTTATGGGAAAATCGTCATTGTTATTTCGTTTTAAATGCTTCTGTTTTGTGAAAAGTTTTACCTTAAATTCAAAATACAAATTAGATACAAACTAGGACGGGTGTAAACCCGAAATAAAAAACTACCGGAAACGTGTTGTGTGTGAAATTGAGACATTTGACACTCGGTTTACCTTCCCATACACTAATCTTGAATTAGTCGATGATTATCCGAAAAAGTATAATTTGACCCTTTCTTAACCCTGTGACCCGTAAGGGTCATGGAGCCGCCACTCAGACAGTTGGTCAAATTGATCATTAAAAAATGATCAGAATAAAATTCTCTATCTGATAAGCCAATAAAAGATTTTGGCCCATAAGGATGCATGGGGTACCTAACCCCCCACCGTACCCCTGGGGGTAGGCCACGGTACCCCAAAATCAATACCGAATTTTCAAATGACCTGAGGTACTTCTATGCCTAGTTTGAACTAAATCGATGAACGTGGAGGAAAGTTATAGTGTTTACAGACAAACAGATTAATAGACACAGACTGACAAACAGAACAATCGCAATAACTATCTTTATAAGCATATCATGCTTCCGGTAGTTAATAGCGCGAGTAATGTATTCTGAAGCGAGTGGTTACTGCTTGTTTTTCAGGAAGAAATTTACCATTTTCCTGAAAATTAAATGATACTTGGAGATTTCTCATTAATGGTATATGCTGAAGAACATTTTCCCGAGTTTTAGCACAACGCGC
The DNA here is from genome assembly GCA_004115045.4 of Sinella curviseta. NCBI lineage: Eukaryota > Metazoa > Arthropoda > Collembola > Entomobryomorpha > Entomobryidae > Sinella > Sinella curviseta. The sequence goes on along the minus strand of CM023201.3, from coordinate 8,609,790 downwards.
ACAATTTTATGAAGATTCTTTTGGTTCGGATCACAGGACAGCGCCAATTTTCTAATGGTCCCACTTTGACTATTACAGATTAATTTAAACGCAGATTTTAAGTGAAAATGATACATTAGTGTTTGGTGCGATGTCGAATGAAAGTGGTGATGAATTCAAGTGGTTGTTGTAAAAAATAATTAGCCTACATGGCCATTATATCCCGAGATAAACGCTTATAGAAATTACTTCCATCTAATGGTAGCGACAGAAGTCCTAACCAACTAATTGGAAAAGTTTAACATTAGAAACGTGTATTTAAGAACTAAAGAGAGAATACGATCTAGCTAAAACTAGTGTATTTAATTAATTGGGCTTAAAAATTTTGCGATACTTAATAAACGATACTTAATTTAAATTTAACAAATTAGATATTTGCAAACGTGGTGTGAAGCGTAGAGACTCGGAGACACAAATTTACGTATTTATTGACACTCGAGTAGATAAAGATTCTCTGTTGTACCACGCTGTGCTAAAAAGTTCACATTCAGAAAGTAACGGACAGAAATGCTTCGGATTGGGAAAAAGAGTTTGCGTATGGTAACACATGAGATGCTTTTTGTTCTTCATAACCATCATTGGTGAAAACTCTTTTCTTTTTCTTCATAAAACATAAAGCCGAAAAACCATAATTGTGTTACCTGTATATTATGTTGAAAGAAGGCTACAATCTTTGGTAACCTACTTTCATAGTACACTTATGCTGGAGCTCGGCGTCGATATGGGGCAGTGGACGGTATTGGAACAACGTTTTACTCAAAGATGGACTACCCCCTCTTCCACAAACAAGGAAAGATTGTTCCGAGAAAGTGTTTGCATGAGTGTTTCCAGCGATACGGCATCTTGTTAAACTAAAATAACGTAATTAGTCAATTATGTAGTAATGAATTGCATTTGCACCGCTACAGTCAACTCGGAAAGTACATCCAATACAGCGGTCACGTCATATGATATTATGCCTGTTGGGAGTTAATTTATATTTTAGGTTCTACATTTTATATTTGTCAATTTAATTCTATTGTTGAATTTTTGTAAAACTACCCACATGTTTAAAACTACCCACATATTTGAAACTACCCACATATTTATAAGTACCCACAAGTTTGTAAGTACCCACAAGTTTGTAAAGATACCCACAATTTGTAACCCAACTATTAACCAACTTTTAACTAACTTTTAACCCAGCCTTAATTAACCTTAAACCAACTTTTCCAACTTTAGTTGGGGCAACATGAGATTATCCAATACTTTCCCTCGTTTTTCGTTGCAACTTGCAGCTCAGTTCATTCTAGAAACTTGAGCTTGCATTTTTCGTCGTTGCATCATATTATGTATTTTTCTGTACTATTTTTGTCCGTTCATTCTTTTTCATTATCACTCTCAACTTTGGAGAAGTGAGTTGTTCGTTTTTTTTATTCTTGTTCGACTTTTGCTAGAGAGAAGTGCACTTGTAATAATTTGCACATAAGTTGTAATAATTGCTGTTAATTATTATTTGAGTTCTTTAATAAAGATAATTGAGATAACTAATTACTTGAGTGTTAGTAGTTTATGCTATTCCAGGTTTATTTTACTTTAAATATCCAGCTCAATTGATTTAAATATTTTTGAGGATAGTTTATGCTATCAAAGCCAGTCATTGATTAATCGTTCACTAATCATTTTTTAAGAGCACGTTTTTTATTTTTGAGCACTGGAACACTGTTAGAGGTTATCTTACTGTTACTTCCAACAATGCCATTAAAACTTGGTTACTTGAAATGATCATACCAAGAAAATACAAATTGCATTATGTCGATTTTGTCATAAAATGTGTATATAAGTCAACGCTGATTTTCCTATGACGCGGTGTAAAAAATGTGGCAATGCAAGGAAAAATATTAACCCAGTATTGGAAATGCAATCCGAATAGTTTACAATAAATTATGATATATAGTTGTCTTCTAATTAAGAATTATTACTCCTGATTATACGGGATGTTAAGCTTGCTGTTGAACTGCACAAAAAATACTCAACTTTAATTCAATTCATATGAAATACTCATTTAAAAATACTCATTAATACGAACATATTATGTCAGGTTTAGTGGTATCAATGGAGTAATGGGTCAGATGAGATAATACAAGCAGTTCACCACGATTTGGTAGTCTAGACTAACTGCCAACTACGTTTTTCTGATGTCCTTCTACTTTTACATTACACAAAGGTTCATCGAAGGGAAGTTTTTACTCAGATTTGTAATATGGATTGGGTGTCTCGGTGTCTGTTAGTCATCCGTTCAACCATTCTGTTAGTCACCCAACTGAACCCCAACGGATATCATCAGAGGTTTTTACATATGCTTGAAAATTTTGTAACATACCAAAGTGTTTCCACTGCTGCAATTTGCTCCGAACAAAATATATTATCTGAAGCTTATAATGTCCAGCTGCACCTTGAAAAGAGCTATTTTGTTTCATTAGCACATTTTGTTAGATTTTGCATGTTGCTCAACGTTTCAGAACCCTAAAATCGTTGTAGAAAAAGTGGGCAAAATTGATAAAATTTGACTGAGCGCCAATGGGACACGGTTGTGGCCCTGTCAAATGTGAGATACAATTTCGAAAGCACATGTTACGGAGTTTAAAACGTATATCTTGGATTTTTTCTGCTTAGCCAATATGGGAAATTATGGGGGCACGAATAGGTTCACTTTCGTCATTTTTCCAAAATTGAAAAAATGTCAAATTTTCAAACTTTGGGACCCTGTAACTTTCATATACCATCATATTTCAAAAATCTGAGGCGACGCATTTCTCATTTTGAGACGGGGAATCTAACTCTGGTTTGACTTTGGAAAAATTGTGAGAACTGCGGAAATTGCTCACGACTCAATTTAACGAAGGAATTGGTACCCCGATATCATGCTTGTGGTGCTGCCGGCCACAATGTTCGGATTTGGAGGCTGAAAATTTGCATTTGGGGGTTTCTCGTCAACCCCTATAACATACCAAAATACGAGAAAAATGAAAATTTTGGGGGGTCAATCAACTTTATAGACCCTCATATGCTAAATTCTATTTTATCAATGAGACTTTGTCCATCAATAGGAGCTAATTGCAAGCCACAAGAAGACATCGATACTTGTATTTACCCCATAGGTGCATAGAAAGCGATTTTAGATGAATCCGAAGAAAACGTTCGAGATAACCCGTTGGACTCCCCGGAAATTGAAAGCGAAATACCTTTCGGAACATCAAAATTCATTGACAACGTCATTGTACATGTAGCTGGTTACGTATTTAACAAATAATACAAAACTCTGAGCTGTTCAAAGTGCATTTCGTTATTATTTCCGGGTCCGGATAAACAACAAGGCGACGATTATTTACTACTCCACGCTAAGAATAATGGAGGACTCTTTGTTCCGTCTCAAACCGGAGTCGAAGTTTGTAAACTCGCTGAAGCGCAAATTAGAAGGCAACAAGCAAGTGTGAGGAACATGGATTCACTTTTATTTATTTTTTTATTCTCTTTACTGCAGACACAATATCGTATAGTAGACTTTACTCTAATTAGGCATTACCCCAGGTTCCTAGAGATCGACTTACACATACAAATATCTCTAAACTATTCACTTAACTATGGGTTTCCCCGCGATAGTCTGAGAGGAATGTATTACTCCGATTTCTGGGGCGGGAGTCATCACCCACTGTACCCGTTGTGGCTAGAGGTCGGTTCAACACCTCTTTCCCCTCAATACTGCCCGACAGGCCTTAGGCTGGAAGCAAAGAGTATTCTCGTTAACGTGGGATCGAACGCGGGTTCCTCCAGTCCTAAGTCCTAGTCCTTAGCCATCCAGGCCGGCTGCCTGGTCTGATGTTTAATTGCCAATAATGTTTTTTCAGAAGCCACAGAGAAACGATTATTTCAAAATAATTTGCATGAGGAGTTGCTTGAATCGAAAGGCCATCATCATGAAGTACTAGTCAAGTCGATGATCAAGTGCTATTGTAAAATTCGTCTGCATCATGTCGCAAAAGAAGCCACGTTTGGCATTTGCTCCTTCCACTAGCAGAAGAGCAGAGCATCAGAAAATTGCTCCATTTTGAAGGAAATTAAAGTAATATAATTTTTGTTGCGCTGTATGGGTATTTAGTTAGTTTATGTAGCTGCTACTCATTGTAGTTAGTTTACTGGTGGCGGGCGAGTTTTTTTTGTGTGATTATAGCTTGAGTTTTCATGTTTTATGGAGTTTTTTGTGATGGTTGTTGGTTTTGTACAAAAATTTCGTTACTATGTACACTAAAGGCTGAAAAAAATATTTTTCGTTTTGGCAACTTTTTGCTTGTTGATTTTCGGAATCCTATGGGTATGTTACATCTAGACTATTATATATAAAGTCTTTGGCGGTGACAGATTCGTTAAGGCTAAAATTTGTAAGAACCAGCTTTTCATTTGTAACATTAGAGCTGTAACAGTTTGCTTGTTATGGAAATCCTATAAAATATTAAGCTACCAGTCCGACTGTCTCCCAATTAAAAAATTATTAACTCAACGGTATTATATTTTATGAATAAAGGTGACGTCACCATGACAATTACTGCACAGGTGAAATGGTTCGATATAGTACTTTCTATTTTGGATAATGATGTTTAAAGAGGGTTAAATCCAAAGTATTTGGAAATTAGTTTATTAGAATAGTCACTGGAGTGCTCAATATCCACCAGTGGATTTGCCTACATAAAATAAAGCAACTATGGAGGAGCATGACCAAGGACGATATACGAGACTGCCTACGATCTAATTTGAAACAATTCTTTAGTAAATTTGTTCAAGTAATAATCAATTTTTTATTAATCTCAACTTAAATAATTATAAATTACGTACAATAATTGAAACAGCAATGACGAGTAAATATGGTCGACAACTTTCAAGAAAGTAATAAGAAAGTTGGTTTTGGAATGTGTCACCGATTCATAGTAGGCGCAGTCCCTGACAATTGAACATACATGCAACATTTTAACAATTCCAACCTAACTTTGTCTTCAAAATATTTTATATCTTAAATTTTCCTTAATATTTAATTCAATGTCAACAAATGAGTCAGTCTTATATATCACAACTTTGTTAGATCTAAAAACATAGAAATTATTATTTGCATACAAACGCGACATAACTTGAATTTATTGGCTGTGCATAGAATTTATGACATACAGTTGTGGGATTGTAAGATGTGGATGGAGAAATAGCATTGTATTAAATAAAGGGAGAAGATACCAGAAAGGAAATTCCTGGGCCAATAATGTGGTGATATTAGTATCTTCTAACCTTTTATAGCATTTACTTAATAGAATTGGGACAATTTTCTATATTTTTATATTACTTATGATTTATGGGCATTCATATCCCGTGAACCTTATTCAAGTCTTCTTTCCTTGCCTTCTTTCTGTTGAAAATTTTCAATGGAATAGATTTTTCTTTATGAATGCAAATGTACAAATTTTGCTGTCTACTTCATTCGTCAAAGATCGATTTACCATAACTTGTTCCTGCCATGCCCATTTCAAAGGGATTGGTACCTTGTTAATTTTAAAACAAATCTGACAGATTGAACAAATGGAGTGGCGTGAGCATCCTACATATTAGTACCAACATAAGACGCACAACATTTGGACAAATTGCAACTATTTGTTGTCAGTTACACGGAGTTATTTACAGTAACAAGAAATCGACTTGATGTAATTGATGAAGTCACATTAAGTTGCCTTAAAAATCTTCATATAGGAGTAAATGATCATAGCAGAAGCAAATACTTCCGGAATAAAAGTTTACGTCTAATTTTTGCCAACTTATTAAATAAGCTTCCGCCGACAATGGATGTAGACATCTTTAGTTTTCCGTGTGCTCCGTAATTTGTATTTTTATTAAAACTAACAAAGGAAGTATTATAATGACCATGCCGATGTGGACTTGTGAGATGTCGCATATTTATCTATTTTTCGTGATAATTTTGATGGGCATATCGGTTTTGCCAAACGGAGCCCCATATTCGCTCCACAGTGAATTATTGGTCGTCGCGGGAAATTTTCCGGGTTCCTGCATACGGGTAACAAATTGGATTCTTGTCCATATTCATTGAATTTTACAAATGTATTCAATTTACCTCGCATAATCTTCCCATGTTTACTGATATGTAATTATATGTTTTTAATATTCGATAATGGATACGATTTCAAATTAGGTTGTACTTTTGATGACGATTTTTGAAGTTTGTAGGTGGATTATTTAGAATTTCGCAGAATAATTTTTATAGCGGCAGCACTACATCAGCCCGACACATATCTCCATTTAATATGCGGAAAAGAAATCATATATAGCTGGACAAAGTAAGCATTTGTGTGGGATTTTATTTGATTGAGTCTTTTGGTAAATCCACACTCGCCCATAAGTAATTCATTTTGAGCGAATTATGCAAAGGGGAGCTGTGGCAGGAATCTGATCTACTCACCGCAATTTACATCAACGTCCCTGGCATCATTCGTTTTTCCCAGTGAGGAGTCCGCACTTTCACTACATCTTCCCGCTTATCAGTGGTTTGTTTAAATAAACACGATGTGAGCTACGCTATGGTAAGCTGTAGGATACTCACGATATCTGACAAGTCAGGAGAAAAAATAATTCTCGTCGTCTCGAGGTTCTTGAAAATATCTTTAAATGGAAACTTCACGGCTTTGTTGACTCGTGGAATTAGCTGAAGCGAATAACCACTAGATATATAATGAGTGCACGGAAATGTTTTTCCAAGAATATATGGCTCAATTGTTTTCATACGGACATATGTACATACAATTTAAAGAATGTAACCATTGCATTAAAGAGAAATGCAAATATATAACCACTTATTATAGCAAATCAATGAATATAAGCAATTACATTTAAACTGTGAATTCAAGTATTTATGGCTTTCTTTTTAATTGTTTAATTTTAATTGTTTAATTCTGAAATTCATTCAGAAAGTATATCGAATAATGTTAACGCCAAATTCCGACAATTCGCATAAGAGGAGATAATATAGTTAAGGTAGATATGCGGAAGATCCAGGTTCTGGTCAGTTTTGCTTTATTCAGAAATGCTAAAACAAGAGTAAAAATGCTTAGCTTAAGCAAAGAAAAACTGCACTCGTTTGAAACTCATTTCGTTTTTTTGCCAGGATTTGCTTGCTCGCGTTTCCTATTTATACGCTTTATTTGCTTTCATCTATTAATGGTATCTTGGGTATCCTTGTCATCTGTGAATACCATTCGTTTTTCACTCAAAAACATATCAGTTTCACGTAGTTAGCATTTTTTTTGTGGCAGAGGTTTCAGCATCGGAATACTTTTAATGTTGTTAACGAACCATAAAAACTCGTTCTTCTGATATGTTTAGGTTGATTAACATTTTCGAGTATGTTGTATATGAAACCATTTAATCATTAAACAATACCCAGCTCACAGGGCTGTACTTCGCGGATACCTGCTTTTATAATAATTCGCAAAAGGCACAGATCACATGGGAAGGTATCGTAATATTGCAACGCAACTTGCTTTCTCGGCGTGCGCCGATTTCTACGTATATAAATTTCGGTTTAAATGTATGTATCATTATTTAATTGTTCAAATATTTCTAATGTGTGGCCTTTTAAGTCCATTTTCTCAAAGTGCCCCTTCCTACGGGATCACCTCTTTGGCGGGTTGGATGAACACCATTAGGGACACTGCGAGAAAATTGACTAATCTGCGAATTAGGTTAGATAAGATGACGAGGAGATCAAGGCAATTATAAATTAATTAACAGTTAAAATTGTTGTTTAGCAGATTTAATTTGCTGGACAAATGAGAGTAAGGAGACCAGGGATTTAAGATGACACGCTCCTCCCGATCCCGATCCTCAAAACTTAAAAATTTGCACTTTTTGCGATTGGGGGATAGGCATATTCAGATTTTTTGTTTTGACAAATAGGGATCACGGCAACGAAGAGGAGGAGGTTGACGGCCCTGATGATTAAACGGAAGGGAAGAGCAGATGGAAGGACACGTGAAGGGTCCTTTGTCGCCGTCATCCTTTGAGTAAAATTTAATTTCATGCTTCTTTTTTGTCTTTATGGTGGATTGGTTGGTGAGTGTAGTAATTGCTGCGTGATTTTCATTACAACAAGTAAAGACACAGGTGCAATTATTATTGGAAATGACACTTTTCTAAATTTGAAGCAAAGGCTAGCACGGTCGGACATTAGGATATGTACTACGAAGTACGTATATTTGACGTCATATCTTGAAACTTTAGACAATTAGGTGCGTAGGTTTAAACAGTTCAGTGGTCTCAGTTACGTTCCGTTGCGTTACCTATTGAAGTAGACCGTATTGATGATGCTGATCTTGATTTGGCATTGCAAAACTTACGGAAATCCAACACCACTCTCGGCCATATACACGGCTATTAACATAATACATTCGACAAGGAAATCTATCCCTAAATAGCAGAAGGTTCCCTACTTGATCCTAATTGGTTGTGTCGCTGTGGCTCGTATCGAGCAATATTTTGTCCACTTGGTTCTCCTTCGTGCATAATCATACCTGGCCCTCAGTGTGTGCACCATCTCCTGGCTAATGCAGCATTCGGTTAGAGCAATCGCGTGATCTCCTGTCATGAAAATCCAAACAAACGTAAACAGTTCATATACCGGGTACGTGATGGTCTCAGGAGTGCACTTCACACATCCATGCAGATAGGACAAATACCCAAAATCCTGTTGTCATTGCCAAGTAGAGGATAATACCGATCACAACTTCCATCTTTCTGACCATAAGAATTGAGATGGTGTGATAGTATTGTAGAGATAATAGAGATGGTATAACGTTTATTCTCCAATCTCAATTGATTTATATGTCAACGATACCACGCAAAGGAAGCGTGGGTAGAAATGGAAGAAACACCTGGGATTGAAACTGTGAATTAGAAGCAAAATAAAATTCGTCATCGCAGGGAAAAAATATATATTTCTTCGGTGCCACAAATTGCATTACGGCTGATCTTGAAACTTTTTCTTAATACTAGGTACTTTAAGCTGAGTATTGTGTTGTGACTGTTTGCACGTAATGTTCTCCATTGATAATTGCGAGAGGGTTGCGTGTATTTTCGTCTACGTCGTTGCAAATACTTTTGAGGAATTTGCTCATTTTAACAAATAACAGGTTGTCTAAAAGAATTGCACATAAATATGTGAATCATAGGGGAACAGGTAGCACATTTATTTGCCAACTACGGATCTCCGCTATCATTGGAAAATTCCAATACGGGTTTGTTGGAAACATCTACTATGGTAACTATGCCTGCTATAATTTGTAGCATCGTCATTTCCTTAAAAATAGATTCCAAATACTGTTTCATTTGCAAGTGCAATTTACTTATTTAAGAAGCATCAGTGAGTGAATGGACGTCCTCATTTGATTTCCAACAAATTAGTAACTGCCAACGATCTTGGTTAAATATTGAACGCTTCCGCAAGTGTTTTGCCTGAAATCGTCTTCACTCATAATAAATATCTGTTCAGCGTATAACCAATAACCATCGAGTCATCCAGTGTCGTTTAATATCTGTTTAACGAATTCATTCAACATCCAAATGCTGAATGTCAAAATTATAACGTAATTAGTTAAGATACCTATATACTATGGGAATACATTTACGTTATGTGATGACGGTTACCACGTTAAGTTTTCACCAAAATACACCCATCTCCAAATCAGCTTGTGTTCCTTTTCTTTCAAGATTAGATTAAACACCTTGAGCATCACTCTAAGACAACTAGAGTGAGCGAACTGCATAATGTAAAGCAGATTCTGTCGGAGCTCAGTTGTGCCTGCAATGTTTACGGACAAAATTAAACATATTTTAAAGAAAATAAATTGTCTAAATATATGAAACCTTTACAGCCTCTTTCGACTTCAGGTTACGTTGTTGTCATGAATCTATATTTTTCCATGCAACTGAAAAACACAGTTCCGTATTCATACAGACAATTATTCACTTTCCTGTACAACTGAATTGCGTCACGACATTGACTACGTGTAAGTAAAAATATGCCAAACAATTTCGTCTACCGTGTTCTAAACCAACAGTATAATAATTGTACAAAATTAACCCTACAATACATGTTTTTGTAGGAGCAGCATAGGCTAGACTACACTGAAATCCATAACTTACAGTTGCAAAAACTTTCAGACATACAAGATGATACACAACACGTCATTTTTATGGCAGGAAATATTCTTACGTCGTAAAAGGTTTATGACCTGTATACAGATTAATTTTCCATCAGGTTAGAATTTCGACTAGTTGGAATTCGTTGGTATCCTGCTTTGTGGCAATTGTAAGTTGTTTACAATTGTAACTATGTAACGTTATAAAATGTTCGGTAATACTGCCAGTTTCTGTTAATTGAACATTTTGGAGGTTGAAAAATAAACTGGGGTTTGTGTCAAACTATCGCTGAAGTGTTTGGAATCAAAAATTAATACACTCAGACCCTCATTTGATTTTCACAATTTAGTAGTCCAAATAGTCACCCACCAGACTGCATCCTAGCTCCTTACAGGACATTCTTATCCAAACTATTACACATATGTTCTGCTCAGCAATTTCCCCAGCTTAATTTTCAAGTAAATGTTATATGCCAGTATGATACATCCTTAGTTTGTGTGAACAACTGCTAAACTAACAAGATGCAAGAATATCCGTTTTAAAAAAGCTACTCGAAATCAAATGAGTCTAGTGAAAATTATGATACCAAGTTACCAGAGATATTTATTATAGTACCAACCAGCATCAATTTAAAATAAAGAGCAACAATATTAAAAGGAGATTAATAATGTATATGTTGGATGCCGCAAATGAAAGTACTCCATACCACCTGACATAAATGCTGACAGGATCGTAATGGTTATTTACGGGGTTTTGAAAAGTAGTTGGAGTTAAGTTCTTGACAGTTTTAAATGAAAGAAAATGTAGCAATGAGTGGAATTTGTTTGGCGCGTCTGAGTTTTTGGTTCTTGTGACAATATCAACATTTTATAGCAACAGACAGGTGACTTAAGGTTTCTTCATAAAAATGTAAATATGTTCATGCAAAAAGATATCTTTTGGTGGCATTTGCAGGAGAAAGTATTGCTAATGTATTGCAAGTATTGTAAAGCTAATATTTACAATCGAATTCTTCAGATGTATAGATAGAAAATCCTCCATATCAAAACAGTTAAAATCTTACCTCCGTTAGCAACTTTACCTGCGTTTGAAGGTTAAGTTGTCCCTATACATGGTATATTTTTTAGCTCCACAGTGCCGGTGGGGGAGTTGGACAGTAAAGGTAATTATAAAAATTATAATCTGCAACACGCCTTCGCGTACTAATTAATTACGCGTTAAAATTTATGATCCGGAAAAATGTTGATGACCTTTCAAGCCATTTTATTTTTCTAGAGTGGAATAAAAGTGCTAATGATAACAGATTGTAATATCCACACGTTCTATGCGGAAGATACACTTTGGTAATAAACTGCAGTACTCCGTTTTTGCACTTTGGGGGAATTGGCAAATTGACGAAAACTGGTCTTTATATGTACACACACTTAAAATACCTAAAATTAAGTACTTAAACGTTACCACGCATCCCAGAAGCTACTTCATCCTTCAAAGTAACTAGTCCATTCGTACCGTGATTTTCCATTTCGGCTCTTAAATTTGACAATAAATTTGACCGTTTATACTAAGTAAAGTTTGTATCGGCTGTCATTCGTCCACGAGTTCTTCTGAAACATTTTAATTTAACTTTCCTTTCAAGACCTTAAACGTGTGCACATACATGAGCTGAACAAATGATTTGATGACAGAAAACACTTTGTTGAATTTTTATTAAATTTAGTGTTTTATAAATTACTAATCACCAAATTTTGCTCTGCATTCACTTTTACTGAATCAAATAGTCAGTAAAAGTGAATGTGGAAGTGTTTGACCGTGTACTTTGAAGCTTCGGTCTAAACAAAACCAGATGCAATGACAAATGGCAGTATAAGTAATTGGTTAGAAATATCGTGGAGAAAGTTGTGGTTAAGTGACACTTTGTCAGGGAGGAAAGACTTTAAAAAGGGAGACGCAGAACGTGAGCGAGAGCCTAATGTAGACAAAACTGACTGATGTACTCCTGCCCACTCGATTCCTGCTAGAAAAATGCCAAATGGTGCAGTGGATTCACATTTGGCGTTTTGATAACTAAAATTTTCTGAATTCCCCATTTACTTTATATGGAATGAAAACACACAAACCTTTAAATCTTTTTCTTAAACAATGTGAAAACGAAACGGAAAGTTCTCAATGATAAAATAATCTCTATTAAATGTGCTATCATTTCCACCTAAGAAAGTTGGGGGTTATCGCGCAAAATTTTGAAATATGACGAAAAGAACAGAAAATCCTGATATCGCCCATAAACTTTACATAGGAAAGCATCCTGTGCGATGAGCCGGTTGACGTCGCAAATAGTGAAAGTTTTGTGGACACGCATCTTAAATGGGTTTGCATGTTGCCATCAGTGTATGTACCACTTCATGCATTGGATATTACTGTTTTCAAAAAAAAAACTATTTTGGATGGTGGCAGCGCTGAAGATGGTGTTATTGTAACGCATTTGCTGTTTGGGGGTATCAATTTTAGATCATTTCATTTTACTTAATGTTTTTCGAAAAACGCATAAATTTAACCGTTTTCCCTCAACATTGCATTAATTTATGCAGTGGACGTAGACTATCTGTTGAAAGTTACGAAAGCCCAATTTTGCAAGCCTCTCAGGCATATAGAATTGAGATCAATAAATTGAGTATTAATCGCTCGATAGAATTGACATAATCGGAATTAATTGCTCGTTTCTAATTATCTTGTCCGTGCAAGGCTTACAGATTAAATTTATGCCATGGATTTTGTTCTCAGTTGGTTTGCTTAACTTGACACTAGAAAAAATGTGTGGGCGACGTATATTAAATAGAATTGTATAAAGTGAAATATGTACACCAAATTTGACAAAGTACATATTTCAATGCAGAAAACTACGTATTCATTATACATGAACGTGGAGATATATGTCCGGAGTCGCCGGAAACAAATAATTTTCGAGAAGTGCTATTCTGTTATTTAAGGCTGTCAGGGTATATTGTAGGTAATGTATTAAGATGATTGTTACGATAAGGGATGTTTTCACATTCCATTTATTTTAAACTTTGTTCTGTTATTATGTTTATATTGCCTTGGAGCTACAACTGGAGCGGTTAGTATATCTTGAATGTTACATTAGTATGAAAATGCTCTGGAACGTTGTAAGTATTTACACATAATGTGACACAGCTTCTATAAGGAACATTGTGCCGAATATGCAAACTCGACTCATAACGAAATGCTTTTCGCGTGTGCAATTACCTGATAATTCACTTCATACCTATATGCTTTTCCAGATATCATGTAATTACATTATGTATATCTCTACACTAAAGTCCAATATCAGTGTACAATATTCCAACGACACGACAGAGCAGCACGTTTATTGATTTTCATCACTGTTTACTTACCGATGTTTTAAAGCCAGAAGGTTATATAGCTTCTCTGAGCTTTGCGCAACAGGAAGACGGCCAGACATGAATATATTACCAATTCTTATTCGAAAGCTCTTTTACTTTTCAGGACGGTGCTAACGTATGTATATCTACAAGCATGTCTGAATGTGATCTCTTTCCAGTTGGCGTTGGTTCACCTTCGTTATATACCATGTTGAAAGTATTAGATTTGCCGACATCAAACTTTCACTGTTTTCCGTTTTTACTCTTGTGATCTGGCTAGGATTCGTACCTGTTTGAGCAAATGAATTTGGAAAATACGAACACCGTACATAACGCAAAGCAATTTAAAATACTTGTTTCATTAAAGGTGTAGTTTCCCAGATTCCAGAAGTTTAATACCAGTTTATCATCAATTTTAACGGTGCACATTTAATTGCATATGGATTTCCATCTCTCGGGTTGTAGTTGCTATTATTGCAGTTTGCATTGCAAATGCACCAACCTCTGTTGGCATTATGATATAAAATACACACCATCAAGTTGTGCAAGCACAGATTCTGCCTGGTGCAGACAAATTCAATCATGAATCGTTTGTGGGTAGTGATATTTGTTTTAAATTTCTTCTTACATCCGCAAGTGAAATATACTGCAGCAACAAAAATTTATTTGTGTGAATCGGTCAATTACCAAACTTTCCAGAAAAGTATTCTTGACGCCGTACGTATTACCGGGTTTCGAACGTACGAAATATTTGTACATTCGTTCCGTGCCAAATGTAATGTTGATTTAGATGGCATTCTATACATGAAGTTTCATAGTTACCGAAGAAACGTTGGCATCCAATTTCCTATGCGGCGTCATCAGCCATATAGAATTGTTCTCGCCCCCATTTGGGCCAATATTACAAGAAATGCGGACGTGTTCCGCACATTCTACCATTTTGCATACCAGATACGAACATTATTTGCATTCATACATAGCCATCCCGCAAAAACAAACCTTGGTTGGTTTTCCGTTTTCAAAATCCGTGACCTGAAGTACCCCTCGATAAAAATGATTTTGAGCGTTAAATCAAAATATGGATATCACTACACTATAATTTGCAATGGCTACTGTCGCAAGGATAGATTCGTATCCTACAACAATATGAATCTATTATTGCAGCCCGACATGTATCATAAATACTTGTTCTGGTCAGGCAATCGAAGGTTATTTAAAGCTGACGCCGGAAGTCTCAAAAGATTTGCCAAGATACGATCCGAGAAGTACACAAGGGCGTGCTCGGAACTTCGCTTGAAAACTCCAACAAAGTGCTTTGGAGAATATGGGCTAATGGCAACGATTGCTCTGAAGGAAGTACACAATATATCTGTAACACTTAGAAATGGAAAAAAGTTTACCCAGGAAAGAATCCAGCAATCGTTTGCACTGTCAGAACTTTGGCTGTCATACGGAGACATGCTGCACGACCTGACAGATGTCAAAACTGGTTTACATTATACCGAGTATGTAGAAGAAGTGTATTATTCCTGCACCGTTGCCCCGACATCAGTAGCAGAACTTGAATTTGATTACAGCTTGTGGATAGAACCGTTTTCCCTCCAAATTTGGATTTGGACAATAATTGCAGTCGTGCTAGCATTGTGGGTTGAAATTAAAAGTGGTGAAAAGACACATGTAACGTTAATTGGAGCAGCGTTGGATTTATTGGGAATATTCATAGGCTACTTCTCATCCTACAGCAATCGACGAATATTACTCTTTCTGCTAGTGGAAATCCTGGGTCTGTTTATTTGTAATTTCTATGGAAATGGAATAACCAGCATATGAACAATAGGGAGAAGTCCCAAAGTGTTTGAAACTGTTACCGAGGCACTGTCGAGTGGCTACAAAATCATGGGATATGGAACCGATAAGGAGCAAATTAAAGAAACATTCGAAAAGATATTTGAGATTAGAAGGATTTCCCATTTCCTCAACACAAGTTTTCGATATCTACCTGCGGTTGATTATGATAACTTCAGAGGGGGGAAGTATCTCAGGCTCTCATCGAAAGTAAACGTTGTACACAATACCGTTCAAGGAACCAAATTCTTTGCAGATGGGGAAACTGCGAAATGCTTTTCCATTCCTGAAGTGTTTGCAGCTGGCATGTACTACTTTGAAACGACTGCAATGAACAGAGATTGGATGACAAAGTCAGTTTCAAGAATGTTGGAAAGTGGGTTGACAAATCAGTGGGACGATTGGTTGCGTCGAGCTGAGAGACGTACTTGGCAGACCCGTCCTCTTGATCGGAGATGGGAGGAAGAGGAATTAGTTATTTTAAACGATCAAGTTGACTTTCAGAAAATATGTGCCATTCTAATACTCGGTGGCGGACTACTCTTCATAAGTATATTCATATTCGTTACCGAAGTAACCCCGAAAGTCATTAAGGCGTATGTAGGCATGGCTGAGAGGCCGTTTTTGAGCTGCAAGTTATTCAAGTCGGTTGAAACATGGTGCAGTCGTGTATATTGTAAACATCAATCAAATTCCAATAAAAGCGAACTTGTGGACAAACGTCTCAGTGGTAATTATGAAAGCATAATTCAAGAAAATGACGCCGCATCGCCTTTACCAAGGGTCACATTTGAAGAAATGGATGCGCGAGTACGTCGGTTGGAAACAATGTTGGACCAAGAAAGACGAGCTCGATTGGATTTGCAGATTGAAGTAAATAATGCACGGAATCTTGCACTTTCTAGCACGTGCAAATGTAATTGTGTAAACGCAAGTAAAAATCAAATTTAAGAATATAAGCAAATAATTTCTCACTCGAAAAACAAAAGACGACTAACAATTTTCTTGACGTATATTTAACTTTGAATATTTTGTTGGAATGAACGATGTTTAAGGACATATTTTTGATAACAAGTAACTTTATTAACTACCGGAAGCATGAAATGCTTGAAAGGTAGTTATAGCGATTGATCTGTTTGTCTGTCTGTCCGTCTGTCTGTCTGTCTGTCTGTCTGTCTGTCTGTCTGTCCGTAAACACTCTAACTCCCCTCCACGTAGACCGATTTGGCTCAAATTTTGCACAGAGGTACCTTTCCCCAAGGGGACGTTCCCTATTGAATTTCAGCCATGTACCTCATCATTGACCGGAAATATGGGGGTCGGCGTCTTCGACCTGGTGGGGATGACCATGTCGTCAAAAACTTTTATTGTTTAAATCGATAGAGGAGTTCAAGACGATCATTTTTTGCCAAGACACCATGGGTCAAATCGGTCACCTGGCGGTGGGGTGGGCCGTCAAAGTGTGGGTATCCCCAGTCGTCAAAATTTTTTATGCCGTAAATCGATCGGGATTATCAATTTGAACATCAAAAACGTATTGTAATGGTCAAATATGTATCCATATTTGCTATTTTTGAATTAATCACTCGTCCGGTAGTTATGTATTAAAGGTTACACCTTACTAGTTTTTGACGTTTCGACTTCAACTGTAAGTCATCATCAGAAAAACAGAAGACAAGAATTAGTGGTGAAATCATATAAGCTAGCTATTCATATTAGTTAAATATTTAAGTTGTAATTGTAAGAAATTATTATGGAGCGGTGATCCTTTCTTGCGACATTCTATCATCCTTGGTGATTTCGTATTTATATTTTTAAAAAACTTTACTAGTCTTGAGGACCAAATCGGTTGTAGGCGCTGGCTATTGTTGTTGTTCATTGTTGGAGTAACTGCTCTGATGTATAAGGCTTCCTTGATTTTTCTGATTGAGGTTCTAGGTTCATATTCAAGTAGTTTTATCTCCTTTATGGAGTGTCATGTATTTTCAACATGTGTAGAAACAGCGGAATTAGGGTTATTGTTCCGAACATCATTTAGGTGCTGCTGAAACCTTTCTTCAAGGCTTTTGCCGGTTTCTCCGATGTATACATATTCACACATATTTCCTGTGTTTGGGTCTTGGCATAGTATTTCGTAAATTCCGACAACAGGTTTTTTAGGACGATGTTTAAAGTTGGATAATAGAGTACTGAGCTTGATTCCAGGGTAGTAGCCTATTTCTACATCCAAAGAGAAACGTAGGCATCTGGCTATCTTGGTAGTGGTACGTCCAAAATATGGTAAAATTACTCTGGACGTTTTTTCATTTTCTTCTTTTTGTTTCTTTAAATCATCATCAGACATTCTTTGGCGTAATAGTTCCTTTTCTCGTACCTTTTCCAAACGTTTCGTCAGAAGCTTTTCCGGATATCCTCGTTCTATTAGCATTTTGAAGACTTCATCAATTTCGTGCATTACGTGGTCATCATCACAAACTCTGATAGCTCTAGTGAGTAATGTGTCAACTACTCCTAGTTTATGTGCGTGAGAGTGGAAGGATGAATACATTAGGTAAGTGTTGACAAAGGTAGGTTTGCGAAACACATAATGGCCTATAGTTCTGTTGTCTCTTGTATAAGTCATAACGTCCAAAAATGGAAGTTCCCAAATTCCATCAGTATCGTTGTATTGTTCCCTTTCCATTGTAAACTGTAATGCAGGATGGAAGTTGTTGAGTTCTTCTAGAATATCTTTGCATTTTCTTTCGTGTATGTGAGCATATACATCATCCACATAACGGCGGTAAAAGCTAATTAGTGGTAGATTTTTCACAACATTGCATTCTAGATGTTGAAGGACGATTTCGGCAAAAACTGGTGAAACTGGTGATCCCATAGCTGTGCCGTTATTCTGATGGTAAACTTTACCTTTGTATGAGAAATATGTACATGTTACACATATCTCCAGTAATTCCATAAGCTCATCAATGTTCAGTTTTGTTAGCTTGCGCCATGTTTGATTAGTTTCCAGTTTCGCTCTTGTGAATTGTAGTCCCTCCGTAATTGGAACATTAGTGAACAACGACTTGACATCGAATGAAACTTTAATGTGACCACGTTTTAGTTGAGCATTGGATAACTGTTGTACAAATTCTGATGAGTTCTTTACAGTATATTCATGCTCAAAAGTGATCGATTTCAGTATAGATGCTACGTGAGCAGCTATCCTGTAAGTTGGCGAGAATCTATAATCCGCTATTGGTCTGAGTGGGCAGCCATCTTTGTGTGTTTTGGGTGATCCATATATTTCAGGGCATTTGGCTTGTTTAGGAACCAGTGTTTTTGCTTCGTCTTCTGTTAGTAGTTTAGCCTCATGAAATTTTTTAATTATTGTTGTGACTTTAAGAGAATATTCTTCTGTAGGATCCTTATTGAGTAATGTGTATGGACCGGAGTTGATCATATCTTGCATTTTCCCTTCATACTCCACTCTATCCATTATTACCACACAATTGTTTTTGTCAGCCTTTCCAATTTTTATGTCCGGACGAGTTTTAATAGATTTGAGAGCTTCTATTATCCAAGGTTCCCATTTTATGAAAACTTGATTTGGTTTCCAATCGTGTTGTATGATTTTTGAGACGCCATCTCTGACATAATTGCGTGATGTATCATTTAATTCCATTTCAGACATTTTTGTTTCTATTGATAGCATGGTCATGATCATTTGATTAGTTGTGTCTTGATATGGAAGAGCAAAATTGAATCCTAGTTCCAAGAGTTTCTTTTCATTTTCTGTAAGAGTTTTTCTTAAATCCAAGACTGTTGAAACAATATGTGTAGGCAATGGGTCAGGTAATTTACTGAAAGCATCATTCATCTTCTTGTTTATTAAGTCTTGAAATTTGTTTTGTTGTTGTGTCTTGACTTTTTCGAATTCTTGTTTGTAGGATGTATTGAGTAGACTAGCTATCCAATTCCAAAGATTTGGTAAAAGAACGCGTATATGTGAACGGGTCTCGACTATCGATTTTGATACTGAATTCAGTTCTTGATAGTTAATTAGAATTTGTTCTTTAAGGTATGTCTTTTCCATTTTCTTCCTTATCCAGTCAAGTCGTTTTGTGTTGCCAAATCTGTCAGATAGGTAGCTTAGGTCAACGCAGTTTGGGATCAGTTCGGTTCTTTTGCACCTTCTAAGGAACTTGATATTGTTCTCCCTTCTAGCTGATTTCTTGTAAAGTGATTCTAGTACTCTGATGTCGTGTATAATCGCCGCATCGTGTTGGCGTTTGATTGTTTTAAATAATGTTTTCCATCCTCGGGGGTCATACATTTTGTTGGAATGAACGATGTTTAAGGACATATTTTTGATAACAAGTATCTTTATTTTTGACGTTTCGACTTCAACTGTAAGTCATCATCAGAAAAACAGAAGACAAGAATTAGTGGTGAAATCATATAAGCTAGCTATTCATATTAGTTAAATATTTAAGTTGTAATTGTAAGAAATTATTATGGAGCGGTGATCCTTTCTTGCGACATTCTATCATCCTTGGTGATTTCGTATTTATATTTAAAAAACTTTGAATATTGATGCCAGTATTTGTTACTATCGTATCATACGAATTACCCACGCCATGCATAGGTCAATTGTGAGATTTTGGCAGGTAACGGTATGCGCCAATGTATTTTGGAAACGTTTTATCGTTTTCCGAATACTATGCATTCGGTTGATCCTCCTGTCCTGTGACTTGAATTTTGTATTTCCATTAGAAGTCCCCAACCTGGGTACCCCCGGTGCGTCTGTATATACATATTAGCGAATTTTTCAAACTGTGTAAACAAATTGTAAAACAATATTAGCTTTAGGTGTTTATGGAAAAGTCGAAAAATTATGCTATAATTTTTGTATCGATACCAGAATTAACAGTTTTAATATTTAAAACGTTTATATAATGTATACGATTTTATATACCTAATTGTTAATATCATTAATTTGTTTATAGAAATTGGGGTTATCCTTCCGATGACAGTAAAGGGCAAAGTTAATTCCTATTTTCATTTTCATGAATTCCTAAGTTGCTGGTATGTGCAACAATATTCTGTAAGCAACATTACGCGGGATGTATTCTAGTGAGCACATAATTCAACATTATTTCTAAAAGAATAAATTATGTTTCATTGGTAACGTTTCCTTAACCCCCAAGAAACGAAGCATTGAAATGGATTGAAAAAATAGTAGGACTTATTTTAGACTTCAGCCTAACCAGAACTAGTAAATGATACCTAATTAATTGAGGCTATACGTCAATTAATCGAATCGTAAGTTGTGAATAATTCTACAAGGCGTGCCACCAATTCCCTATGTTAAATAATTGGATTTTAAAAAGGGTTTAATTTTGTCAGAATGTGTTTGTACCTACAATCGCCTTGTCAAGCCATAGCAAATCTTGTGTCTTGGATATTATTTAAAAGTAAATTAGACTTTTTGAAAAGGATAAATTATTGCAAATATTTAATAGTGCCTCGTTAATAATATATATTACGGAATGAATATACACCTTTATAATATCGCCAATCCTAGTACCATTGACTTGAGTTAACAACACAAAGGTTGAAGCGCATTTCAAATGGCCCGACGGTTCGCTTACATTTCCTAGAAATAAGACTGGAGGTAGTTAAGACGTATCCCTTCGGGTAAATGATCAAATGCAACAACATCTAGTGATTA
The DNA here is from genome assembly GCA_004115045.4 of Sinella curviseta. NCBI lineage: Eukaryota > Metazoa > Arthropoda > Collembola > Entomobryomorpha > Entomobryidae > Sinella > Sinella curviseta. The sequence goes on along the minus strand of CM023201.3, from coordinate 8,588,571 downwards.
GCAAAGGTGTACTCGGTTGACATTGTTTATTTAACAAAACCGAAGTGAAGCTTCATTGTGCAAATTGTATTTTAATTCAAAGGCACAAGCTAAAGGGTTAAAATGTATTCGATAGAATGGGATAAATTGTTACAACGGGGCGGGGGTATTTTGCGATAATACATTCCTCATAGGGTAAGAGTTTTCTCGAAGGTATTTTGTTCGATTTGGCTGAAAAATGGTATGGAACTTCTTTGCAAATGCCCGCAAGAGGTACTTTCGTCAGAAATTGAAATTTCGAAAGATGGTGGGGTCAAAGGTCAATTTCTTTTTAAATACGACACAACAATTATAAGGTCATCAACTCATACAAGTTGACACATACGTAATCAATCAAGCATTGTCATTATACATGCAGGTAGAAACGCAGGCTCCCAATATATATGGTGCACTTTTCTATTGGCGTAAATGGAGATTAAAAACTCGCCTTGTATTTCACGTAAAATGCTCAGGGCTTAACAAGTATCGTCGCTGCAAATTTTATTAACACACATACATCAGGCAATTGGCATGTCGGCTAAAATCCCACCTGCTTCCCGCCCTAGACAACTCCTACCCATCTTCAGTCATTCAGTTTTTCCGAAATGCATTCACTGTAAATAAATAATTTACCTCTTAAAATAAATAAGTTTTCAACAACTTGTTTCATTTCTACGGGATTTAAGGTAATGTAATTTCCCAATAACCTACCGGCGGGATGCTACAACAGGAGTACAAATATAGTTTCAATGTGATCAATTTAGAACTTTTGTTCACGAAATACGGTTTAACGCAACAGATCTAACAGTCCATGAATCCATACGTTTATTCACTCAATTTACTCACAATACCCGGGTAAATTTTTTAATTTAATATTGGCTAATAGAAATGGCTGAAAATTTGATGGTTAGGAACTGTTTTCGCCCACCCACATATCGCAACCTCACTTTTGAGAGAAAAGTTGACTTTACCATATTTCAATACATCTATACGTATATGTATAATCAGCATTTGCAGACAGAAGGAAAATCAAATTCACTTTGGAAAAGTGAACAATTGTCTTATTGTTAGATATCCTTCACCGTAATTTTGTTAACCCATTTCACGGAAGCTATCTCCACTAAAAGTGCATACCTAGTCCACTTCCTTACCCAGATCACATACATTTGTTGCTTAAATAAATGATAGTCAGGGGCTTTCCCAAATATATTTGTTCTGTATGATATGTTCGTCTTTGCATTTTATGTAATGCATGAGATTGAATTTTGTTGACGCCACATTTCAGAAACTCGAATGGAACGCGCCGTAACCTGATGACACATTGTGCTTGTGTAAATGTTCTATACGGAATGCGAAGCATGAAACCAAGTTGTGTCGATTTTGTTGATTTTGTTTCCGCTTTTTGAATGATTCTGGGAAGTTCCACTCTAGTTCCTACTAATTGAATAGTACTTTCGCGTTTCTTTTTACAGCCGTTTTCATACAATTAGATAGTAACTAGGGCCTTAGATTTTGATGAGGTTTCTGGATATCCATGAACTGCAGAAAGCGGCCTTCATCTCATTGTTGATGAGACATCTATTCCAGTTTGATCTTGGCATGTCGATCGCCTGACTTTAAACAATATTTGTTTCCATAAATATATTTTTCACACCAATTGCCTTCGGCGTCTAAAATCTTTTGAATACGTGCTTCGCACTATTTATGGAATAGTAATTCTATGTACAGTGCAGTTCGTTCTGATTGGATTAAGGTAAAGATGGCAGTGAATTTCATACTCATTAAGTTAAAGTTCAGTAGGCTTTTACGAAGCAGTTGGATTTTCAGCGGGAATCTCGACATTAATACGCATTAAATTAATGGATGTGCTCACGGGTTTATTGGATTCTATACGGCGCGTTTTTGGGGAATTGGATAACATAATCAAAAGATGCGTAGTGAACAAGATTAAGGTATATGGCTTGAAATAATCAAACTAAAGACTACTTAAATTGGAACAACTAATTACAACGTCTTGATATTTTGAAGTTGCAAAAGAAAATTTCCCACTCCTGATTTCAGTACATCCTGGACACAAATGTTTGACAAATTTAAACATTACTTATGAGATACATATAGTTAAAATTGTATGGCGGACTTGATCGAGTATTATTATTTATACTAATGTTAAACTGAATACAGAACCAGGACGAAAGGTTGGCATTGCTTTAGGGGGCCTATATGAGTAAATACGAATAGACATCGAAACAAAAATAAATTGTGCTTAACAGGAGTTTTCAGGTGTAGCTATATGATGAAAGTAACTTGACATTGTCACTGAAATGTGATTTATTTTTCAATATCAGCAAGATTCAAGTAAATAAAATGCATTTGTGTTACACATCCTTTTATAAAATAAAATATTGAAATGTCAACGTCGCATTCAGAAAACTTGAGGGTAGAGTGTTATATACATGGAGTTAGATTAATTGTCATGTTGTTGTTGTCGGTCTAAATTTTCCGATTAATTTCAATTATTGCACAGCTAGATGTATCCTTTTTACTAGCCTGAAGAGGAAAGATAACATAAAATGCATTTTGTATGGCTATCGTATGTGTCAAAACCGTAAGACAAATAATTAAAAAAAATTATAGCAATATGTAGGTGGATGGATCTTGACAGGTTTATGATCGCCAATGTAAACTTAAATAACATTTCCCGTTACCGCAAATAATCTCGGATACACCCTTAGTCTTTAATATTATATTATGATTCTCTTATATAGTAAATAATTAATGACTGGTGTGCACTTATTAGGTGCTCGACACATATTTACACTGAATTTAGATGTTTATCTGCGTACGAAGTACTGTAAACTAATTAATAAAATATTGTTTCAAATGTACACAAAGCATATGCCGAGGAGACGGAAGATTTGTCGTGCGGCCATACATTATTATTTCCAATTTTTTTGTATTAACGGGGGGAAATTGTCCTTTCGCGAAATTAAAAATGTCGCAATTTCCAAGCCACTTTACTTTATCACGGTGGCAAAAAACTTTTGATGGTTGTTAGGTAGAGCGCTGTCAAAGCATGTAATGCTTTGTTATATAGAAAAACTATTACATGGAACTTGACAACTGTTTCCAACTTAAGTTTATGGAGTAAAGCAACTCATTTCAAGGCACTAGTAAGTTCTCTTCGCTTTACAGTCTATGCCCCAACCATAAGATAAGGTATTCCGATTTCATTTCGCCATGTATTCCGTTTTGATTTTCCGGGCAAATTTTTCGTCTGCGTAACCGTAATCTGCATACTTGTTTCTAAAATTAAACAACCATAGACAATGCTGAGATTATAACTGATGGAGAAATAATGAAGCAGCAACAGTTGTTCACTTTAATTGCGCCAAACATAAACATTTTAATTAACTATGTAGTTGTAAGTTAATTGATGACAAAACAAGCATTTGATTCTTAAGTATTTGAAGTTTTAATTTTATTGCTTCCAATTTTAAGTAACATAATTGTGACTTGAGAGCCTCTGACTTGATTGCGCCCTATTTAATTTGTCAAGCTAAGTGTGCGTGCTTCGGTAAATTATCCTTGGAATCGTTATCATAGCAATAAATTACACAATACCCCGTAACGTGTCACTAGCAATTAAATCAAATCATAATAGCTAATCCGTAACTGAAACCGGAATTCACCATAGCCGCGTACAAAGAGAAGTTATATTAAAAAGTGAACCGTTTCTTTTTGTACTGGTATCATCGCATTTCAATATATATTAATTACGAATTAAGACTAATGGGATGTGATTAAATCATGTGTGAGGAAATGTTACAATTTGGTAAATGGTCAAAACCTATTTATGCTTTACATATTTGCTTTTACTTCAGCCATCTTCAATGTAGATTACTTCTGAAGAATCGACAAACAATGCGGAATAAATAATGCCAACTCCAGTAACGAATGACAAGTAGTTCTTAAATATGTCTGTTTACATGGAGTAAATTTTGTCTAAACATTATATTAACCTTTCTTTAATAAAATTGAATTACTTTTCTGACGTCTCCACAGAGCTTGTACCTTATCACAATAAGTGTTTTGTTGGGATGATGGATGCCAGTGAAACGAATTGAATACATTGAAGTTCCAAAGTCCCATGTAGAACGCTTACGACCAACGTTAATAACTGCATGTCCCTGGGAATTTTCATGTACTCTAGGTCATTAACATATCTCATATTGAATATGAAAACTGGGAAAGTTCACTCAAGTGAATGATTTGCCGAACAAAATAATATACAATAGTGTTATATTTGTTGCTTTTATATCCGTAATAAAATGCAATCATGTAGTGGAGACAGTAATTTTAGTTACTAACTGTTGATGAATACGGAGGAAGTGATATTTCTACTTTGCAAACGCTACTATACTTTTTCTAATTTTTAGATTATGATTTTGCACTGGGCAATATACCAGTGCCGACGCCTCCATGGGGCAGATATTGAATGTTCCTCAGAGTGACCAATAGATTTACGTGATTACACAACAGTTAAGTACATAAGTATTGCGCTCCGTTACAGCTACTACATTTGACGTCTTCACCGAAACCGTTAACATGCTTGCTGAAAACGCCGAGAAACGGACACTCTCCACCCCCTTATCTGATTACTGAAGTTACTGTAAAGCAGATTATTTACCAAGACAAGTTACTAGTGAGTAGTGAACCAATGACAAAATGCACGTTGTGGAATTCATTCGTTTCTCTTACAGATTAAATGCCATGTTGTAACATCGTAATGAAGTTACAAAAGTCTGTCTCGTTATTGCTTCATTGGTATCTACTAAAAACATTTGACAAAGTTGATGTAACAAAAAACGGATGCGTTCCACCATCTCAAAGTAAACATGAAGTAGAAGGCTACCTGAGTTTATTGTGGGATTTTGGTCAATTTTTCAACTTTGTGGCTCTGTAACTTTGACATTTGATACAATTTCAAAAATCCAAAAAATACCCATCCTAGATTTTGAGTTGGAGATTCAGAACTGCTATTATTACACACAAACGAAAAACACGATGTAACAAGTTTATTTTAAATTACCTGGTTAAGAGATTAATTCCGCAAGGGCCCATAGCACATTGTGGGCGTTCAAGTGAAGAAATTTATTATTTTAGCCAATGCAATGGAGCCGTCATTGTAGGAGTAGTAATGCAATTGTGATAAAATCGTATTAAAAATGAACAGTAAGAGCAAAAATGGCAGATATGATTTAAAGACAGGTTTTTGTAGAAAATTTTAAAATATTCTTCTTTTTGGTATGAATTCAAAATAGTTCCTAAATGAAGGTTTTAATTAGTTCATTTATTCAGTTATGGGAACACCAAACTAGCTGCTTGGATAAAGGGATTAATAGTACAAACGGTTGTGAAAATTTCCGAACTTCGAAGCACCCGTCGTGAATTTTCCCTCGAATCGCTGTATTTTTGCTAGCTCAAGCAACGCGATTGTATTACTTGATTGTACTTGATTATTACCTTGATTGTATTACCAATGCCAACATGTTGCAATTTGTAACTGTATCCAATGCTATGTAACATTGTGGTTTTTAATCTGCTTTCCGTGTATATGTTTCATTATCGACTGGGACATAGTGAAAACGTGGAAAAATTCAATAAATATATATACATTTTCCGTACATGAGTCTAAGAGTTGAGTAATTTCATTTAACTTTCCCACTAAAGATTAGCATAAATTGAAAGCTGCATTCTTTTATATATGAGTTCATTGACGTCTATGAGTCCTAAATTAATAAACTTATGACATTCTATCATTCAAAATTACTAATAGATAATATGGTATGACGATTCCGGAATTAATTAAAAATAGAAATCGAGAGGTTCAAGAAACTTTGGAAAAACAATACAGCCAAATTAATAAACTCGGAAGTTCTTTCTTCCCCGTTATTGTTTTGTTGCTTTTGAATTCAAAACGTTAAACAAAAAGCAACTGTTTAAAGTTGGAACTGCAAAACAATATTGGGACAAATAAAGTGTCTGTCTAGCATTATCTGATCTAATGGTGGAGCCACATTTCCTAACCTAGAAGTGAATACAGTTTTATACACGGTAAGTAATTAATTTCAAAGTGGAAGTACAACACCAGTCGTATTTGTGTTGCATTTTATTAATTATGTAGATTTTATTGGTTTCCTGTACTCGTGGATTTGAGAAGTCCGAATTAATGGGGAATATGAGGAGCACCATTTACTACACTATCTTCGAGAGTTCTGTAAGAACTAAATGAAAGTTATAGCAAGAATATTTAAATTGTACAGCAACCTTATTAGTATTTATTATCCAATGCATGTTCATGTCGTCAATCTGAAGACATGTTTCATTCCATTGTCCATCAACGGATGCAAAGAGCAAAGCTGAAGTGATGCAGTATTCTACATGAGTGAACGGATGTTAATTTTTATGAAAGTCGTTCAATGAAATTGTATAAGTAGTAACACATATGCTGGATAGCAATTCGTTTACAATGGTCTTTGCAACACAAATGTTCGCTTAAATTGGCTATCTGGATATATTGTCAATGCCCATAAAATATAAGCAAGTTGATGAGAAGAATGATTGGTCAATCAGTTCGTTATGCTTTACTTTCAAATTTCATGTCCAATCATCTCATTTGTTTTTTGCCCCTTACCTGACCTCGAGCGAAGCGAGGCATTCTTTCGCGAGCGAAGCGAGCGATAACAACGGTCAGTTCTGGATATGGCAACCAAAAGCAATGGCAACAATATAAGGTTGCATATCAAGAAGGGGTTATGCATTTCGTCAGGCGCTAAAAACTGTTCACGCCTATTTTGACGGAACGGGTGGGCCGATTTTCATGAAATAAAATTTGTTGTCATTCTGGAGAGGTGGTACACCCTGCTCACACGGAAAATCTTGAAAAATGTCAGTCCTTCACTATTTAAAATCCATTAAAGCCTTAAAAATGTGGGTTTTCTTCTATTTGTGACGAAATGGCTTGGTCGATTTTCATGAAACAAAGTTTATTGGCATTCCGGTTGGCGAGCATGATTGGACAAAGCGAAAATCTTGAAAAATTTCAGTCCTTCACTGTTTAAAATCCATTAAAGGTTTAAAAATTCGGGTTTTTCCGTCCCCTCGCGGAATGGTTTGGCCGATTTTCTTCAAATAAAATCTAAGAACATTCCAGGGAAACGTGAATGATTGGGAGCACCGAAAATTCTTAAAAAGGTCGCGTATCAACCACTTTCTTATCTATGAAAGGCCAAAAACACAGTTTATTTCTTTTCATGACTGGACGTTTTGGCTGATTATCATCGAATTGACTTTGAATACGTCCTGAGAGGACAAAGATTATTGGTCAAAACATTTGAAAATGACATTCATTTTATATATTGTTGACCCAATCTGACCTTCAGTTGAGCGAAGTCAGGCATAATCTATGGCTAGATTTGGATATTGTAACAACGATATAACGGCATATCCAAAAGGGGTTATTGGCACTAACTTGACCTAGATCGAAGCGAGGCGTTCGTTCGTGACTGAAGCTCACGATAATCCACGATCAGTCTGGATATGGAAACAATATGCTGTTTTACCTCGGCGAACTGTTGACCGATTTTCGTCAAATAAATTTTACGGATATTCTGGAGAGGCTAAAAATTATAAAAAATTCACGTCTTCGCGACTTTTTTGTCTATTGGGCGCTTAAAATAATACGGGTTCTTTCTCTCCCTGACTGAACGGTTGGTATGATTTTGCTAAGTCCGATTTATTGACATTCTGTGGGGGCAAGAGTGACCGAACAAAGCGAGATTTTGAAAAAAAAATCTGTTCGCCAGTTGAAATCTAATAAGGATTGAACAATGTGGTTGCCTGTTTTCATGGCCGAACGGTTTGACTGATTTTCGGCCAGTTGAATCGAAATTCTTGATATTAAGGTATTTTTGTTGTATTCGGAAAAGTAAGAAATAAAAACCAATTGAAAAATGAAGAGCCCCAAACCTGACTCATGCCCGATATAAAGTTAAAAATAAATTCCGTGTCATGTCGATGTCAGGTTAGGGCGGTCAATGAAAAACAATTGAATTTTGAGTATTTCATATGTAGTTACATTTAAAAGAAACTTCACACACATTGTAATCGTCAGTCATACACACATACAATGGTCGCAGTATTTATGATAAAAATCATTTAGGATGCAACAATTGAATTGCATGTTGAGTTATTAATATAATATAATTAAGTTACAAGAGGGTAGCTAACATGGGGCAAGCTGGTTCCTCCACGTGGCACCCGGTTTTAAACATTACATTACGATTATAGGGGGAAGGTTGATTACGAAAGTTATGCCTCCCGGATACTGTAGTATATCGAAAAGTACTCGTGAACTACCGCCCGAACCTGACATGGACATGACACGGAATTTATTTTTAACTTTATATCGGGCATGAGTCAGGTTTGGGGCTCTTCATTTTTCAATTGGTTTTTTGTGATTAAGAATTTACAGAACAGATTTCTTATTAATTAAATACTTTATTTTACCAAACTTCCTCACAAACAAGGTTAAATTTCATCTTTATTCATCATTGCAAAAACAAGTCCAGCGGTAAAACTTTTGTCGTATAGATTTATCAACGATTGTACATGTTTGTGACTTATAGTACAACCCAATCCATACCACAAATTTAAGTTGTAGGGAATGCTGAATATGCAAAATGTAATCTGTCTAGGAAATGTATAATTTAAATTGCATCAAACTGCACTGACACATGTAATGCTCCCCTTACAAACCTGTTGCGTAAGTTATATCACGCAATTCATGGCCGAATTGCGCAATTAAAAATTAAGGATTATTGTTTATTGAATACAGTGCCTAATAATATTCAAAGTAGCAAGAAAAAAAGAAAAGCCGCAATAAATTGTTGACATGTGAGTTAGCCGCACAAATTTCATAAATGCGGTGGACCAATCTTCATACGAAAGACAGAACAATGTAGGTTGTATTGAGTAACATTAGGCAAAAGTGATTAAACTAAAAAAAACATGAAGCTTATTTCCAATTGAACGAAATGAAGAAAGAGAAATATACTAGGATTTATTTCAATATCCGATAAACTTGCCTGTAGCCCTTATTAGACAGCTGGTGCATACCTAAATCAAATTTATAGTCTGCTCGTAATAAATGGATAACAACGGTCGTGCAAGCAATACAATAATACACAATGATTGCGTTTGTTGTGTATGCACAAATTCTGAAGGTTTATCTGAACAAATTGTCTCATGTCTAGCAAGGGAATTGAATTTAAATTCGTGTACAAAGAAGTATTTATAACAGAGCAAAACAAGTCATTTGTTTTAACTCAGAAAAAGAAAATCTTTGAGATTAATCCAAGTTAAAAGATATACAAATTATTCCCCCAAACTGGACACAAACTAAATTCTCTATTGAAGTTGCTAATTTTGCAAATTTTGTTATCGTTAAATGAAATGTAATTTAACCTTCAAGTTTGCACACGTGGGATATTCTGGTTTTGCCGTGAAACAACATGAAACATATTGAAGCAATTCCTAAATTTTGTAATATTAAGGAATTGTACAATGTTTTATTAATAATGTATTATTCCAGTTAGTAAGTGATTAAAATTACATTCTACGAAAAACATACTCTAAAGCTGATGAAATAAATAAGTCATGTCGTACGGCTCTTCAACGCATCACTGCAAACTACAAGCTGGTGATATTTGTTTCGAATTGTTCAATCAATTAATCATGATCAAGTTACTTTATATTATATTCCTAAACCATTTTTGAAGATATTATACTGATGACGCATACCGCCAAATAATTTGTCTGCTCTCCATTAGCAGTTTGCAGCAGCAAACACTAGAATGCACTATAAATGGTGTAATGGAAGCAGCCATTTTATCAAGTAATTTGCATTGTAATTTCCAATTTGCATATAATAACTAAAAAGTGTACATAGATTGATCAACTAAAATGATTTCAACGTAGAATATTGGAATGTTATTGCATACATCAGCTTGTCATGTACAGAAGAGGACCATAGTTTTCGCTTTTCTAACCAATTTTCTAACCTAGCATAATATTTAATAGAATAAAGCCTTAACTTCTGAATAGCAACGCGCAATGATCACAATGGCGGTATTTTTGGTGCCTTTTGGAATGCGGTTACGCTGGTAGGTAATATCATATTACTAATATGCTGTCATACGGACACCTAAACAATGCAGTTGCGTTAGTAGTGTCCTCCACTTACTAGCTTTGTCGATTAATGTTCCTTACCTAACTGTCCCATTTTTACAAATAATGAAACATAACCTCTCATAAACACGATTCGCGAAAAGAATCTATGACTGAATTGAGTTTCCTCGTCTGCGCTTTTATGATATACGACGTACAAGCAAATCATTTCAAAACATTTACATTTCCGATTCTAAATAGATAATATATCTACCTAATTGCTTACGTAATTACATCTCCCGTCTTGTTCTAGCTATTCAAGCCATTCTTGTTTTTCTAAGAGTTGCATAAACATTGATTTCGATCACGTAATGGGAACACTGCAAATGAAAAAGATTGCAAAAAGTGTGCCACCGATATGCAACCAAGTTAAACAACTTACTTACAAATCATGCCCCGATTTACATGTATTCACCATCAAAAATCTGGATCAATCAATTATAATCCTTTCCTCGTCTATTTTTGTCAACCCGTTATTGTGCATAATGTAATTTGTAGTGCAGTAACTTCTACAAATAAAACAACTTATTATTAATTTTCGCCAGGAAGTATTTTTCGCATTTTGACGTCAGCATCCTAATCCCTACCGTGATTCTGTGAAAATTGCCAGAAGATATTTTTAATGGTAACTGGGCGCAGTTAGTTTGCATTGTCAGTTTCTTTACAGTCGGCCAATAATAATTGTAAAGTTAAAAAGAACACACACATTTAACAGATAACTGCCGAGCAAATCCCTTTCAAACTGTCTTTTCAACGGTCAGTGGTAACTTAATGAATTTATGTTTCCCCGCAATTGTAGAGTCGGTTTTCACTTTGATTTTAAGAACTAAATGGTCTCCCAAACACCTTTCAAGTCGGTTGATGATCTTGGAATCTGGGGAAGGTATGAACCAAGAATTGGTAACTCCCAGTCAATTATATACGGTATGCGCTTCTTGCCTGTACTTTCACAAATGTAAGCTTTACTATATGTATTTATGTATATGTATTGAGTCTTTAATGCTTATATGAAAAAATGTTCCAAATGCACGAGTCGAAGATGCATTTAATTGTTAAGTTTTGGCAAAGTAGACAGGTTTTATACGTGTCAGTTAAACAGTATTCTCAAAGATGGCTCTTTCTGCGAACCTTCAGAAGGAACGACAACTTACTTAATTCGACAGCATTGTGTAGGTGTTATTCTAGCCGTTATTTAAGTAATCCTCGGAGGAATATGACAATGAGCGGGAACAAGAAACTCAAACTCTCAAGTTTCTGCAAACTTAATGTAGACAAAATATTTGTTATTCAATTGGTTTCCAACACTACCATTGTAAACGTCATGTTTAAGGACATCTGATGCTCCGCTCATCATAAATGAACGAGCGGCGTGAAAACTGTACCTTGAAAATGTGTATTGTCCATAACTAATTTTTTGAGATTTTGTAATTCTAATATCTTTATAATAGGAGCTGCTGATTAAAACGACTTATTACTCGGTTAAATGTTAGTCTTTTCTGAATATCTACGCTCACACATAATATTGGGAAAATGGAAATGAACCAATTTTCGCTTAATTACCTATTATGCTAAAATGTATTGTCTGAAATTATCCCTTGCTACATATATTTTGAAAATTTTCAAAGGTTAAAGTGTAAGTCGAATTGATCAGATTCTTACTTTCGAATTTACTGTAGAATGTGTGTTCTTCCCGCTGACGTGATATAATTCTAGTTTACTTTTATAAAGCTTCACAGGACACAGCCAAGTTGGAAGTATATATTACAAAATGATTCATGAGGTGGAACTGCAATGGAATTTGTGAAAAATCAATGAGAAATGAATTGTATAGATGTTAGATAAATCGAGTACTTCTAGGTTGTTTGCATGTGTGCATATATGTTTGCATGTAATAATTAAATATTGTGTACTAGGAGTGTGATCTATGGCTCAAATCTTTCACTTCCATCGTTGTATAGGAAACCCACAGCAAGTTTTAACATACTTTACAAAATTCCTTTTGGTTAATGGTTATCTAGTCGTGTTTTGGGTTAACCTGTAAGTAGCGATTAGTAAACGAAATGAAGTTACATTTTTCTTGATATAGATATATGCAACAACCTCCAATAATTGTGACCTACCTTGATTATTTAATACAATGCCGGCAAAATTATCCCTTCGTCGCCAAAACAAGTTGGGATTCGGTGGCGGTAGCATTATGCTATTAATCTCCAAAATCGATTGAAAATTAAAAATTCTGTGCATGTATAAAATTAACGTGTAATTGGGTACCTCTGAAAATTACATGTTGGCGCCGTGGTCACCAGCGAAGGAGGAGAGTGCTGAAACTTGGTAATTAACGGTTTCATGTTAGCCCCTATCTGGGGGGAAAATATGAATGAAATCGAAGAGATGAAAATTTTAGGGGGGTCAATCAGCTTTAACGATGCTCATAGTAATATATGAATTAGGGTTATCAGCATGATGTGTTCAGCACCTATCCAATTTAAAGATTCTCCTGTTAGAGATATACCTAAAAACTATATTTCAAATTACATGCGCCTGTTAGTAATTAATTTGTCGAAACTTCTCTGAAAACCCGAAGAGAGCGATGCGACGCGACTTAATGCATGCCATTTTAAATTACTACATTACGCTTTTAATGTATATTTAATAGAACACTCGCATAAGATAGATTTAAATACTTTTGGTTACCTACTTTCCTATAATTGTAATGTGAAATGCCTGACTTCAATGTGAAATCAATGAAAATATATCTTTAAGTTTTAATTAATATTACCCGAGCAACTATACGCTATAGAATGAATACGACGGGGTCCTAACATATCTAGTTAGAATGAATGGCAAAATGATAAACCATTTGCACGCAGAATATTTCAAACTAAGAACATAATGGGCTCAAAAAGTATTATTTTTACAATGTTTTGAGGAGCTGCAGTGTAAGAAAAGTAGAATTATTTAGAGTCTACATTGCAGAATGTAGAGTTCTTTCAATACACCGATTATTTAACGCTTCATTTCTTTCACTCATCATTTCATATTTCAAAGATATCAGCACAATCTCACTATTTCCAAACGCATCCCACCAAATTAAATGTGACGATAATCTTTGACTAAAATAATTTTCTCATGTTGCCAATCAAATTTTAGTGATGTCAAAATGCAAAACGCCTCTTGATTTATTTAAGTTGATAGGTCGTTACTACTCTTTGTTGATTTTACCCTCATACTTAAAAATAAACGAATAGCTTATATAATGTCAAATATTCAAAAATTCCATTTTATCAAAAACGATAACGGAGAGTATCCTTGTTCCGCGGTAAAAGTATATTGTACTCAGGTGAAAAACTGACCCAAAAAGATTTTTTACTTTTACTTCTCTAGAAATTGAACAAAATTCAACGGCAACGTTTCTATTGCCAAAATCTCTTTGCTTACATTCTTGAGTACGTAAGCGACTGACATGATGTAATGCAGAAGGGAGGTTACAGAGTCCACAGTTACCAATTCCCATAATGGTCAAGATTGTTGAAGTCACTTTCAACGCTGCGATTGCACAACACAATCCGTTGCATTCACCTGATGCGAAGAATTTTAACCTCGCATCAATAACAATAATCCTTTACTTTGTCTCTTTATTTCCTTTAATAATGAAGCATGAGTTCATGCTTGTAATATCGGTTGTCAAAATCATGAACCATTTGAACATCGCCATAATGGATATGCTTGAAAATGAGAGTTATTCCCAAGTACTCCGTTTTCAGCACACGAGATATTTGAACTGTTGTGATAATTTATTAGAAAGAAGGAGTTTTTGCAGGAATGTATGCAGTTTAATTCTCATTCTTGCAGTGTTCAAAATAACCTTCAAAAAATTTGATAAAGTGCTCCAGTGTACTCTAATTGGGAGTTTCGCAATCAAGGATGATTAGGTAAACGGCAATTGTAATTTTTAACGCAATCACATGTGATGAGCTTTTAATACACTTTTGTATCCTTTAAACGACAATAAGCATAAATGCAGATTCAACGTGATTTAATCCTTTCATAGATAAAATGGGCCTCTGAGTCTACATATTGTGTAGTTCAAATAAAAGTATATAGATTCTAACTTTCTAATAGGCTTAATAATTCAATTAACTGTGTCCCTCGAACGGCATTAAAATATTATAATGTTATCATGTCGTTCAACCTTAAATTATTGGTGCAAATAAATGCACTGATCTAACGAATGATTCCTACATTGAGATAAACGAAATGTTTCGAAAGTATATCTACAATATGGTTGCACTGGGCACATAGTAATTGCATACACCATTTGAAAGTCGAAGAAAGAACCCATATGCAAATTTTGTCTCCATTTTATTTTGCACGCTTGTACGTCAACTTGTTTGTACGTTTGTCGTTTGTCCACGAATGAAATTTTCCAATTCAAAGAATTCAGCTAACATCAATTTCTGGTAATGCCGCCACTGCATCTGTGAAGTAATTTACTTAATTGTGAGTATTGTTTTTTCGAAGGCCGTCAAACTTAGACTGGAATTAATTTCTTTGATTGGTGGAGTGTGAATATATATGAAGTTATATTAATTATAGTGTTAGCACTTTGTGTAATTAAGCAATATTGAGGTATCCTCCCAGTAAAATATAGCATAATTTTACAGCGAACTTCCTACTTACTCACTCTTTTCAATTACTATTCTTTCCACTAATAATTACAATACAAAATAAACATGGTGCACATTTTCATGCGGTGGATTACCTACAACTACGCCAGAAAGCCCGATACAACTGACCAATTCAAAACCACCTAATACACAAGAAAAAATTATCAACCTCGTGTTGTTAGTGGAAAGTGGTTGAAATATACAATTACGTTTTAAGCATACACATCAGTGCTCTTGTATTGCATCGGGCAGGGAAATAAATAAAATTATATTTTTAATACGAAACACAAAGCAACACGATCAAATAAATAAAATTCTTTACGTATCCCAATCTGGTCTAATGAAATGGAGATAAAACATGTGTATGATCAACATCTCTTACCAGTCGTAATTGTGAATCTTCAGTTTTAAAATGGTTATACAATCAATAACAGTCAATAGAAGCGACAGGATAATTATAAGGAAGTAGTAACATGCTGATATTGCAGTAATCACTTGCAATGAAAAAATGAAAAGAAAAGTGATTTCCTTTCGTATCAAAGCAGCGTAATCCCTCCATATCGATTATATATGATGAGGCGACGAAATTTATTAAGGATATATACGTCCAGAGGAACCTTTGTATAGAAACCTTAACTGGATCGGGATGCCATTTTTCTCACAGATTCTGTAATCATTTGGTGCTCACCTTCATCTATTGTCTTTCCAAGTATGATATTGATGGCGTAGTTGAGGGGATCTAAGTATTTAAAATTTAAAAATTTACAAACATTAGAAATCATTTTTAGCACAACTCCAAGGTGCAACATTTGATTTACATTAAATTCTGCGTATGATACATCATGAATCGTGCCGAAGCCTGTGTTCCCAACCAGCTGAGACACCAACAAGAGCTACTACCAAGAGCCTACCTGCTCGAAACCACCTTAATCTGTCCCCACACAGTACCCGGGTGAATCCTGACAGCTAATATTTGGTACATATTGCTATCCCGTGGTGGTCTATCTAGAAATACAAAAAGACTTTAAACTGAAGCAAGTCGGGTTTTTGTGTAGTACCGCACATTATACTTATTCTATATCATAAGACATTTGTAAGCTTGCTTCTGAAGGAAAGCGACTCACAAATAAATTGATGGCTGCATTCATTCGATCTGTTAAGAATTATTTTCCTTATACTCGTTTTTTACTATTCTCAACTGGGTACATTTATAATTAGTTGTCAATAAAATAAAAATTCCCATTAATTTACGTAAAACGTGCTTCGTGGAAAAACTGATCGCTTCAAGATGTGAAGATCAAGTCTTGGGCAAAATTATTATGAATAACTGCACTCTGCACAACCAACACCACAGACAATTGCCGAGTTATGGACCTATGTTAATTTTAATACTTCCAGTCGCCATGGCGACCACGAATGGCGACTAACCTACGCAAAACTTATTACCCAAGATTCTCTTAAATTTTTAAAGCCAACCGCCAATCAGCCTACCATTTGTTGATTCGTCATATACTAGCACCTTATTTGCGTGGGAAACTATAGAATCCAGGATAACGTGTGCCGTTTATTCTCCTAAATTCATGCAGAACTTTTCCAAAATTCGGTATGGTGAGAAACGTAGATGAATCGGATGTTGCCATACGATAATCTCGATATTTAAATGGTGCTTGCAATTGAGCACGCAATATCTAATATAATCGATGATTGCTACGTAGACTATGCGAAATCGATATACCTAATCCAATTCAAACAAGACATTGAGTTTTTTACCGGAATTGCGCATTTTCGAAACATAGAGCAATAAACCTGCAGAGCTAGCAGGACGTAGCTAGATGGCGAAGCAACGATTTTGCTGTTATAGTTTCATTATCAACACAAATATAAAACAGCAATTTTCCATTAAACCGTTAGGATTTTTCAAAATCTGCTGTCATATTCGGTGGTTTGGTGAGAAAACGCAATATATTCATGTGCCACACATGTATATTGTTATGTTGACATTTTGAAATCGTAACGGTTTTAACGGTCACCGTTAGTCATTGCTGCTGAAATTCAGTATTCATAGTTCCATAGTGCTAGGTTGTTGCGTGACGATAACAGATTTAAAATATTCTATGTAGTTGTGCTTCTAATCATCAAGAGTTTTCAAAACGGCCAGTTTCCTGAAAACCGTTAGGATTTTTCAAAATCTGCTGTCATATTCAGTGGTTTGGTGAGAAAACGCACTATATTCATGTGCCATACATGTATGTTATTATGTTGACATTTTGAAATCGTAACGGTTTTTAACGGTTACCGTTAGCCGATCACTTTCAAAATCACTAGTGAAGGAGCATAGGCCATGGGCTATCGATTCTTGAAAACCGTATTCAAAAATTCGAAACCGTTCTCAAGTTATCGCATGGACGGACAGACGGACAGACGGACGGACAGACGGACGGACAGACGGACAACATGAAGTTAATAGATGGCTTCGCCATCTAATAATAAACCTGCAGAGCTAGCAGGGCGTAGCTAGATGGCGAAGCAACGGTTTTGTTTCTATTAAGTTTCAGCAAAATGCAAAAAAGCCATTTTCCATTAAACCGTTAGGATTTTTCAAAATCTGCTGTCATATTCGGTGGTTTGGTGAGAAAACGCACTATATTCATGTGCCACACATGTATATTGTTATGTTGACATTTTAAAATCTTAACGGTTTTTAACGGTCACCGATAGTCGTTGCTGCTGAAATTCAGTATTCATAGTTCCATAGTGCTAGTTTGTTTGGTGACGATAACATATTTAGAATATTCTATATAGTTTTGTTTCTAATCATCAAAAGTTTTTAAAATAGCCATTTTACAGAAACCGTTAGGATTTTTCAAAATCTGTTGTCATATTCAGTGGTTTGGTGAGAAAACGCACCATATTCATGTGCCACACATGTATGTTATTATGTTGACATTTTGAAATCGTAACGGTTTTTAACGGTTACCGTTAGCCGATCACTTTCAAAATCACTAGTGAAGGAGCATAGACCATGGGCTATCGATTGTTGAAAACCGTATTCAAAAATTCGCAACCGTTCTCAAGTTATCGCATGGACGGACAGACGGACAGACGGACAACATTGTGGCGGGTTTGTTTAAGTTGTATTTGGCATGCAATGCAACAACGAGAATGTTCTTGTTGCATTGCCGTGTATTGTGTATTGTGCGTGTGTCTGCCTGGCAGTCTGAGAAGAGCAGCAGACTCATTCTTGTCTTGTCGGTCGAGAGTCGTGGTCGTGTCTTGTTGAACGACTGATGATGTTAATTTAATAAAGTCCATAGTTAATTGATAATTAACCATTCGTCAAGTAGTGCTCATTGATTAAATAGATTGTAGTTTATCTGGAGCATAAACTAGCATCGTGTTATTAGACAGAACAATAACATTACAAACATGAAATTAATAGATGGCTTCGCCATCTAATAATAATTACAGAAAAAATGATGTGTAAGGCATAGACAGAAATACTCTGTGCAACGTTACAAACCATAAAATATAATTACAGCAAATGTCAATGCATAGTACAAAATCTACGGTGTACATTTTTAGGAACCATCACTATGGATAAAATTTAAAAATACATAGATGCAAATTGATTGCGCTTCAAGAGAACAACCTTTATTCATTCATAGATTTTACTTGAGTGATGATTCCGAAATTTATCAAGATCGTGCGACTACGGTAACCCGTCACTTGTGCCAAGGAAATTCACTATCAAACATCCCAACAATTGTTACCTCTTTTATGAGACAGTTGGTAGCGTTTAGACTTAAAAATATGCATTTTAAACCACGACATGACGGTGATTCACAATATTAATGCAAAATTAATTCATTGCATTTTAATGAATAATATTATGGAGTGGATTAGAAAATAATACTCTATAATACTATAATTAGATAATCCTTAATCGTGATTAACAGCACGTATAAACGTATTTCATAATCACAGGACTACACAAGCACGATGACCATACAAACCTTTATAAACTTTAATGGTCATAGAAGCCATGCTGGCGCCGAATGGCGTCTAATCCGAACCAATGATAATGTACGATGCATATCCCAACTTTCCATCAGTTTCAAAAGTACAACAGCCGATGGGCCCACGAGTTATTGCAGCATCAGATTTTCTACAAAATTGAAATTGATGGCGTAGCACTTTCAGTAATACAAACTGCAGATTGTTAATATTTAATATGCTTCTGTGGTGTTACTAATATTACTCACAAAATAGTACATTGCAACAAAGTTTTCTTGAAAAATACAAGATTTGCTCAATTTACACGTCGTAAAGAGCTACAATTGATTTCAAGTTCTCCCTACTGGCTAAAAGATGCAAATGCTGTAGGGATTGATATGTTCGACTTTTTAAAAATAATCTTATATTTAATTAAGCAAACACTAAACTAAACAGTGAGATTATTGGAATAGTGTGAATCCCTGCAATGTTACTAACAATATGGGCACATATCGATTATCACATCGCATCTTGCCATAAGTGAAGCCATTTTTATTGCAAGCTAATTTAACAATCTACCATCGGCATACTTTCCGAATTTATTTGTTTAAACTTCCGCATATCTGAATCACATCATTTAATATTGAAATTAAGTAATATAGTTCTAGTCCCATTTCCAATGGTAGAAGGGAAAACCTAAACATTAAAATTATTTTTAAATGGGATCTATCGAATGCGCCGGAAAATGTGATTTATGCTTATCAAGCGTTTAGAAGAATGTGATGTATAATGCTCAAACGTGATGCTAATGTAACAGAACAGTTCATAATCACAGGTTCAATTTGAATTTAATTTGAAAACCAACTTGACATTTATTCTTATGAAAGCTTAAACCTCCATGAACACTTGTCCTTGAACGGAATTTGCCACATTTGATTGCGTTAACCCTGATTTAAATTTCCTCTACGCTACCAAGAATTACATATCTGCGACGGCGTGGTACATAAAAATTACGGGATTCGGGTGCGGCCTAGAATTACACGCCGGACAATCCTAACCCGGGTATGTGTGCAGTCGAACATTTTTTGGTCGGACCATTCCTCTTCCGGACTTGAATTACATGAAAATATTTCCATGTGCATATTTTCCATTGATGCAAATTGTTTTCATTTTCCACTTTGCATATTTGAATACAACATACTAATGAGAAGTAGAAGGACACAGCTGGTGTTAATGACATAATATTTTTTTGCTAATCCATATCTCCTTATGTAATTCCCCTTTTCACATACCTTCAACAATCGTTTCAAGTCGTTTTTTGTTTCCTTGCAACTATTATTCACAGCGGTTTGAATAGAATTAAATATGACATTACAGGAAATGCGTAACAAGAAAGTCTGAATTTCCAGCTGCAAGTTTCAATTCAAAAAAGTTATTTTAACTAACGTAACGCATTTTCGATACACAGTCGCACACACAATCAGTTTTGGGAGATCATGTGGTAGTTGGGATCTGGTTTCCACTCGCACTTCATAGCCAATCCTTTCTAATTGCAAATATTTCCCTGCGAAAGGACCAAATGACAAGTCAATCTGGGCTATATGTGCTTGTTGAATAATGTGTTAAGATTCTCTTAATCTGCAGGTGGTCAAACGTGCAATTGTGACGATATCCGTTGCGAATGGCGTCAAACCTTGCAATGCTAATAGAATGTACGAGACGGTCTTCGTACATTGTGGACAAATTAAACTTTTCTGAACTGAATTAAGATAATTCATGATAAATACAAAGAGCTTTGCAATTGGATTGACTGGAAATGTTAATTACATGCATTCAATACCTAGTTGACATGCAGGACAATATCTAAAAAATAGGTTTATGCTTCTGTACATTTGTGGGTTTAGAATAATACATTTTAGTATCATAAGGAATATCAAAAGTATCATAACCAAAATTAACTACGCAATTATAAGAATGTCTACTAAATTCTTTAACTTATCATCAAAAGTGCTTATGTATATTTTCGTCGTATATTCTGAAGGTGATATATCTAAACCAAGATAACGATTAACTATGAAAAACCGCAGATATAAACTTCCTTCCTTACATCACATTGAAATCACCTTCCTGTTAATTAAACGTTGTCCACAACTCAAATTCATTTTATGTCGCCTAGCTTCATACAATGCGCAAATTGTAAACTCTCCAGTAGCGAAATTAACGTAACGCAATCAAAAACTGGATCAGTATCAGCGTATAGAAACAATACATTATTTGTATATGTGCAATAGCTTTAAGCAAACTACATGACAGATACACCACTTCATTCATAAAATTATTTTACAACTTGTTGCCCATATCATTGAAAACTATAAGAACAAACTTGTTGTCCCGACAAAACGGTAATGTATAAAGTATGTAAAAACAGATATTTAAATGCACAAAATGCAGTACAATTTAACTAAACCCCATCGGAATTTAACGAGGAAATTCAACATTAAATGCCTAGCATCAGCATCATATCAACTCCCACAAACCACTTGGGATACCATAAACCTGATGCATTATTTAATGGCACAAATGACAAGTTTAAACACGTTGACGTCAAACTCCACAAACCTAATAATACTATTGCATTGAACCATAATATAAATAAAGAAAATATTGTTTTAAATTCCACATGATGACATAACTGGAAAAATCATTTCATTCGCTTTAGCACAGGCTTTAAAAATCTTCCCAACTTACTAAATTTGGCTGCATCATTAATTTACCCCACTTTTGCCATTTGGAACACGTGTCTACTACAACAGAAATGTTTAGCGTATCTCAATTAAACATCTCACAAGCCAACATCACGATCCATATAGATATTAAACAGGTTTTTACGACGATATCCGCATCGCAGTCCCAAACATATATTTTTTGCTAGTAAGTGCATTGCCGGCCTATTCATGCTTGGCTGTATGAAGTATGGATTATTTTGCAAGTAGTGTGACTCTCTTCCACAGGCTGCTGGTGTTCAGAAGCACAGCCTTAAGCACGTCTGACCGATATTCCAAAATCCAAACACGAACTCGAGTAAAATTCAGAGTCAAGCAGAGAAATTACGGTGTGATTCTTTTCTCGGTGTAGACTGCTGCAAACTTTTGTTGCGGTACAGTTTCCGAAGACAGATACAAGAATGCATGCGAAAGCAAATAATAAGCAACAAACATGGTTAAATTTTGATTACAGGATAAAAAGTTTATTCATAACCAAGATATTCATTTGAAACATAGTGTCGCTGGATTGCGGGGTCCGTATGCCAATTAGCTCCAGAACCAAGTAAAAACTGTTTACTACTGGGTAATTAGGCTTGTCATGTTTGCTATGTCGATGCTGTCAAGAGTGTAGTTCACTATGATTTACATTTTACTGAGCTGAATCCGTAGCCGTGTTATCTGTCAGCTTACGATATCTCATAAGAGAGATCATTTAAATCATATCAAATGCAAATTATGTCTCTTCACCTTAAATAGTGAGAAATGTCTGCCAATGAATATGAAGAGAGTAGAATTTCATTATACTGCAGAAGAGAAGAGAGAGTTTTTTGTATTTACAACTGCATACAAATTAATGAAATACGAAATACATGCAACGTGTCAGTCGGAATACACTTGCATCCTCTTGTTTACATTGCAATGATGAATATTTGATTGCAGCTTCAGTGAACGTTGGACTCGAGTTGACTCGGTCAATTTTTAGGACGATAAGCACGATACTGAATTCCATTTATGTAAATCCGTGATTATGACCTTGATCAACTGCGAGTTTTAAAACAACAGAATTTTGTGATTCTGGTTTAGTCAGACAATACAACGGAGCCATGATTTCTACATTTTACTTTTAGATAGTGTCCTTTAAACAAACATTTCCCGAGAATCTGTCCTTTATTTTGTCTTTACAATTACATTAACTTACAAAAACTGATAGTTTGACAGCATGATGTAACTCTCCCCCATGTAGTCCACCGATTCCCAAATACATAAAAGACTCCGTATTATATCAAATATTATCATTTCCCATTTTTAACTTTGTGAATATATTTTTGTTGATTATCCAAATAGACCTTGAGAATATAATGCAGCCAGACTGTGAGAGTATAAAGTCGACTGGCTCTAGAACTTGTCTCGAGATTTTAAAAGAGTAC
This sequence comes from Sinella curviseta, assembly GCA_004115045.4. NCBI lineage: Eukaryota > Metazoa > Arthropoda > Collembola > Entomobryomorpha > Entomobryidae > Sinella > Sinella curviseta. The sequence continues at coordinate 8,565,414 of CM023201.3, read as the reverse complement.
TCAGATCGGGGAATATGTCATCATTAAGATTGAGGATGCTTATTTCTGAAACAATGCATATGTCATTACCTCTACATACAAATTGTACATGTAAAAATATCGTGATGATGCATGCAACTCAATTTGCAATAACAATTCAAGACCGTTGTCAGATGTAAATTGTCTAACTTTGCACGGAAGGTTTCATCATGCATCCCTTCTTGTTTTGTCACCACTTCAGGAATTAAACTGAAACGGACAAATACATGATAACTAAATATGTATATTTTGGTAGGATTGACAATGCTACCTGTAGGAGGAAATGGATTGATTCCTCAGCATTATGAAAATGTGACCTAAAAGTTATTATGGTTCAATGGGACCAAATTACCTATCCGATATTTCATCCAGTGAACGTCTACTAAGTTGCTGTGAAGATTGCAGATTCGTGACAAAACTTTTAAATTCAATTGGATCGAACGTAAGCAATAAAGAGTGACAACGGTAAACAGCTATTGGCTTATGATACGAGGATACGGTAGAGTATGATGCCAACAAATGTACAGAAAAATTGTTGCGATGTAATTATACTTTCAATGTCGGTTACAATTACAAAGGATTCTAAAAATGAAAGTATTTCTAGAAATACTTTAATTTTTAATGCAGTTATTCAGCTCCCTTATTCATTGGCGATAATGTATATTGTTTCCAGTTACCAAGCTTCTCAACTAATGTACACAATGGTTAACTGACAAATCAACTGCCTCCTTCAGAAATATTGAAATACAACAAATTTCTCATGGCTAGGTGCTTTCTATTTTTTGTTTCTTTTATGAACATTTTATGAACACAGTAGTAGGAAGGTTTATATGTGGTTTGACGGCCATGCATGCTTTCTATGATTGTAACTTCGTTCCAATTCATTTCATAATTAGACTACCTTGCCAATATTATGAATCTTGTGTGCGATTTTTTTACATACTGCTAAAACCAACTATATTAAGTGAATACTACAACCAATCCGTAGATCTGACCTGCATTCATTTATTTGTGTTAAAGCAAGAAGAACTACTTGTCTGGCGTGAAATGTATACGAACGAAATAGCAACATACTTTTGAAATTCGTTTGTAACGACAACGAATTTTCCGATTAGCAAGTTCTGTCAAAAACAGGTAATCAACGACAGGGATGGTAGTAGTTGGCAAATTTTTTTACTAAACGCTGTATGCCAACGCTGTTATAACGGATATTATGTTATTGCAACAGCTAAAACAGTTATTATTGCAGTAGTTAAATTGAAAGTGAACTAGGAAGGAGTTATTGAGACCACGAGCTCACGTAAATAATAAACGTATCTCCTGATATAGTCGATGTCTTATGATAAGACATATTCAATCCGATGTACTCAATGCCGAGCATATTTCGAAATATTTGATACTAGTTCCCATTTAAGAATCGCACAGATTATAAATGCTGCTCAGACAACCGAAAATGTACCCAATATGCAGATGTGCTGACTTGTGACCAACTAGCTTACGACCGGCAACACAAAATTGATTTAGGAAAGCAGTTAGTTGCATCAAGTACTCAACTATACTCTTATTAAAATCTTTTGTACCTATGTACACTGAAAGTATCAAGACAAAGCAGTTGTAACAAGTAAAGAAATTAGTAAAATGTGGTGCGAAGAACACTTATGTGTGCACTCCATGTTGTTCCTGTGTTGCATGTTAAGGAAATGGATGACTAGATACGTGGACACCTTTAATTGAATTAAAGCTTTCCTTTCTTCTGGAATGATTAAATTTCTGAAATTAATAAGTGAACGGAGCAAATGAATTCCTCAGTAAAACGTACTGCACCGGACAGATTTGAATCTTTTGTCATTACCTGAAACTTGAAACAGTTTCAATAAAACTACGTATTAACAAAGTAAACCAGACAAATAGAATGTGTTCCACAAATACTAATTCACCGTCAAATCTGTTAGTATTCATGACGTCGTTATTCTACTTTCTGGGCAACTGGATATTAAATATACAGGCAGATCGCTGCACTGTCGCCGTATCGCTATCATATATAGCGTAATAGATACGATGGTTCTTTGCTGGCTGTTGTTTCGGAAAGTTCCGTGAACAAATTTTTGTCGTTCGGCAACGTTTTATATTCAACCAGGAGTTTTATTCAATTGCAGGAATTTTGGACTTTCATGAATACTGGTTGGCGCATCAAAGTGTCTCTTTGTTGCAACTAAGAAAAGTTAAAACTGTAATTTTACGAGCTTATTAATTTGGAGACACAACTTATGAAACAAAGTTGTGATAATGGTCGCAAGCATGTCTGTGATCGTCACGTCATTGCAATTGCTAACACTAGAAAATCTAATACTTCGAACTAATGAACGACGAAATATTTTTCTCAAGGAGTCCGTTGTTAGTTGTGATACTCGTGGAATTCCTTGGTTGATGCTTATTTTCACGGGATGTGCTACAACGTGTACAGGTTAAGTCACTTTTCTAGTAGCTTCAACACCTTGCATAAGGTTATATATTACGGAACACATTGTTGCGAAAGAGGAACCAACCACGCATTCTTGTCCTGAATCATTGTAGTCACAGGGTGATAAGACAATATATTCACATACTACTTCTATGATCCTCCGGAGAGATTCTCACTAGCACAGTTAGCATTTTGGTTTATTACATATGTTAGTGGTCCTCTAATAAAGGAAATAATATGGCCGAGCATGAACATTCTTATGTTAACAATGCAGCACTTTGTAAATATGAAACAACTTAATGGGCCAAACTCTGATTCCTGAACTTGAGCCGTTGGACCGTCGTGCGATATAAAAACAGACATATGCTCTATTATTCACAGCACAGGTCGTCGCGGTCTTCATTTAATATGTAATGTGAGGGTGGAGTGAATGCATGAAATAATACGCACACATGATGCGATAATTGTTGATCACATTTGAACATTGACAAAAGTATCCTATAAAGCCTGAATGAAATGCATACACCCATATTTAATTCAAATTAAATACGCAAAATAATGCACAGCATGCGTCTTTGCGAGGCATAAATTGAAATAAAAGATTCTTGCTCATGTAATATATTAACATTCAAGTTTAAATTCATTGCGTTGCCACGGTTTCATTTGGAATTTGTGTAAAATGTGTGACTGTGAGAAAAACTTTATTAGGTGGATTGTTTGTAGTTAGATCCAATTAGCTACAATGTCGCAATGTTCACCCTATACATACTGACTTCCCTACGTGTACATAAATCGCTACAATGCAAGGTTTGCATACGCACACACCTTTATGAAACATGGCTACTTCGCACAAGCATTTTAATTTGTGGAATTAACGATTTTTAAATTCTAGTTTTGCAAAGTATCTAACTGTACCTCGACGAACCCTAACTTAAGATATATTTTCCTACCATTGATTTGGATACATGATACAACTGCGGCATACTAAGGCAACTCTTGAAGGTCCTGATGAAATGCAGAAGCTGGAAGAAATGTGAAAGTAGTAGAATTAATCATAAAATATTTGCTGCAATAACCGCAGGACCGTTTCTTTAACTACGAAATTTTTCGCCATGCGAAATAACTGCAATATAGATGCCGTATAGGCTATACGGTATAGCTGCACATTGACTTCTAGTAAATACAGGTGGATTAAATACAAAATCATTCTAAGTATTAATCAATACTAATTGCTTTCAGATAAATGTTATTCATCAACGTTATTATCAATAACATAGTCATTATTATCACAAAATAGACGTCCGTCTTGAAAATCTATATCTTAAATGCCAAGTAAACAGCTTGCGAACAATTATGAAATAATACCTATAATCGGAATTTGAATAGCCGAAACTGTACCTCCGAAATACAATTAATTGATGAATTCCTTCGACAACAGCCTATGATAAACTTATAATATTTTATTTAACTATCAATCACAGAGAAATTTTATTTGTCAGTCCGGCCAATTATTTTAGTGTAGTGATCCCACGTCGCCAATGCGTTGTTGTTGTCAACTGAAAGTAATTCACTACTAAGGTTGTTGGCAGTTTTTAACACGGGTTGCAGTAGCATTGAATTGAAGGACGTCAAAATGTTTGACATCTTGTACTGTAATCTCGTTCTTCACATTAGGTAAGCAAAATTAACAAAAGATATACATAATCTGTATACATAATATTCATAATATATAATGCATGAATGTTTTTTTTTCTGCTATGACAATGATTAAAACGAGGCCATCATAAATTATATTTAGTTTTCATATTATGGCTCGTTTTAAACATAAGACTTAACTTATCCCAAGGGTAATTATACGCAACTGGTGAAAGGTTTGGCAATTGTAAAATAGTGCTAGTCAAGTCCCGTAGGGAACAGAATACTTTTGGAGTGTAGATTTGCTGCATTGTAATGTTTTAGAGCTTAAAATTCTATGTACGTTCGTTGGGTATTACATTGTACAGTGAACCTTTTCGGAATTTCCATCGGATTTACGAGCGACATTAATGCTTATTACCTACATGAATTATAGTACAACCTTTTAGTCACTAGTAAGCTTCACAGTGAATTAATATTTACTGTTGATCAGTTATAAACGCGTGGACATAACTGCTTCATGGCGGAACCAATAAATTCAACTATCTTTGTTTAACCCACTCTACGTCCTGTTTTACCTTTGTCCACTCTTTCAGAATAACAAAACGCATTTGTGTAATTAATTTTACTTTACACCAATTCCTACGTTAACGCCATTTGCAGTGCTGTCCTACGGATGCATACATTTTGCAAATTGTAAATTACAGCCATGTTATGATATCAGCCACAGTTAGATTTTGTCCATTTTAATATCCATACGTTTAAAGGACGGCATGATTTCTTCTAATAAACTTTACCTATTCCCATGGCACAGAAATGTTTTGTTGCATGAACACTCATTCTGAGATTAAGCTTTGCTACAGCGGTGTAGAGCAGTATTTCGACGAAGCTGAGTTTAATTTATTCTAATGTTCATTCAGTTTGCGAATGAGTATTTACAACTTTTGATGAGTAACCAAAAGTAGTAACTCTACAGTAATTTTAGTGAAATCTAGAACATCAAAAATGGATTAGCATGACATTGAACCCGTTCGGCATTATATTCCATATCCATGAATTGTCCTTGTTAAAGGAATTCATTACGAAGAATATATAGCTGATATTAAATAAAGGTGTTTTGCATTTGACAAGCAATGACGAACATCACCTCTGTTTATCCAAGTAAATTTACTCGACTTCAGTGAACATTTACTTACTATTACATGAAAGACCGATCTTTCTAATCTGTTTCAAAGTAAAAGGAATTAACCTTTACGTTCACAGTTTACGACGTCACGCTTGCGTACGCAATGCAGAAGCCAAGATACGTTTCGTTCGGTATTGAATTGATTATGTGTATAAATTTTTCATTTTAAAAGAGCAGATAATTTACAAGCCATGATATCAGACATTCGAAAAGTAATATGATAGGCATATAAAAATAATGATGAATTCGTTACGCTCATTGCTTATAAAAAATTTCCCCATCGAATAATTTCGTAAAAAAATAAACAGTAAATATACTAAGCGTTCCAGACATGCTTCGTACTTGTCCTAGGCAAGTGTGATCAAAAACAATAAACTTTTAGTCAATTTGATTTTTTAAAGAATGATACGACAAAACCTATACTCCTTGTTTTAACTCTACGCTATGTACATTCAGCGGTTTTCATTATTATCATCAACGAGACCTTAAGAACATTCCCTAGAAGCATTGCTACGCACTATATTCACTTATTGCCACATTTCAACTCTGTTGGTACTATCTATAACGGCATGAATTACCGTTCTCGGGCAGACCTGTCACTTCAGAAACAGCTAAACCATTAGTGGACATACTAGAGTTGAAGTAACGTAAATTGTAGGATAAATTTATGCAATGATTACGAAAGAATTGAATTGAAGTCTCAATATATCGTTGTGGAATCCCATGTCGTTGCCTACAATTCTTCAGTGATCTATGTCCGATTATTTACTAAGGTAACACATATGTATACAGTAAGATAATGATTCTTTAAGGATTGATGTAACAAACTTGAAAATCACCACTAAAGTGCAGTATTCAGCATAGATCCCAAAATACTGTATTTAAACGTCTGCTATGTAGAATTGGGTGTCGATCTTTTTAATAAATAATACAGGTTTTGGGCACTGAAACAGGGGTACTTTGGATTGTCAATATTTGGGATCAATTAACTTTGAAAGAAGTATTTCAATGATTCTTTTAAAAAAATACCCATCTCTCTTTGCAAGACTTTGCACACGTGTGACATGTGTGTCACGGACACGTGCTAATTGGCTTAAATACATTATTCGTCCGGGCCATAATGAGTTGCAATCAGCGTTATAGCTTAGCCTTCTGTGCTACACCTATTACTCAATATTTAACTATCAACCTAGTAGCAAACTTGACAGCTAGAGTCAGAGCAGTTCGCGACTGGAAACGCGATGGAGGCAGTTTTCTTGTCGGAATCGTTTTGCATGAAACAAAAAAGTGTAAATATCTTCCTGAGTGAAATTTCATAGCCAAATACGCGAAAATGGACACTTGTTAAAGTATACATAATCCAAGATGTTATTAGAAATCTCCATACTATCGTCGTCTTTCAGAGACAATTGTGTTGTCCGAGCGCCGTAACGATAGGTTTAGATCATTCTTCTTTTAAGGATAAATGTTAAAAATACATCTCAAATTGCATGCGGTCTTTGCTTCTTAATTTTTTGCAACTTTTGCATAGAATACTATCTCCATTTTAATTAAAATATTATATTCGACTAAAGTGTGCATAACAGTTTATACTTGGACCATTCTGTGGTTGCAAATAAATCAACTTCACATCCCCCATTAATTAGTACAGATATTGACGTAGTGATGCTTTTAATTCATTTAATGCATATTGCTTATCTTATCAGTCTCATGAAGATGCCTATCTTCACATATTAGACATTATATACATACAATTTGACGTCCTAAACGAAATATTGCCTGGTTTGGAAAGTAGCTTACTAAAAAGGTTGGATTCCAGAATGCTTCGTTAATGGTAAAGTAGGCGAAAAATCTAGATGGGATCGCGCTAGTTTCATTTTGGACTGATCCTGCTCACACGAACAAAATTTAATAACTTTTTAACAACTAATAAACAGGTTGACTTCAGAGTATGTGTCATCCAGAATATCTGTTAGACGCCTGACTGCCAACTAGAATAGCATTTCAGCAGCAGCTTCAGTCAAGTCAGTATCCATGCCAACCACTCCAAATCACAGTGCAGACGTGGAAACTGTAATAGTCTTGCTTTGAATAGCAATCAAATGGGTTGTTTTGTCGTTGACTATTCTTCTGGAAATTGCCAAGCATATTCGACTGACAATTCTGTTGGATTGCTTCGTGTAGAATACGATAACATTTTCAGTTTTATTGAAAATACAAATAATTTTCTTTATACACGCGCATTAGTTATAACACCTAATGCCCATAAAAATGGACGGATGGACAAAGAGCGTCCTTTTCCTCGGTTCGTTTTGCAAATATTGCTTGGTTTTCACAAAATGTAATCAGTATTCGTCATGCGTGATCAAGCGACTGAAAATACATTTTTATGGTAACTAACATTATGTAGATATCTAGCTAGGTTAGTTGAAAAAAATAATTTGTTATTGATTATACAGTCATATTCATGCTGAAGTATCTCTTTGGAACATCATGTAAAAAAATTTCAATTTGAAATTCAACTGGTCAGTTCGTAATTATTTAACAGGCCTGATCTGTAACGTCCAACAAAAATAAGTGGAGTCCAAAATATAACGCCATTACGTAAATACATTTACATGTACCTCATTCAGTTGGAGTTGTTTTCAAAATGATCGGAGGAATATATTTTTGTGGATTTTATTTTAATGCCAATTTTATATTCTGGGGATGTATAGGTTTTAATTATACTGTAACTTCTTATGAGTTCCATAAATATTCCATAACTGTAATGAGCTATGGTATCAATACTCATGGTGGTGATTTTGTAGGTAACGTGTTACACTTCGTTCAAACAATACATAATTTAGTAGTTTCCAGCAATAAGTGTAAGACTAGTTGTGGTTACACAATTGATAATGAATAGGCTTTTAATGGTGCTACTTACATTTTTCTGCTTTGTTTTCGTACCTATCAATTTCAATATGACATTACCAGAATTTAACGGTACCAGCAGTTACATTGGATTCAAAGTGATGTATATGTAGACAAATATGAAATTGTTAATGATATCAGAATGAAAAATTATATGATATTTAGGTCTCTATATAAAGTTAAAGCTTCGGTTTAAATGATTTTTGTGGAAGACTCGCATTTCGATTGCATGCGCCAAACTGATTTTTATGTAAGATTTGTGTTGAGTTGACGTGTCGTGAACGCGAAGCATTCCCAGCTCAGAAAGCTTATTTAATAAACAGGTGTTCCTTCTCGGGCTCTAGTAAATTTGTTGAAAATTTTGACTTCAGATAGTAAAATTCAAACAGGAAATATGCATATTTACAAATAGTATTGTTAGTGCTTTTACGTAAACGTTATGATAACTGTGGCAACCGAAACCGTCATTTCATTTGATAATATCCTGTAGGTTCTAAGAGCCTGGTTCTTCACCATAACATTTGTACAATTTCCAGCACGTATGTGTTTTGAGAAACTCAGGTTTTGCCTTGAAGTGCTCAACTTTCTTTAAACTTTTAGAAGTACACGGACAATTGCTACCGAAGATCAGAGACTTAAGTAACAACCAGCGACTGTCCAGCTTTTTCGATCAATGGTTCGCAATTTCTTTTAATTTCTAATCCGACTGGAAGTTTGAATATCACTGTTTTTCAACAATGATTTATCATAGCATGCTAGAAAGAATTTTCGAATGTGTATTAGTCAGGAGAAATATCAACTACTCTACTTTACCATAGTAAATTAATAAGCAATATGCGACTTCAATCGAAATTAATATCACATCACGACAAAGCTTATGTAAACTAAACGAAAAAATATTTATGTCATTTCAAAGTAGAGGCCATATTTCTGCCGTATTCCCAAACAATCTCATTCACATTTCATTTTACACTTTGTGATAACACAGAAGCTTGTGAGAGTGCGAAGTAATTTGCAAAAACGAATCACTCAGAATCAAAAAACGAACAATTTAGGTGACAGATGGTGTCATTTTAATCCTCGAAGGTTGATTGGTTAACTTCATTAGTAACTAACTTTACCACCAATATCTTCTATAAAAATGCGACAGTTTTTTTATCCAATTAATTAAGAAGTCTTCATCTTACAATTAGTTTATATGAATAACTTTAAACTTGTAACTAAACAAAACAAATTCAAGATCAATGTAAAAGTGTACGAAAGATATCAACGCCGCTGAGTAAATGCGGTCACGGACCGGGATTAACTTCAAAGTGAAGATATCTAGGACTCTGACGTGGATTGGAATAACAATGTTTTATCAAAATTGTGTTGGAAATGCATGACGTTGGAAGATAGAGAAATTCTGGTACTTTTAAAAATTTAAAAGACTTTTAACAGTTTCAAGAAAGGACTAAAACTAAAATGACACTTTTCGTTCCTGTTTTTGAATTTCGAGACAATAATTACATTTGGTTTTGTAAAACTTTAGTTTTCTGAGTTTTGAAATGTCAAGATTTTATCTTCTTTGGCAAATTAAATTTTCGAAAGGAAGAAGTCATTGATACTTTATTCGAACTGTCTAGCCGAAGTAAATACGCTGCTGGTCAATTATATGGCTTTTTGTTGTGCAAGTTTATTTAAAAACACAAACGCTTCAAATAATCAATAACAATCCGTGCTATTTATTCTCATCTGCGATTTGTCTTGATATTTCGAAATGACCACATGTCATTGATAGCCATCAAGGCTATACGAATTTCATAGTGAATGAATTGTACAACACGAGGTGGTAAATTTAAGAACTCATTCACTGTGTTGAACTTTGATGAACTCTCAATCATTAAACATATTTTTATAAGCAATTAAAGTGTGATCGACGGTTTAATGCGATAATTAAGTTGGCCCATGACTAGTCTGCGAATATTACTGATGCACATTGATCTTTTATTTGCTGCTGTTAATAAAACCCAATTGAAAAATGAAATGCCCCACACCTGACGGTCTATTCATGCCCGATAGAAAGTTAAAAATAAATTCTTCGACATGTCGGTGTCAGGGTTGGGCGGTTGTTTATTAATATTTAATTTAATAACATGGTTCCCAGGAAGGGGAAGCATACATGTAATGTTAAAGATTGTGTTCCCCTTTAATCTACGTAATGTTAAAAACCGAGTCGTGGGCACTGATTCTTCAACCCAGTGTTGACAACGACATTATAAATGTTTTATGAATGATTTTTTTAAATATGGACTTCAATTTTGTAGTTCAATTTTAATATTTCATATTATATAATACTAAATGCTTCATCGTAAATTCTTCACTAATGCATTGATGCATTTACTGTTTGTAGACCTAAAAGAGTGTACTCCGTGGTATAAAAAAAATGGTTGGATTCGGCACAAGGGGGCCGGCGAGTAGCTTTTTATTTTAATCACACGAAAAATAGGTTACTCTAGGACGACCGAAATCATCTTTTGATTACTCCAGAGGAATGTCAGATCATTTAGGAGGCGTTACACCTTACCTACATCCTCCATTAAAAATGTTCGGTTCCTTACAACGCTTCCCCTTATGCCGAATCCAACCATTTTTTTTATACCACGGAGTACACTCTTTTAGGTCTACAAACAGTATATTCTGACATTTAAAGTTTGGACAATGAGCGAGAAATGCAGCAATTATAGAACGGGATGAAGAAACTGATTGATATTTCAGTTATATCATAGACCGCCCAAACCTGCCACCGACATGTCGAAGAATTTATTTTTAACTTTCTATCGGGCATGAATAGACCGTCAGGTGTGGGGCATTTCATTTTTCAATTGGGTTTTATTTTATGTTTTTTAAAATAGAGGTATACATATGACGAAATTTTCTCAAAATATTTGCGTAAATTTTGTCAAGCTTTTTTCAAAGAGTTTGGCTATAAAAACAACACTGTATTTTGAAGTTTGTGCAATTAAAAAATTGACAAAGGTATACTATTTTTGAAATTTCGGTGCGTCCATTTATCCTACTCTCTCTAGAATGCCAGAAAATAGCATTATATGAAAATTCATTAAGTTTTTCAGTGAGGAAAGGAAAAACAGTATTCTGCAGGCGCTATAGGATTTATAGTGGAAAAGGAGTGAAAATTTTCTAGCCTCCGCTTTGACAAATCATCAGAGTATCTCCGGAATATAAACATACTTAATTTCACAAAAATTGGTGAAAGTGCTCAACCACGAAATGGCGAAAACCGTGCTTTTCAGGCTTTGTTAAAAGAAAACAGGCAACCCAGCGTAATTTTTCCAAATTTTCGCTTTGACCAATCATCGGCACCTTTCCAGGATGTCAGTACATTTTATTTGAAGAAAATCGGTCACACCAATCCGTTACAAATAGAAGAAAACCGTATTTTTCAGCATTTATCAAAATTTAAATGGTCAAGCAGTGTCATATCTCAAAATATTCCGTGCTAGCAACCCTCCCCATGTCCGCAGAATGACAGCAAATTTTATTTCATCAAAATCGGCCGAGCCGTTCCGCCAAAATAGGCTTTCAACTGTTTTTCGGGTATGACGAAATGCATAACCCCTTCTGGATACGCAACCTGCCGTTATATTGTTGCCATTGATTTGGTTGCCATATCCAGAACTGACCGTTGTTATCGCTCGCTTCGCTCGCGAAAGATTGCCTCGCTTCGCTCGAGGTCAGGTTAGGGGCAAAAACGAATTTTGATTATCTCCAAGCTATTTCTTCAATTTCGTCAGAATTGCACAAACAATATTGTTGTCATTTGTTTCTCACGTACTTTTTAATTGAATGCAGAGCTATAATACCACCATTTGGTTTGAATCGGCCTAACGCTTGCGCTGAATATTCCCAGTTGAGGAACAATTATCTGTCTAAGGTTTTACTGAAAATCTTTAATGTTTCCGAAGAGCAAATGCAATGGAGGAAAAGTATTGGATTACTATAAACATTCAAGTGTGCCTAAAAATAAATCTCCCTCTCAAGTTTTATGAACGCAACTTGGTCCGCGGTTTAGTACCAGTAAACAGTAAATAATCCTACGCAATCGTAAATTTGTTCAAATTTTAATATCAGACAGCTCGTGTACATCATTTAATCTGAAATAAATACCACTACACATGCCATACAGTTTAAATCTTAGTATTATGCCATTTGCTACTATGTGATGAAGCGTGACGCCTGTCGCCAGCAAACTGCCAATAGAGACAATTACCAAAAATTCAGGTCCATTCTTAATTGTGCTTCTAATTTCTGTTTTGCAATGTATGATAACTACCTGTTCTATTTAACCTATAACATTTACTGAATGCGTTGGTCTTTGTCATATGTATCTACAGACAATATTTTACTTCAATTCTCCCATCCCACCGCCAGAAAATACGGTACAGTGTTCGGCTTACATCATAACCAAGCTCAAAGGCTGTGAAATTCATGTATAACTTAATCTTATCGTTCTTTTATCTAGATAATTTCAGTTGTCCTACTAGTAGCTGATAAACAACATGGAAAAATAAGAATATTCCCAATGTAACAAGTACTTTCCAACTTTCGGGAATCGAGATATTACTTTCACTTAGACCACAAATCGTAACTCTAAATATCCTCTCACTTCTTAAGGAAACAAGCATAAGCGTTTAATGCAGCGAGAACATGATTACACTGTTACATTGACGGAGCTTTTCAGGACCAAATACATGATCAGTTGAAATTAACAAAAGAGGAGAGATTAGCATATATAGTTACACTAAAACAATAGGAAACTCAATATCCGACAGTGTTCAATTTGCTTCAATTTCATTGCTATTCGCATTTAACTTTCCGTTGATATTGCAGGATCATAAAGTGCACTCTTACTCGTATTACTTGGGAGACACCTTTATTATCATACACTGCAATTTTGCCATCATTAGTTGATCAAGAGTTTGTTATAAACCTCCCAGCTCAAGGTGCTCCAGTGATTTGGCAACTGTTTCTACAAGCGTCAATTATATATGGAAAGAACCGACCGTAATTCTTGATTCACCAACTCTATTTTTTTAAAGGCACCGATATTGAATTACCTTGTTTAATCAATGCCCATTCTTGCAGATGAAATCGCTTCATGAACGGTTTTATGAAACATAATGAAATGATTTAATGTAGGTGTGCCATTAGTTTCTAAAATCACCAAAGTTGACAAAATGCTATAACCTCACTGGGCTGAAAGAAATTTCATACTTTCGGGAGCATGAATGCCAAGACGCATTGCATAATTAGTTATGTTAATATGATATGCATTCCCTAATCATTCATCAATGTTTGTAGATGGCTATGAATTTGTTTATCAATACCTTATTGACATGCATGCTATAGTTGGAGTTTGTCGTAGATGGATTTCAATTTATATGTTAGAGTTATACGCCAACTTATTTTTTCATTTGGGGAGAATTCCTTAATAATGCACAGATGAGCAAGCTGCTATCACAGGAACGATGTATTGCCAGTTGAACTGTTCAGAGTGGTATTGTGTTGTATGACATTTTTGACAAAATCACATAACCTGGATAATAATTCAATGGAATGCTTCAATCTAAAAGGACTATTGACAACGTAATATTGTTTCAAATCCAAGTTCCACAACCGCCTCTTATATAGTGTTTTATTTAGTAAACATGTGGTCAGTGAGTCAGTTACATTTAAACGAAAGAATTCACAATTCAGAATCCACAAATTAACTTTAGGTTAAACCAAGATGGATGCTGTAATAGGATTCGGCCTCAATTAGTTAAGTCGCTAACAAATGAAATCAGGTAGTCTCACTATTGTTGAAAATATGACAATGATGAAGGTGCGGACGGTAATTAGCTTAACTATTTACCCCAACACTGGAAAATAGAAGATCGTCTGTCGTTATTAACTTAAACGATTTATGAGACAAGATTGTTGCCAAGACAATGAAACAAAATTTATTTGGATTTTTTTGCTGTGAAAGGAATAAACTATTGTTAAAAGTACGTTACACGACATCATAAAATGCAAATCAATCGGAATCTAATTCTGTGATATAGGAAGAAGAGTATCACTTGATATGCCGTATCAAATTGTAACACTAATATCCATCACAATAATAAAAGTCAATCGTTTTGAGAAACGGGTACCATCTAGTGCTGAACGGGTGGTGCGTTTAATTTCAATTCAGCGCCTGCTTCACACATTATGCTACAATGGGAGAAATTCAACAATTGATTAAATTTTCTTCAGTTTTTTTTTGTTTCCGTTCTTTACTTTGCTTTATTAAAAATCAATTGAATATCTAATTGCACGCGAGCAAACAGCGTCGCTAAATAAATCCGATCAATGTTTGTGATTAATATTGGAACAAAGATACATTCTAGGTCTTTATATTGAAATTGTTCTGCCAAACTTGTACTTGGCGGCTGTGAAGTTGTCAACTGTATAAATGTTGGTAATTTTCAGACTTAAAGCAAACAAAGCAAGCAAGAAAGTAAAGCAAAGATCAAACTAGAAATAAAGTGAGTAAGGCTGGTATAGTCTTTCAGCTCTAGAAAATGATAATGAAATTCTTGATTTGGATTGGGTATTCCTACCAATTCTTTGCGTCGACGTCTGCTCTGATTCCTTAAATTATTGCTTAGAGCTCCATTTAGCTGGAAGTATGAACAGTTCCTGGTTTTTCAAAGGTTTTTGTTTTTCTATGATACTATTATGTACTTATGCATAATATGTACTATGTTAAGAGCATACGAAACGAATTTCTAAATTTTTATAATCGTTTTTCACTAATCGTTAGTTTTCCCAATAGTTAGCCAGGTAACTTTTACACATAGTTGACAATGAATATTATCCAGATATAATACCTATAGTTTGCAACCACAGTTGTCTCTTTGATTATTAAAAATTGAACCTATTTTGTGAAGTCTAGAACCCAATAACACAGTCTACACTAAATCATTTTATTAAGCTGGGTGAAGACGACCATCCAGCAATTATTTCTTGTGGAATTAATTTTGAGTACCTAGTTAATTCCGCAAGTTTGGTCCGGTCGCAGTCTCGAGCTGGAATGTTGTAGCGTTCACGATGACAAAATAAGGTGGAGGTGTGTGAAGTAACAACTGGTATTTAGTTAATAAGAAAACCAGTCAAATATTAAGTTTCCTAGTATCTTAATTTTCTTATTTGCACAAAGATCTGTTTTATTGTTTTCACCCGAGTCTGTTCATAATCTGGGAGGATTCAGAAAGTGTAACGATGTAAACATATTATTGTGGTATCTAACCACGGATTATGCCCGTTTTATCCAATCTCCATGCCAACATAGCACAATTAGACATTCAGCTTCTCCAACGTACCAGTGGGATTAATTACGTTGCAAAGAGTTAATTCTTAAACGCGGAAATGATAAAAAACCAATGTTTATTACTGTGAACTAGGTTTGTAATCCTTCTAGTAATTCATTTGAGCGCAAACTCAATATAAATCACCGAGGACAGCGACATATCTGTAGAGGAATTTAATCACATGCATTTTTGCAATGCTTGGTTTTGACGTTGAATTTTGACGTGACGGTAATTGACTTACCAAAAATTTGATCGCAGACTTTTATTGAAAGCAACAGTCCATCTCTGTCTCAAAATTCGAAAGGAATGCCTGCAATTCTTACATTTAATTATACACGACACGGCGTAATTTTACAAAGTGCGTATTTCGACTTAAGGGTGTAGATAATTCCCACAACGTTCGGATTTAAGCGGAATCCTACACTACATTATATGAATATATCAAAAAGTTCGGAAGTGTGTAGGAACAAGTTGTGCCAGTTCGTACAAGGATGTTAACCTACACTAGTTGCTATCCCCATCAAACTTCAAGTTCAAATGTCTGGCAATTATGCCATACGACCTGGCCTGCCATAAGTTTAATTAAAAAAGCATGTCGTTTTAAAATGACCTTGGGTCACCATACTCCGGCAGAATAACAGCTCGTCTTCATTCAAATTGTTAGATTAATTCAATCGTTGATTACGTCAAGCTTATCACAATAAATTTCTATTCCACTGTCCGCCCTTGGATTTGTAACTCAATTAAATATTTGTATTTTAAAAACTAAAAGTCTGTGCATACAGATATTTAGGTTCCAGGCAAACATAATTTTGAAACGCATAAAAATGCTTTACATCTACTGCAGTTAATCAACATTCATATTCATATACTTTATGTTAGCTTTCACACATGTAAAAATATAGATCAATGTCGCGTTGGGAATATTGATTTGGATGCACTGTATCACATTCACTCCATTTTTTCGTATTCCATTCATCAATCATTATTAATTTAACTGCTTCGTCGATCGTGAAGAGAGATAATGCGTTCTCTTGTTAGCGCACTTTGCAAGTCAAGATTTAGTTGAACGTCGCATATCGTAATACATGACTTATGATAAGTATTTCTTAGAATAGGTTCAATCGTATTATCAGCTCCATGGTTGGAATGTAGGTTTTCTGTTTCACTCGAAGTGTATATACGACGACATCGTGGATAATGGGTCAACTCCAGTTGTGTCGGAATTGACGAAAACAATTTTCGAATAAAGTTCTGAACTACAAAACAGAAATTATTCATATAATCACGTGTAATCAAATCGTAAATGAATGCTCCTAAACATTTTTGGTCTACTGAAATGTAGCTAATGGAAACGAATCATCGATACGGCTCCTCAAAGAGCTGGGGATATCCGCCGCCAAAAAACGAGATGAGAATAAAGCTGGCTTTGTGTGAAATTTCTGCGCATACATGTATGGGATTGACTTTCAAAGTCAATGAAACTTTCCTTTCATGACATGTTGAAAACTTTTCGAATGACATGAATGACCAAACAGTGCTATACTTTTCTTCACTGATTGGAATATAGGTGTTCCGGGGCATTTATTGTATACTTATGTTTGTAAGAACTAATTTTTCTCTCCGACCGCTCATTTCTTTGATAGTTTATGTAACCATGCAAGTTTTCGGTTTGAAAATTTAAATTTCATTATACTAAAATGAAGAGATTGAGTCCGAAATTCTGCTTGTATTAATTGCATTGTTAAGTGGTGACAAGTTATGCAACGGATGGTAATTTAAATACCACCTTCTCCCCTCTAAGTAACATCTTTCAAAGCACATTCTTAATTTTCACTCAATCTTCTTTTTCCATTATGAGTTGCTATCTCACAACTATGTACAAAACTTGAACGTAAGATTGAGCATATGTTCAGTTAGGTTTGGTGATGAAACCACCCCGAATCTAACCCCTTTCCTATTGGACAGTTTTGCGCCATTGATAAGACGCTTATAGAGCTTACATTACAAATACCAACAATTAGTGTTTCCAGCAATAAAAACCAGCATGTGTAGTAAACTTACATTGGCACTGGCATGATGCAATGCACCGCCAAATCCTTTTTACGCACAACTAAATTGCTTATTTTCGTGCTACGCAATGTGACTGAAGTTAAACTTATAACCTACAGTTGAAATAATTTTGCCACGTAATTCATTTCCAAGCGGCAATGAGCCTAACGATATATTGTGAAATATTTGGAGCTGGACCACTTCGCCTATTGTCTTTTTCCTGTGCTGACATTAGGTTGTTCCGAAAGTGTTGATAGGTTTCTGAGGTTTCCACTGTACTAGGAAGGAAACAATGCTTAACAGGTTATACTCCCTGAACGTCTGCTACAGACGAGCGAACTGTTAACTGATTGGTTTTGGAATGCTTGGGTAGGTTTCCTCTAACAGAGCCACGCTGGTAAGTTGGTACGGTCTCACTCCACTACAGAATGAGATTACAAGTAACCGCAACTCAAACCGAGACAATTAGTTTTTATGCGGCTCCTATAATGTGGAATAATCAATTAAACGTCCTTATCAACATGCACACAAACGCACAAGCATCTGTAGCAAATAAACATCAAGCGGAATGAATACAGACACAGGAAGCCGTTAGATTAATACTTCAGTGTGCAGCACATAACGGAATTATTACTAATGTCTTCTGCAAATTGTACTTCAGCAATGTGCACCAGATTTAATTACGAACAGATATATGCTTACTGTTTATATCCAGCTTAAAGTCGAAAGTTGCTTGGAATTAGTAGACAATTGCAGATAAGTGGATAATATAATACCCTATGTGTACCAACACGAAGAGACTGTATGCAGAATTGTTTTCTAGCATTCAAACTTCACCCTGCTTGTGAGGTAATAATCTGTTGCCGTGTTCGGTATGCACATTTCCACTTTTCCCGCATGAATGATTATGCAACTATTCGAGTAAATAGTCAAAGCTTAAATCGCTTCTCTACTTGCTGCTGTAAGTTTTTCAAGTACGTGAAGCAGTTGTATGTTCCATAATAAATAACCTGTGACTTAAAACTAACACTTAATTAGTGAAAACACTGGAGAAGTTCATTTCGGCGGAACCTAGACGCTCATTAAATTTTATTCTATCTTTGTCTCTGCAGACGAGACGGGGATAGAAGTGCTAACGAAGGGAATTTTTTTAAAAGAGATCATGGCTCCTCCATGAAGAGCTGCATCAAAGCATTACGGTGTTTCATGTTGCTCACATTGCCAACGTAAAGTGAAAAAGTAAGCACCAATTACATAATTTTCACTCTTTAATACTCTATTTTGTATTAATTTATTCATTTATTATCACCAAAATCATTCAGGTATGTTATAGTTTGTGTTGCATAAATGCACATTGGAAAATAAGAGTGGCGTTCTACTGTCTAACGTAGAAAACGAGTCAATGCCGGAAGCAATGAAAGGACTAACGACACACCCATCAATACATACGAAGCCACTTACAATAACTTCCGCACACTCAGCCAGTTTGTACGTCCTAACGACATTACTGCGACATATGAAAGGGATTTCGTAATAGGTGTATTTGCGGATTTGAAAGTATTGTGAAAAACGATGGCGATGCAATGCTTAAAATACTTTCGCATTGTAATTATCGCGGCAATCACTAAACATATTGCTATATCCAAGACACAGTTTGAAGAGAATTTATATGCTTGAATTAAGTTCCACAAAATGAATCCGTTGCAGTTTGTCATTGTTTTTAAGACTAGATTGGAATTTAAAGCATTCATAATTGTATGTCATTTTGCGACTACTATACTAAAATATTATAAATCATTTTACAACTGTGATTTCCATCTTGTAACAAAACAGTTTTTAAACCTGCATTGACAAACTGTGTACAATATGTTTATTAATCATTCCGAACCCGGCAGCTAAAATTATGTGGCTACGTTTTCCTGTTGTGCTGATGCTGGATAACGACTACTTGCAGAAAATTGAAAGATCTTTTTTTGTTTATTAAAGAAACGCGCACAAGTACGTAAATGCATAATGTAACGATTACTTAACTGCCGTTATGATTATATAGATTGAATCGGATTAATACTTCATTCGTAGATGTGCAGTTTTATTATTTTAGCTCATTCTTTCTTCTCGTATTCTATTCTCTCTCGGCAGATACACTTCAAGTTGTCGTCAAGCGCCAGGACTACAGACATTTACTTCTCGGTACTTTCCTCTTTCTGAAATATATTACGTTTAAGAAATGCTTTATTTATTACTTCGCAGTGCCATCTCTTTTTACAGTTTGCTCGTCTGCAACTTTCATCTATGGACCACATTGATGACCATCTTCTTGGACGTGTACGTAGCCAAAATTGCACTTCGTTCTTTGTATTATACGGTTTCCAGTTAGTTAATAAGTAGATAAAGTTGAAATAATGTTTTCATATGAACAGAATATTTTGGAAATATAATGAAAACATATCTGGATTTATTAACTACCGGAAGCATGAAATGCTTGAAAGATAGTTATAGCTGGGATAATTAGCGAATGCAAAATGTAATTGCACTAGTATTCACGTGAGCTCTGCCGGAACCATAGCAAAGTCGCACATCTTGAGTGCAAAG
The DNA here is from genome assembly GCA_004115045.4 of Sinella curviseta. Lineage (NCBI taxonomy): Eukaryota > Metazoa > Arthropoda > Collembola > Entomobryomorpha > Entomobryidae > Sinella > Sinella curviseta. Next base: position 8,545,163 of record CM023201.3, on the reverse strand, counting down.
CAAAACAAATTAAAACCCCTCACATTTTGGATTTTGCTTGCAGTTACATAAGCAGGTTCAATGAAATGAATGCTCTTAAAACGAGAACACCTGTTCTGCATTTACAAGTCTTTCTCTGGAATTGATTTCGTGCATACGTTTTTTATTTGTTCACATTTAATGACTGTGAAAGGTTTATCCTGCATATTGCATGACGCAACTGCTAGAAGTTTTGCAGTTTATTTGATCCAGTTTTCCTACAATACAGCGGGTTATGCAGTAATCGAATTACAAAACTCGCCTGGTTTCAATAAAGAGTTATTGAGGAGGACTGCAAATAAATAATTTCCTAATGGCAGAAATGCAGTTTTGAACAAACCTATTAAAGAAGGTCTGGTAGCAGTTTGTTGTGAAAAAAACCTCGAACTCTCATCAAGTATTAATTAAATACGCTGCTTCGGATTAATTATAAATAAGACACACATTATCATGGATTGCGTAAGGGTTGTTACGTGAATCGAGACGCCAGTTACAACAGTAAGGCAAAGGAATAAAAGTGACAGCTATCAGAGAATACAAATTTTGCTTTCATTATAATCGCACATTTGACCTGATCGACAGCACGCACACGTATTGCCGCTCCATCAAAAGATGATTGATGATCAAGAGATGATTATATTAATTGACAATTATAAAGTAAATAATAATTTAAAGATTTCTTAGTAATTGCAGCGGACTTGTTTACAACCATCCGTCCAATCCTATCGAATATCTAATCCGATTTTAAACCCCAATTCATGCATAATTCCAACAACCGGCCTTCAGATTATTCGGAAATTTAACTTGAGAACCGCATCGTCTCTTTGACGGTTTCATTGCTCTAGCGTAAGTATTATTAAAACAAAAATCCTTTCCTTTGTACATTGGGTTCGACTTCAGTTGTCTCGTTGTTAACGCAAGCCGATGGTGTCCGTGTGGCAGTATACGGTGCAAATACACTCTGGAGTTACTTGAAGAAGGAGCGAGAAATGTAGTGGGTCAATAAAATTCCAGATTTGGTGTCGGCCTTACCATCATTCTTTCCAACTATGGAGTGGACGGGTGAAGTCAAGAAATTGATCCCACACAAAGACGCCATGCTAGAAAATTTATAGTAGAAATGTAAATGTAAAGGGTTGATATGCAATGATTTTGTAAACTTGTGGTATAATACTTGAGAAGGATTTTCTGATCACATGCCATTATTGCCAGAGCCAAAAATAGCAATGAATACATTGACAAAATCATATTCGTGCGAGGAAGCGTATATTTCCAGAAAGCAGCATTTTGAGTCGGAACTAATTGGATGAAACCACAAATTATTTATGACAGTCAGTGGGTGTACACTGTGCGGATTGTGATGCAGGGCACTTTTACACTTGAAAATTCTCCAAGGAAGTCAGTTAGCAACGAAGTGAATACAATGTACGGTATATATCTTTAAAACATGGTGCTTATTCTTCAATCCATCACATTCGAACTAGTTTCTTTCATAATAAAACAGGTCGGCAAGAGCAGCATTTTTTATTATTAGTACCGTATTTACGACTCAGTTGTTTCAAACAATCAACAATGGTGGAATAAAACGGCTGACCACCCCTCCGGTCAATAAATGAAATTTCTAATTAGATCAAGTTGAAGTATCTACTCGCAGTACAATAGGGACTAGCCCAATGGAAATTCGTGGCAGCGTTTTACGTTTACAATAATGTCGTAAATGGAGCATGTTTTGTTTTTAAACGATGTCTTTCAAATGCAATTCATATATTCAAAGAAAATAATCGTTTTCACGAATATTTTCATCTAATTTGAGTTTTCATATTTTTGCATTATTAGATACTCCCAAGTAATGAGACTACTCCCTGTCATCTGTGAGCTGAAGAATATTATTCTAAACGATCTGTCGGTGATGAATACACTACTATATAATGTATCGAAATCATTGAATTAATAATGAAGTATTATTGGCAGAATTCATGCTTCATAAAGTTTACAGAAGGAAACGTATTTATATATATTCTGAAAATACAATGGTTTCAATTTTTTAGCAAAGTGTTTTACTTTCCTTTGCTACATCCATTTCCAAATCAGGAGTACGACGAAATCTTAATTAATGGTGCATCCATTATTCAGTTTCATAAAAAGTTTGGCTCAACGTCAACACAAGGCATTACCACAATAAAGAAATTAACGTCTACAGAAAGCCTGCGAGTAGAACCCAAAGATAGTGACATTGTCAGTGCAATGAATTAAGCTACCATGATGCTGCAAAAGATGTGCTCTTCAGATTGTTGTATTTATTAATTTCTTTTATAAATTTGCTTAAGACATGTTTATGGACTTAAGACTTTGAAATGCGATAACACGTGAATATTTTGAATTGTATAATAATTGTAAATTGTATGTTGAAGTTGGTTCTTCGACTTGTAATATTACTAATTGTGTACGTATATATGTACTGCAAAGTTAACAACGAAGCACAAATAATTTGATTATCCAGGGATTGCTGGTATTCCCGGAAGTCCTGCCAAAAATCCGGGTATGCTCGGAGCCGCTGGTACGCCTGGAACACCTGCATCTAAGATAATCCCTGCTGCGCTTGAATTTCCTTCTCCAGGACGTTCGCCTGGCTGTTTTCCTGGCAAGCATCCCATTGATCCTATGGGTACATATTATTCAAGTTAATTAAATCTGCAACTCTATATTGCCCAACGATAATAAATTGTGATACCAACCAACACACGCTAGGATTAGCAATAGGACTATAAATCGGACATGCGCCATTACAAGTCTCTCTAGTATAGTTGGATGACCCTCTTTCCTTGGGAGCTGATTGATGGTTTCAAATATCTATTGGAATTTTTATAATTACTAACTGAACTACTACACCAATATGATGTGATACAACTTGATAATGTTTCAGTTGCCCGTGATTGAGATGCAACTGCGAGATATTGGATTTATTCCAATGCTCAATGTATTTATAGCAAATTCTAAAACTCGACCGTCGATAAATTGACGTCCATGTTTGTGTTAGCATTATCTACTTTCGTGGAAAATAGTTTATTGGGATGTTTTGCGAAACAACTCATTCACAGAATTGGACTGGATAAATATGAATTGACAATGATGACAATTAAAATTCATTGGAAACGCAAAGTTTACTTGTTGGGTTCAGAGAAGGGATGGAATTTTTTGATTAATATTCTATAGGTGACATCATCTGCAGCATTTTAATTCTTACTTTGCACAAGTGGTCCATGATTCCAATAGCCTAAATGACACAATATGAGAATGGTTTAATTGTCTGTGCTTGACGCACCCAGCGGATTTTCAAGAATTAATCCCGATTCCTACTACCGCTATGGTAAGTTATGAATCACCGTTTTGCGTCACGTTTTGTGATTACGTGCTCTACTTTCAAGAAAAATAGATGATTGGGAATATGGCAGTCATATGTTAGCAACATCGGGGTACAGATCTGACTAATTTTCCACTAAATAATTAAAATTCATTACCATCGAATAACACAACAGGAACTTACCGCAGCTTCTCAGTTTTATAATGCAGTCAATATTAAGTAAGATGATTTGTATATTTAGTGCACGAGATATATATTCAAATTCGCTTCATGACTTCATACTTGATAGGTAACTTATGCACAGACACGCAATGGTCATTATAAAATGTATTGCAGTAACATGTGTGAAGAATTATTTATATGTGGACCGAGTAAACCGACCGACAATTTAATCAAACAGCCGATTTACGTGGTTTATTACAAATTTGGGCTCGTATCCAGTGATTGCATTGCCGATTGAAAACCAATACTATTTACTTGTATGACATTGAATTTTTTAAAACAATCGCCGAGAAACTTTTATAGTATTATCATTTCACTTGACATTTGTCTTAAAAAACGAATTCCGTAAATCAAATGAACTGCTTCAATACCTGTTAGTAGCTATGACAGTCATAGAGCCGACAAACACAACACTAGGTAGCTCGCAGGTGATAGTTTTGTTTTTCGTCGACCAATTTGACCTATGATTTACTTATTTTTTAATACATATTATATTTTACATGGCAACGAGATGGTACTCTTACGCCATCTCATGCAAGGCTAGAAATTGAAATAAAATGCACATTTTCTTCAATTGCCATGGATTGATGTTTCGTTCCTAACAATTCCATTTTAATAGTGAAGCCGCAAGAGCTATTATTGGTATAAAAATTGATTTTGTGTTGAATGGATCATAAACACACAAACTTTGCATTGCTCTTAGGGATCACGTGCAGCTACTCTTACGATAGCGTCAACACGGCGAGATAACATTGTTACGCCGTGAATGATCATTGGAGCGTGTCTTTCCAACATCACAGCACAAGACATACCATGCTTTTCAATTAGAGACACAGTAGAATATATAGAATCTTCAGTTGTATGGTTTTTAGTGAAGTTAATACGTTTGGATCAGACTTGAATTGCTTTTGGTATACGTTTCGCAGGTAGAATGATACAAAGTCTCTCGTGCAGCAATATGCTTAGGGAAGAAAGAAATTGGAAAGGTTTAATGTATTCCCGTCAAGTTGTAACATAGAAGACGTTCGAATCTCGAAAGTAATTGCTGAACGAACGTATCATTTTATTTTCGTGTACAATATGAAATCTTCTGCTTGTCATTCTTTTCGAATTATCAGTTTGTTAGCATATAATTAGTGCACTTTGTGTACTGCCATAACTTTGGCCGTAAGTAATCATGGAAGTGTAAATGAAAATACTTCTTACCTTGTATATAACGACAAATAATTAACCCAACTTATATTTAACAATTTTTGAATGCCAAAGCGCAGTTTGTAAGGATAGGTTAGTGAAATTAACTGATGATTTTAAGCAGTTATGTCGGATGCTGGTTTGGTGTGACTGGCGATGGTAAAGTAGGTATGTTTTATGTTCAGATGAATGTAGCACGTAAATAAAGAAAATGTACGGTGAATTTAAAAACTGGCGATATTTAGGGAATAAAAGAAGTAAAAGAAGGTCAATTTATTGACACAAATGTCAATTAAGTATTTAAATTTTATCAGTGAAAATTCCCCATTACGTAGGTATACTATTTTCTCTTGTGGCTCTCAACCGCAGCTGTACACACACTTCGTCTCACGACAAGTTACAGACCGAGAGTAAATTTCAAGTTCATCTTTTTCTTCTCCAAAAAGCTACGTAGAAAATGACAAGCGAAAACCTCTAAAAGCGGACATTGGTCATTGGACAAAATAACGGTGCCAGTGATTGGCTAAAATAACGGCCCAGGCCATTGGTCACAAAAATGGTTCGTTCATAATGATCCTACATGTAGTTTGGGCATTTAATAGAGTTTCAAATAATTATCATTCATGATGAACATAGCGATACATACATAAGAATATTGCACTCTTACTCTACACAACTTTACAAGCAACAAAGTCATTTCATTCTTTACAGTTAGCGTCATACGTTTAGCTTTGTGCGCTAAATTGTATAGGCATACTTTGCAGTACGAAGTCTTGTGATTTGTTTCTTCTCGCTACAAATCGACGAACACTATAAACAATAAACTCGTTCTATCCTGGCATAGCATCTGTTGTCCGTAATAATGCTTCGCTTCTATATCTCTATACATCAAGGGAGCTTGCTTTCGCATCATGATGGAGGAAGCCGTAAGGCGAACGTCTTGCAGTACCTTCAAACGTTGTGCATTCAGATCATTGAGTAACGGAAAGTCGATATCGTTAGAGAGAACAGGGGAACGACCGTAACAAAGATAGAAAGCTGAATGTTGCAGACTTTCATGTTTAGCAGTATTAATACCAAAAACACAAGCAGGTAAAAATAAAGCCCAGTCATTCGTGCGAGAAGAAACATAATGTTTTAAGGCATGTTCAATGCTTTGATTAACTCGTTCAACAGGACTGTTTCCTGATTTTGAATAAGGAGACGTGAATACATGTGAGGTACCCAGCGCTTTCCAGAGTTCTGTAATAAGCAGTGAACGATTGCAGGATTGATTGTCCATGACAATCTCCTTAGGTACGCCATACACATAAAAAACACGATTGAGAAGAAAGTTAGCTAAAGTTTTGAGGTAGGTGTAAGTAAAGGCTCGGCAATAACAAAGCGAGTGGCAGCATCAATAGCAACAACAATGTGAGTGTATTGACCGGGGATAGATGAAGTGAGCGGGCCAATAAAATCAAGATAATAATTTGTAAAAGGAGCAGGTAGTTCATGCAGAATTAATAAACCAGATTTTTTATGAGTAAATGGTTTGTGTGCAGCGCAAGATTTGCAAGAGTTGATATAAGTCGTAACATCAGAATGCATGCCAGGCCAATATAAGCTATTTTGTAATCTATAATAGGTTTTGTGAATGCCTGCGTGCTAGGATGTAGGAGAATCATGATAACAAGAAAGTAAATGAGTGTTAAGGTAAGAAGGAACGGCTAAGCGTAGTGCATTTTGTGAACAGTAATATACAATATTATTGATAATACGGAAAGGATAACGATGTTTATTTTCAGATAGATTTGTGGTGATATAAATAGGTCCAAAGAAGGGGTCATTTAACTGTGCTTTGTGAAAACCTTCACGCGTATCATTATTTTCTAAATGAAATAAAGCTTCAGTGTTGGGAGCAAGAAGCTCTTGCATACTCACGTTACCATCTTTCATGTGAGAAGGATCTAAGAGTGGAACGAGACGTGATACACAGTCGCTAATATGTTTCTCATAACGAACATAATGAATACTAAAATCAACGTCCATTAGAGATGTGATCCATCTCGCCAAGCGTGCATTACGAGGTACAGGCATTTTGAGAAGAGAGCAGAGAGAATGGTGATCAACAAGCAGTTTGACTTTATTATTAAAAGTATACGGACGCCAATAATTTATTGCCCAAATGCTGGCAAGCGCTTCCTTATGAGTAACAGAATATGACCTTTCAGCTCCATTCAACATACGGGAAGCGTAAGCAAGAACCCGTGGTCTATTACTAGTGTCACGCGGCATGAGAATGGCTCCGATCGAGTATAAGCTTGCATCAGCGGCAATCTCTACAGGTTGATTTAGGTCAAATTGGCCTGAGAATGGGTGCGGTACAGAGTTTCTCTTTTAGGGTTAAAAAAGCAGTTTTGAATGCGTCCGTCCATACAAACGGTACATCATGTTGAGTGAGTTCATTCAGAGGGCGAGCAATCTCACTAAATTTGTGAATGAATTTACGAAAGAAATTACACATGCCTAAAAAACTTGGCTGTGTGAGGACGAGGCATTTGGTTGATTGCTGCTACATTATTTGGATTAGGTTTTATGCCATGCTGATTAACTATGTAGCCCAGCATTGCTACCCCATGAAATGCAAACTTACATTTGGTAGCACGTAAAGTGAGATTGACTGAGCGTAATCGTTCTAGTAATTTTGTCAATATAGTCAGATGACTGATAAAATCTTTTGAGTAGTGATATCATCAATATAGATATAGGTTCCTTTGTAAAGAATATCATCAAAAAGATATTTCATCATACGTGCAAAAATTGAAGGAGACGATTTCAAACCAAAGAGTAAACGTAGATATACAAAATGATCTCCTGCAGCTGAAAAGGCTGTCTTAGGTATGCTTTCCTAATCTAATTCGAGTTGATGAAAACCGCTAGCGACATCACAGATTGTATAATATTTGCAATCCTTTTGATTTGAAATTTATCTTAATAGGATATAAGGTAATGGAAATTTTTCATCAGGAATGACTTTGTTTAACGCGACGTATGAAACACAAAAACTCGGTCTACTGGGATCATCCTTTCTTTTTAACAGTAGCACAGGAGCACTCCAACTTGAGTTGGATCTCCTGATAATATTCATTACTAACAACTTTTTAACTTCATTATCAACAGCGATTTTTTCTGTCATCGAATGTTTGAATGGTTTGATTTGAATAGGTGGATGTGTGCCAGTGTTGATGTGTACTTTCTTACCTAATGGATAGGTACCAGCATAACAACCTAAATCAGTAGAAGAAAATTAAAATACTTCGCCGTATTTCTTAAGTAGAGAAGTGAGTTGCTGTGTTTCTGAATCAGTGAGTTTTACATTTTGTCGTATTTGTTATTTTGAATAATATTCTAATCCTTGTTCATGTCCAATTTAAGATAATCTGTTATCTATAAAGTTGTCTCCGTTCTTGTCGTTGCCGTCTAGTTAATTGCTATGTCTCAGTATCCAGTCTCAATAAGTCATTAATGTTAATATGCATAATGTAACTGATTTGTCATGATGTTATCATTGTACACGTTCCCTGCCCTCGGCAGACCACTCTCAGAGTTCTAACTGTGAGCATTAACTTCTCTCAATAAACTGTACATAGTAAAACCAGGCAAACAACCCATGCGTATCACCTCGCATCTTATTTCGTAAGTTTCGTCTCATGTCCATGAGCAGCAAACATTACACATTTATTTTTAATGAACTCAGACTCAGTGAGTTCACGCTGCTTACGCAAGAATTGAGACGGAAGAGAAATAGAAGGGGTAATATCAGTTGTTTGAGAACGAGTAACATGGAAGAGGTGATTAACTTCATAGATTTCATTGACAGGGTGACGATAACCTATGCACGTATTTTTGTGTAAAGTTAAAGGTTCTATACGCGTGTTTAAGATAGGTATAGTTGCTGATATGATTTTAGCCTGAAATAAAATATTCGTTGTCAGTGCACAATGCTGATGTAGTAAAGACGATGAAGGTTCAAAAATATAGACTTGATTTTTATCCTGTATATTATAATCTAACCCAACGGATGAGTAAGCAGTAGGAGTGAGAGTGTATGTTTCTGCTACACGAACTGGTATGCCTACTTGTTGATTGAATTGCATGGGTCGGTGAATTGCCTTTGATAATGCGAAATATGCTTCATCTTCGTTAAGATAGAGAGGCAATGTAACGTTGAAAGGAAAAGTGACTATGCGTGATGAAAAGTCAAGAACAAGTTCATGCTTCATAATAAAGTCCATGCCAAGTAGTAAAGGTCGTTTCATTTCATCGAATACGTAACAAAAATGTGAAAATGAAAGTGTACCTATCTCAATATTTATTTTCGTGCTTGTAGTTATGTGCATATTTCCTGTAATTGCAGTAAATTGTGAAGAACACGAATGTAGTGATAATTTTGCATTTTGAGCAAATTGTAATGATAAAACAGAACAAGTGGAACCACTATCAAGAAGGCAAACAGTTGGAATTTGGTTTATGCGTAAAATGATAAAAACTAAAGGCTTAAGAGAGAGATTGGTGTGCTTATGATTACTTTCTTGTATAGCCAGTGTCACACCTAACGCACTGGCTATTGAGCGTTTCCCTGTTGATAAGGGCAATGTCTTACAATGTGGCCAAACAAGTTACAATGATAACACTTAGGATTATTGTTGCCATTATTTCCATTATTATTATAATATCCGCTTTGTCCCCAGTTTTGTCCGTTTCCTCGACCAAAACTTCTAACACGATTATTATTGTACCCTCTTCCTCGGGAGGAAGTCTTTGCAGGGCTTGACTGCTGGGGAACGACGATTATTTGTTGCTGTGGGGGCCTATAATATCCTCTATTGTTACCTCTAAAATTTCTTTGATAATTGTTCCGAAAATTTCCACGGTTATTTCCCCGAAAATTGCCTCTACTTATATTGCCTATAAAATATCCTTGACGGCCATTATGATTTTGAGAATTCTCATTTTTGGGGGAATTCTTTTTATCACGATTCACGATATTATTTATTTCCTCTTTTAACTCTTTGATGGCCTTCATCATTGGCTCATTTTCTTCAAGTGTATTCAATTCCTTTTTACCCGATAAATCCCTAAATTTCTCCCATTGTTCTAACTTCTTCTTGAAACTAGCTGGATCCGCAGGCTCTTGGAGATATATAGCTTTACCTAAAGACTCAGGCAAACCCTTACACAATAACGAACTTTGCGAGCATCCGTCATATTATTATCGAGACGGTGCATTAAACGTAATTGCGTATAAATATATTCCGCTGCAGAATCGTACTTGACATATTTACTTTCAGCGAGCTGACGCTCCAAATCCTCAGGGGTATCTTGTACATCAAAAGCTTTTTTAAAATCCTTTTTGAAATTACTCCAAGTGGGCGGGCTACTACAAATTTTGGAATCCCACAAATCAGCCGCAGCTACGCCTTGTGACTTTGCATAATCAGTAAGAAAAATTTTATAGCAATCCAAAGCGGAGTCTTTAAGAAACTGAAAGATTGTAGTAATCTTTTTCTGATCGTCTTTCCAACCATAATCCTCACACACGGATTCATACAAATCCAAAAAATGTTTTACACGACCTGTGCCGTCGAAACGTAAATTGTCAGGGACGGGGGGCACAATCACTGTAGTCATTGTAACTACAGGAGTGAGCGGAGGTTTGGAAGTAGTGTGAGTTGAGGTTTTAGTGGAAGACGTGGAAGTAGTAGACGTAGTTGAAGTGGAAGCCGTAGTTGAGGTACTGGAAGTTGAGGTCGCGGTAGTGGTGGTAGTTGTGGTAGACATACGCACAGGGGAAACTGGGGTAGGGTAAGAAGTAAGAAGTTGAAAGTGACCAGGGGAACGGTTGATATGTTGAGGCAATAAGTGAGTCAGGAGGAGTGTTACTAGCCGGAGTAGGGTATGGTATCTTTTTTGAATAATGCCGTTTAACTACATTAACGGAGTTGGGTCTAACAACAGGCCGAGATAAAAATGGTAATTCAGAAACGGCAGTTGTGGGGTCAGAAATCACAAAAGATGGGGTGATTTGAGGACGAATTATCGGTAGGGCAATTACGGGTTCACTAACTAAATCAGGGAGGAGAGTAGCACTTTCGGATAAATTTATTGTTGTTTGATCATGTACGGATCGAGAGGAGGAAAGGGATAATGTATCCAATGACTCAATAACTTGCGTCAATATTCGTCGTCTTTTGTTTGCTTGTAGATTAGTATTATAAAAACAAATTGAACGCAAAAGAATTTCTGTCCAGCTTTCCATACTGTTGATCAATGAAAAACATTTGGTCAGTTCAACATATTAAAATAATTTAAACAGAAATATTGTTAGGAGTACTTTATTGCTAGCTTTGACAGTATGGACAGAATCGTCACGCTTGTGGAAACCCAGCGTCAGCGAACGTTGGTATATTTGTTAGCAGGTGGCGTTACAATTCGTTCCGTTTGGATTGCAGTAAAAAATATATTGAAAATTAGATAAAGTTGAATATAAAACGTTTCCAATGACATGAAAGTTTACAATTAGAGGAATTTGTATCAGTTGATCCAATCATAAAAGGTTACGTTCACGGTGGTTACCGTTAGCACCAATTTATGATTCGATGGATCTACAGTTGCTAATCAAAACTTTCCCCTGAAGAAAATTTTTATTAGCATGAATGAATTAAACGAGGAGATTTCAATACCTTTTACATTTAACAGAATTTAAAACTTTCCTCTTAAATTATTTCCTCTCAATCTTCGTAGGATGCGATTAATCTACATGACAACAAACTTTGGAGAGGTGACAAAAGACATTGATGACGTTAACTTCGTCCTGTATACAAAATGATAGCCCAACGTGTCATTTTGCAAATACGACTTATTGAGGGAATTGCAGTTATGATTGATTATCGAAAACGTTCCTTCTTGTTTCTAGTGTAGTATATGCAGGAATAATTATTACATGATCAATGGCTACAAGCCGTTGTGTGTGCGTCACTCAATTCTTCATATATGCAATCTAAACGTTTAAATTACATCAATCTCCTGGTAGGAGAAAATTGGAATTCTTCAAAACATAATTATAAATTGACTCCACGACACTTGTGAATACGGTTTTTGCGGTGTGGAATATATTTTTGTCTGAAAACATTCTTGTTTTCAGAACTATATTTCTATAAAATACTAATGAAGTTTTCTTTGTAGAAAATTGAAATCAGCATGAAATCAGCAAGCAGGCAAATCTCCATATTCTACTATCTTACCATTCCTAACAATACTTCAAAATTTGTTTCTCTAACCTCTTTTGCACTACTACACTGAATACTAACGGGGTGCGACTAATCTACGTAATAAATTTTTTGAAGAGCTGGCAAAATACATTAATGACGTTGAACTCTCCGTGTCTCCAAAGCGATTGCTGAAAATATCATTTTGACAACATTATTTATTAAGGGGATTACAACTATTATTGATTTTCAAAAAAGTTTACATGTGAGAAAAGTGACATGATCAATGGCGAAAAAGCTCTAACGAATCCGTCAATCAATTCTTACTCTCTAAACGTTTAAAGTGCATAACATTTCATAGCGGAATAATTGTGTGCTCTTTGATATTGAATTCTATTGAATTATATATTTGGTTTACCAGTATTCTACCTGAGATAAAGGATTCTATTTCTTTAGTTACTTCTTTCCGATTTTATGGTTCTGTTCGTACTTTGCTGGGTATACGTACGGACCCTACAATTAATTCCATTTTTGATGTACTCGATGACCACACTTATTAGTTTGGGTTGGGGAGTGGGAGCTTTAGTTTTCCTGACTACAGTTCCGCGGATATATCTTGCGGTTCGAGACATACGAGGTTGGAGTGGCATCATCCGGTCAAGTGGATTCATTTCTACAGGTATAGAAGCGGTGAGAAAAATATATTCCGCATTTTGCATAGGATGATGACCTACATTGGTAATGTTAACTTAAAGAAATTATCCATTTTTTATGCCAATTGATCCAATCATGAGTAGAAGCCTTACCATTAAACTTTCCACAATTTTCGGTTTATGAACCAGAATTATAAAATGAAAATGTACCGAAAACATTATTAGATTAATTACGTCCCAAATATTGTCAAACTTACAAACCAACGGTGTCATTTCTGTAGTCATTTCTCCTTCTACACGAGCTCATACACCCTCTAACAATACTTTAAACCTACCTACTAGTAACTCTTTGAGAGGCGGCTGAAAACAGTGATGACGTTATCGTTTGCCTATTGATATTTCATGATTCGAAATTTCAGATCAGATTTTCATCCAAATGACAACCGTAATTAATTTCCAAGTCTGTTCTCATGTTTCCGCAATTGGTTATTAGAAACAAATGCTGAGTTGTGCAAAGTCGAATGATTTTTAATGCAAAATAACAGAGACTGATAAAACCTCGCTGGCGTTTTCTTTAGGAGTTAGGAGGCGCAAAAGTTTCGTTGAACTTTTCATTTTCTACACCTCAAAATATCTACTAAAATTATTTTTCATTCACCGTTTTATTGATTTGCTGTTAAGTACGGTGACATTGCATTAAAATTGCATTACGAACAATATTGTGAGCTTATATTTTATTAATAATTACTAATTAGGGTTATACCATCCTTAATAATTACTAATAAAACTACCAAATGACATGATAAAATGGCAAATGGATGACAAAAACAACTTATCAAATAATCCTATACATAAAATTGAATGTAACAAATTCTGCTTTATCTTTACATTCGTGCATGATGCATCTTATATCTCCATCTACACCTTGCAATTATACCAGGAATGGGATTTTCGTGTTGGCGATTCGCCAATTAATAAACCAATTTGTTAGTTTGTAACCAATTAATTAACGGTAACATTTATTACTGTATTCAGTGTCATTGCGTAACTGGTAACGAATGTATTTGCTAGCTTGTTATAAATTATTTTTAATTCATTCATTAAGAACTTGAATTCTTCGCTCTACAACCCTCAGCTAAAACTGGTAGTCTTGTCAACCAAACAAACAACTTGAAAATGAAGTATTTTCTGGTAGGCCACCTTTCAAAAGTATCAAGCGGGGCTACAGAATCTTCCGGTTTTCGGGATCCTGGATCCCGGAGCGGGATTTATTTTGTTTTGTTTTATTTTTATTTTCAGCGGATAGAGCCGGAGCGGGATTTCTTACTTACTATAAACGATTTTTGGTATTTTAGTTTGTTTTTAAAAAATGAAATGAATTGCTTTGGTAGTTATTCATCACTTTTAGGCGTCATTTTAAAACTCCGTTTCTCAAATGTCTCCACTCGAAAGCATCAAAACAAATACATTAAGTTAACCTATCAATCGGGGCACTGTGAGAAATTGAAACTTTTAATACATGACTTCTTTGTTGTAACATGACTTCATTAAAGCAGATATTATTGTATTAAAAAATCATTTAGCGAACGAAACTGTAACTAAAAATGGGGCTCTGTGAGAATTTGTTGACGATATTTTAAGAAAAATATTTAAAGTTTTGAACTTTTGGATTACACATTAGCCCGGAGCAGCATTTTGGTAAAAATTGGGTATTGAGAGAATTTCCTGGTTTTTGCAATTTTTGATTAATAATCAGATAAACTTTTTAATCAAAAGTTTTGATTCTTTGCGTTCATTGAGCCGGTATTAGCCCGGAGCAACTTTTTGTTAATAAAATGGGGCAATGCGAGAATTTTATGATTTTTGCGATATTAGATAACTAATTAGATATTTTTTGGATTTTTTGAGTTCAATAATCTCAGAGTACCCCGGAGCAGCATTTTTTAAAATTGGGGCAATTTGAGACTTTAACCGGTTTTGGCGCAATGGCATCGAACATTTAGTAACTTTTATAAATTCTATACTCCATTTTACACAACGCAAATTTTGGTCGGAGCGGGATTTTTTCCGGAGCGGGATCTGAGCTTGGTGAGCATATATCATTTTGGATCCCGAAGGCCATGGAAGATTCTTGGCCCCTGGTATCAAGGACTAGACTTTTCATCCCGACAGAGTTAGGTACGATCGTAATAACATTTAATGGATTTTGGACAGATTCCGCTGCTTATTCAGATTTTAGCCACAAAGTATGCATTGGGAGTCAACCGAGAAAACATTGAGTACGGTCATGATTGTACCAACCGCTGCTTTCCGGTGGATATAAGGGACCCCCTCGTCTGCAGAGGAGTATCAAGTGACATTTCTGTGTGTGCCTGTGCGGATGGACTATTTCGACATGAAACCCTCAATCGATGTGTGGCACCCACTGGAGGAATCTGCACAAGCAAATCCTCGAATGGCTTGCCAATGGTCACTTGCACTGAATTTGCGGTTTGCTGGTCAACAGAAACGAACTACCAAAGTCTAACCAGACAAAATGAAACGTGTCACTGTGAACCGGATGCAAAAGCGGATCCACAAACTGGACTTTGTAAACTTAAGTTTGGAGCAAACAGATGCAATAAGATTGGTGACTGTGACATCATGGTCGGATTGAATTGCAACTATAGAAAGTGTGCGTGTCGCGATCAGCAATTACAAACATATAACAGCACTTCTGGAAGGTGTGAGGCGTTGGCTGGAGGTGAATGTGGAATCGCAAATCCTCCGTTTCCGGCCGTCGAATGCACCGGACCTCACATGAAGTGCGTAAAGGGAAAGTGCCTTTGTCTGAAGGGTTACGGCAAAACTGTTCAAAAGATATGCATCGAGTTAACTGAATCCACATATGTATCTAATGACCAGCAACGACGTCCTGTGCCATTCTATGGCGGTAATGGTGGTGCAGCACCGCACATAAAAATGGCGAAAATTGCATCAAAACCTGCTGCTGGAGCTGATGTATTGGACGCGGATCAGGACGAAACTGCAGATGAAAACGATGGTGAAGAAAGTGCTGCTTAGAAGTCGAAATGATTTCCGATTACATTTGGCGTCTGATGCTAGTATATGCATAATAAGTTATATCAATCATATTTTAGTACGACTTTCATTGTTATTTCATTTACTGCATGACAATTAGTACGTCGACTTTTTATGTAATGAATTTAATTTTATTTGACGTGTAATAACAGCATTTCGCAATTTCACCACCGATCTTTGTTGCTAGGTTTAGGGTTGCACAGATTGGAATATTTATGTGTACCTTATACAATACCTGCGGTCATTCATTGGCAATGCCATTAAAACGGCTTAGATGTTGTATAGTAAATTACAAATACTTTTTTGAACATCTGGAGAAATACACGTTATAAAACCATTGAAGCAATTATTTCTGTATTGTCAACAAGTCGGACTTATGACATGTTCTGTCCTTACATTTGAACGAGTTGTTCTGTATCCAATACTTAAAGACAGTGTTTCAAAAAATCATCTTTGCCATGAACTTTGCGCCCATGTTCCACGTTGGTCGCTTGTATATTCAATGAGCCATTCTAAACTTTTAATTTGTAGTCGGGTACTACATCTCTAATGCATTGTAGAGAACAGACGGTTAAAACACACTTATTTAATATGCCAACCATAATCAATTTTTTATATTATGCGTGCCGAACTAAATTGTTTTTACGGTAATTTCGGCGCTTCCGCTATCACAAAATCAATAGCATAATTTTTATTAAGTCATACCGCTCACTCTTTGGTCGTATACTGTTGTACGTGTAACAACAAAATATGCGTTGTACATATTTTCTTGAAGTTTTACAACAAGTAGTCAAATACTTCGGTCGCAAGGATTTCACGACAATAGAAAAAATATTCTATGAAAAAATTTGAACATTGTCCAACTTTTAAAAACCTGTACTTTTGGTTGAAGCATCATCTTTGCAAAGGATGAATTCCTCTACGTATTTGCATTTCCTATCGATTTTCGTTGAGTGCCTTCTTCTTTGGCCACTAAATACTGTACTTGGCCGCCATCGAATTTATAATATCAGTGTAGTGCCACTGCAAGACGTACCATTGGACAAGTACTTTCTTTTAAATTTCAATACATTGCAACGTGAAGGTCTGGAATTATCCAACAACTTCTTTTCTACCAAACCTAAATCACCTAATCAAAGAATCAATCTTTCTGATATACTGGACATATTAGATGGAATGAAATGCCATATCGTTATGGACAATTTTCGTTATTTGGACATAATGTCATCCCGTACCCCCATGGTTCTTAGAAATCCCAAGTTGGTTGTGCTTCAATATAAATATGTTTATGCAAAGTATCAAATACAGACCGACTACGCCCCATTCTGGATTCCATCCGGATTTCCAATAATGAACATTACGACAACAGTGAATATTCCTTACAAAATCAATTGTCCAGTATCTAAAGATTTTGTTGGTGTGTCCTTAGTGACAAAACCAAACGGAAGGCATTTAAAAGTACTTGACGAATGCGTGGCGTTGCAATATTTTGTCTATGTGGCAAACACAAAACCATGGAATTGTCAGATTCAAGTATTCCTACAGATTGCGTCGACCATTCTACTCGGATTCCGTCCTCCGGCGATATTCAATTTTGACATTTACGATCAAGCTGCCGTATATTTTCGAGCTTCTGAACAATCCCTCGTTCCCAAGCTATACATGTTTGTTAGCACGGTTCAAATCAAAGAATGCGAAAAGATTAGAGAGCAGGGTTTGAAAGCATTTCTGATTCAACAAAGCGCTTCATTTGTAGCCACAGACGTATTAAGTGATGACGTGCATGAATACAGTGTGCGCAATATTGCCGTTATTTCAGTGGCATTAAGCTATCTAACCGGAGCACAGACGTTTTCAATAAATCGAGTAGAGACCACATACGACAATCCGGGAAATTTCGTCATATCAACTAAATTTACTCCTATGATGATTGCGGACATAAAGGATACATGGAATGTCTCCCACAAAGAGGGGGACAAAAGTTGGCTTTTCCAATCTCATCCTCCTGACGGAAATCTTGTAAGATTCTGGAAGTACTTGGAGAATTGCAGACATATTTCTGCATTTGGCTCCAATGCGAACAGAAATGTCTTTACTGATGTAAACGTCAACCATCTGGAATCATTTTCACGTGGAATTGCTTCGCTAATCTTTACAATCGTTTCCAACGCCACCATTGCCTTCAAACACCACTACTGTAAAAAAGGGAAACGGTACAATCAAAACAAACAAACACAAAAGTTTTATATGGATCAGGATTTTGAATTACGTCTCACTGTGTTTGTTGCATCAGAACCCGACTATCCATTCTGTCGCCTCTATTTTCAAGAAACTGCTACGGCAATGACGTTCGTTAGTTGCGGAGGATTTCGTGGAGAGGATTCCTTTGGATTAAGTGAGCTGGTCGTGTCCTACCAACCGGCTGTTTGGCTAGGCATAGTTTTGGCTTCGATAGCATTGGCAGAAACACATCGTCGCATTTGCGAATCAGGTGGGATTGTCATCAACTTAATTCCAATAGTCAAAGTTCTTTTGGAACAGGGAGACCCTTTCATGTCCTCATTTGCCAAGAAGATGTATCTGCGAATCACCATGATGGCATTCATGTTGGCTGGAATTGTGCTCAGCAACGGATACAAAAACAGCAATGTGTGCAACATGATCTCACCCAGGGAGCTTGTTCCTTATACAAAGTTTCAGGAGCTTGTGGACGATGAGTTCACTATTTATACTAGGATAGTATCCTTTAGTGCGTTCAATCAACGAGTAGCCATAACGGCTTCTGAAACGTTTTTAAGTTGGACGAATAACTTCTCCATCATTGACAGTCATGAGATTTTTAATGATGGCATCATTGAAGTTTCCGTATTTTCAGAAGTAATGGAATGGTGTATCGCTACGATTGAGTTTTTGCAGGACTCTCGGATTGGTGAATTGCTGTTAAATTACACTTCTCTACATCCCGATGGTGGAAAATTGACAGGACAGATCTTCCGAGATCATCTGTTAGAAATAAGAGAAGGCGACGGAAGACACATGTTTGAGGAGCAACAGGATATGATTTTGGACAAAATTTCAACTATGGACGAAAATGTTTTGTTTGATCATATGGAAGCGTGCAATACATCTGCCCTACTAATTCCAACATATAAAGCAAACCAGTACGCCATGAAGCTATTTCAAGCTCATCCACATTACAGGATATATGTTGGGAGCGAGAACTACATTAACCGGTCTGTTGGTTTCCGGATTTTCGGTTCGGTACATCCAAATTTAATGCTTAGAATGCAAGGAATTCAATCCTCTGGAATATGGAGTTGGTGGCTGGAGTTTGTTAAAAAGGCAGGAACGTTTGTTCCCGTTCTCAAGGATAATTTGCCTAGAGTACCTGATATGAGCGGTAATGTATCTAATATATTCTTCATATGGCTATTTGGGATAGCTACCACATTCACAGTTTTCTCCATCGAGAATGCCCAAGTGTTTTGGCGATGCACTTTACGTGTTTGGCATGGGATTAATGTGCACCTGGCATGTTTATTTGTGCGCATAGTGCAAACTATCGGAGGTAAACAATTTTATATTACATTGTTCGGACAAACGATTACTAACGTTATTGATATATCGACACATTATCGTTGAATGAAATTTGGTCATAAACATCATGGCCTCATCATGACAGCCGTTCTTTTTATTTCATGTATTGGTTGGCGTTGAGTGTACCGGATTTTTCTATGTAATAAATTTTGTGTGACGCGAAATTATATGATTCTGAAATTTCATTACATTTCCAACTGTTAATACAAGAATTGCAGAATAATTTAATTACTTCATAGTGTGATTTCAGGAAACCCCAAATGCTACCGTTATTAAATGTTGCCATCTTCATGCTAATAAACACAGCCTTTATATTGCACCGCTGCTAATACAATATACAAGTGTTTCCATATAAACCACTAATTATGGCTATTTGAATCTGACTGGTCCAAATTAAAGAAAAATAAGTTATTGCAGAATGAGAGTGAAATACTTTCGCACCGGGATCTCTAGGTGTACCAAATATAATAATTGCTGTAGTTCAACGTGAACTTCATCAAAACGGAAAAGATATTTCACAGCTAGTTACAAATATTTAATTTGCGAAAGTTTCAGTAATACATATTATAAAACCACTGAGGCAATTTGTTCTTTATTGCCAGTACTTCGCAACAAATGTTTGTAGTTGCATTGAAGGAATGTCACTCATGTTGTACCTGTTTGTGTGATTCTGGTATATGGTTCCTAATTTTCCATTAAGCAACTTAACTATAACAATTAAGAAAACCTCAAGCCGTAAATTGTCGCTACTCGTATTATGCGGTGTAATAGTGTAGACAATCAGGAAGTCACTTCATGTTAATGTTTAAACCGCAAACGTTTGCGATATGCGATACAGTCAAAGCATCTGACCTCAACATATTCCATGCCTGATCATTAAAACCAACAATATGGGATTATGATAAATGCAATGAACAATAAAATGTTTTTTCGGAGTAGATAATATTAAAAATGGATGCTAGTAGGTACAAGTAAAGTAAGGTAGGTATTTATTAAGTAAAGTTGAACAGAAAAGCATTAGTATGGTCATTTTTTAAATTTAGCAAATCTTATCAATCTCATGGACTAGAATTGCATGTATAATCCATTGCTCATTTTCGTTTTCCAAATCAATTTCCATGTAACCAAATCAAAGTTCCGCATCGGACCTGGGTCTAATTTTTGCTGCTGGAGGTTTTCGAACTTCCGGTGGAACATTACAGATCTCCCGCTTCTCCACACCAACGAATTTGTAGCCCACTAGATTTGTCCCCGTTTGAACTTTATGGGAAAACTTCTGGTACACAAAGTGCCATTGACCATTAATTCTCCAAAGTAAGGCCGTTACTCTCGTTCTCCTTAAATGCGCAGCCCTCTCGTCTGGAATCCTCCCGCCCCGTACTGCCCCTTCCCTGATATTCCATAAGTTTTCCTGTTCCTTAGTCCCACCATATTCGTCCCATGCGAGCACGTCGTCCCAACTCTCATCACTCCCAACAACTCGGTATCCATTATCTTCCCCGACAGTCAATTCCTGCTCTCCGGCTTCAGTGTTGGCAAAACGTCGGTAATGGTGAAACACGTGGAGTCTCTTGCGTCGCTCGTCATATCGCACGTAAATTGAGCAGCCGTCCAGTTGTGGCGTGAATATCATGGATGGGCCGCTATAAGCAGGAATGTCTATTGTTCCTCGAGTTGTCAGCCAGTATGCTCCTCGACTTCCTTCCGCCACTGGGCACAAGTTTAACGCAGATCCGTCGCTTACCTGAGAGAAGCCCCAGGAGTACACTTTGTTGTTTTGAAGAGTAAATTGTAAGGACCTCAACTTATTTTGTGTACAGGTAGCCACGACATTGTTTCTTAAGAAACGGACAGGATCGCGCTGAAAATCGTCATAATTTCCGGTCATGGCCAAAGTTGTGTTCACAGAAATTATGACGGCGACTATGACAACCACAGAAGATGTGGTCGGTAGTTTACAGTTCGTCATTGTAAAACCAATGGCTCAAGATTTTATCGTGTTGAAAACAGAGAGAGAGGATGAATTCGTGGTGTTTGTATGACTTGCAACAGAACATTGAAAACTATAACGGGACGATTGAGTCAAGTTGCTTCATAATTAATGTTACAATGCAATATAACTTATCACACGTTCCGCCTCTATTGAATATTTTAGGTGGTCAAACTTACTTCCGTTCTCATTGTTGAAGCAATCAATAAAGGGTTAGTTAATTGGAATGTGAATGTAACACGCATCTGCGGTATAACCGAAACAACAGTCTAAAACCAGAAACACGTGCAAATAATAAGATGCGGCTTCATTTAATAGTTGTGGCTAATAAGTTTTCGGTGGTCTCTCCGAAAGTGGTTTTACTCTTATCGTCATTATGTTATTGATTTCCTGAATGATTTGATTGCATATTCAATATTAATATATCTGTCGGCTGGGCGAGAAATTCGTAATAGACAAAACTTGCACTTGTTAAACATTTGATAAAAACTGATCAAATTTGATCTCTAATTTAAAAGCTATAAATTTTACAGGAAATTTTGAGTTAAACGATAAGACACACACAATTTGTTATTGCAGTCATTAACCACCTGTTTCTACAACTCTAGCTTGAAAGCACGAAAAAAGAATCATAAGGCATACGTCTTCAAAGTATGCAGCAACTTGTTCATATTGTACAGGAAAATAAATTTATCAGCAAAATTTATAAGATCCAAATGCTATTAATATATGTAGCTTGTTTTCTAAAAATACGTGAGTATATTGAAATCTTATCTGGCTTTCCCTCCGTCTACGTGCTTGAATCGCATGGAACTCGTCTCCTGATGGTCCGAGAAGTACAACAACCCATTTCCTTTAACATCTACGTCGCATTTTCCCCAACAATTCACCGAGTGTCTCAGATATCTTATGTTTACCATCGTACTAATGTTACGAGAACATTTTTTTATTTTGTTTTCTTTGACTGACCACTATGCACAGTCCAAATCCAAATTGTTGTCCTTTTCCGTGATAACGAGCTCATTCTCGATCAGCACTCTTCTGTAAAATATTTATCCAAGACTGTTAGAACAACGTAATATATTGGAGCCCAAAATAATGATAAACTAATTTTTAGTTGAAAATTAGCTAACACAATGTTAGTTTCTAAAGACATTAGTTACTATTTTTTCTAATTCAACTCCACGACTTGATTGCGCAGCTGCGCCTCATCACTTTTATTCGTTTAGTGTATAATTTTGTAAGTGGCTGTTTCTTTTGAATATTTTTCAATTTCTTTACCGCTTGGAAGTTTGTCCCTGTGCTCAACAAAAGCTTTCCAGTAATTACACAACTGTCGTAAAATAAAACGCGGAACAAGTGCAGAAAATGTCATCGCTGTAATGCTAACTCATAATGGGAGCCGAAATATCGTTTCACTTTGGTTTTTATTTCAAATCCGCAAAGGCTGCATGATGCAATTTACCGGGACAATTACCAATGAAGATGATTGAATCATTTGAGTTACTTTTTCAGAAGTTACGAATTATTGTAAACGTTTATGATATTGAAATATAAAATGCACAGAATAGCACATGAAGCTAACTGAATGAAACAAATGACTTGGCGAAATATTCTCAAGTCTATACACCTGTGGGTTTAGTTGGTTATTATTCAAATTACCAAATGTCGCACATAAACACTAATCTTCTATTTATTTCAATTCGTTCATAAGAAACATGCTGCTTATTATTTTTGTATTCTATTCGAATTAAATATGTAGAAATTTCATTCAAGCTTTGTAGAATATTTTTTTCAATATTCACATTTGACCAACAATTATCGTTGTGTGTATTATTTTATTCAGTCCAACGTGGTGGACATTAGCTTGGCAGCTTGGTAACTGGTTAAAGCATACATTATCGTCAATGAATAAAACAATACAAAAGAGTACAATATCGCACTTTGGATTGGAACGTTGAGTACGCATTAGTAAAGCAGCTGCTAATTCGGGAGCTATTTCTTCATTTAAAATTGAGTCCACCGTTTGGTCGGTTCAACAAAAATAATTGTTAAGCAGCAGTATCTTCATCTCCTTGATAAAAACAGAACCAGGTTCTGGTGTCAGGTTAATTGCCAATCGAAGTGTCTGTAGTAAAACCGGTCGTGATAGAAATACATGAGGTTGAGTTCCTGCATATTCATAATCCCAACCTTGTAATCAGTTGCAACGGTGAGCAATGTGGAGCACATTGGTTAATTTCTACATGCTGCAGAAACCCTGTCCCTCATTCCGCAAATTGCTTTATTATTAGTTTTCAGGATATATCTATTCTTGCGTTACGACAAATGTCTCACAACTACTGGACTTTAAAATGCTAAGAGGTGGAATCAATCTATGTGGCGTCGTCGGTACTTGTCGCTTCAAGAGGGCAATTAAGAAATTTCTAATATCCCTCTAAATAAATTTGATGCGCCAAGACAAGATACCCTTAAGCAAGTTAGTGACAAAATATTTTAAACAAAACACTTAAACAAAAAACGCAATTTTATTTGCCAATTTTAAGCCCACAACTGGAAATGTTCTAGTCATTCAATCAAACAAAGCACAATGGTTTATAAACCTGATGGCATGAGGAGTTATACGGTAATATGAAGGAGCAATGATTTCCAAATCAGAAATATTGTAATGTGCAATTTACAGATAGGACATTCTCAATACGTGTACGTTCATTACAAAAGGTCAGACGAATTTGAAGCCAATGAACCATTTGCTATAAAGGAACTGTCAATTAAATTCAATTCTGGTTGTCCATGGGGGCCACAGAATGCTCCAGGTAAACCATTGTACTCACAACGTCCAGACTCGTAGCCAAGATACATGCAACAGCCGTGGACAAGCAGTTCTTGGGGACAGTAATCATCGCAACTTTCTTGGTGTACCCAGGACGCCTCAGCGGCATTTCGTGACCGGGGAAATATTTCTTCTGGCAGTCCTTCCGCTCCTCCGCCACCACCAGGTGGTCTCCATACAGGTCTTCCAGGTCGTCCTCCTGGTCTTCCAGGACGGCACCCCATTGTTCCTTTAAGTACATAATTAAATTCATTAATACTGTCAACTTACATATACTAATAACCTTTGCTTCTGCTAACCTGTAAACGTTAGGAATACTAGCAAAACTATAAACCGGACAGCAGCCATAATTACGGCAGCCTTTTCGTTTCTTGAAAAAATGGATTCCTTAGAAAACAACGACGAAAACTAGAAAAATGCTGCAATAACTTGTGAAACTAAAGCAGCAAGCGTTAGGAAATATTGTGAAGATACTTGGCTTCCCGATACTTGAGATAAAAGTTTGAGATGATGAAAGTACGGGAGTTTTTACTGCTTTTATAGTAATTCCAAGATCAATTTTCTATAAATGTGCGTCATATTTTGTATTTACATCATCTAGTTTCCCAGAAAATAATTGATAGACATCATGTGACAGAAAGCAGAACTGGATATACAGTTCAACTTTTTCAGAGATAAAAATGTTAGCTGGGCGGATTCACAGAAACGATAAGAATAATTCGTTGATTTTGCGCAGCTTGTGACATATTAAAAGAAGCATTCACAATTGTCATGCTTTTGGCCGATTGGGTTCCAGGAGTTCTTTTGTGCTTCGATTTTTTATTTAGGCCATCTGCTTTTTGGAAAATAATTCATCGAAAGAATGTGAGTAAATACTTTTGCAAAACAGGAATGGATAAATTATTAGTTCGCTAGAACACAATTAAAATTCGGTGAAGCAAGACAAACGTTAGGATGGATGACATTAACGTTTAACGTAAATGAAGTGAAACGAAGTGCACATTGGAATTGATAATTCCAATGTTTTATTATGTAACTTTGGGCACGAGGCGTCATATCGCAATTGGGCACAGATTTCATTTTAATATTTATGAATACAATATTATTTGTTTATGGCAGAAATGGTCGAAAGTAGTTCTACGTATTGAAAAGTTGAATCAAGCTTTGTTTTGCGTGTCTTTGGTGAATACAACGTATTGATTATACGTATAGTTCCACACGCTCAGAATTTAACTTCAACTTTGATTGTATTGTAGATTAGCAGCGCAAATGCTGGACTCTTGGAAATAATATTTTAATGAATTTAATTCAAATGCTAACTATTTTCAAGGAACTCATGTAAAAACCAATTAAATAGTATCTGCCTCCGTGGCAACATGATTATCAGATTGTCATGGTAAAAAAGCTAAAATTAATGATGCGACGACCATACACTTGCAGTAGCACATGATTTTAAATTTAAATGAAATATGTTATTTATTACAGTGTAGTGACTCTATGCCATATCTACATTATTATTATAGTCCTTTTATTCAATTCAATTTCAAATCAAGACCATACATCACTTCAACGACACCTTGCTAAGCAAGATCTTATGTCATTGAATTTATAACACAATTAATATAACGCACAACGTATGACATATGTCAAGTCAACATTAATACAACATAAAACAAACTCCAGTTAAAGCTACATCAACACACAACACATTCACCTTCTCAATTACTTCTGTCACAATATTTTTGTATCAGAAAACATTTCAACCTATTTTTAAATACATTGAAAGACCCTGCACATTTTATATCATTGGGTAACCTGTTCCATAGCAAAACAGTTCTATATTGGAATGACGTTTTCCCTACATCTCTTTTTGGAGCGACATTACACCCAAAATCATTTGCGCGTCTTTGTGAAGACGTCAAAGCAAAATAATTGCTGAAAAAATTAATTTCCTCATTTTTCACAATTTTATACATCAAGCACAAGCTCTTGAATTCACACAATTCCGTAGGCATTAACCATTTAAAATCATTTACAATAAAACTACAAACTGAATCATACTTCCTTAGTCTTAAAATTAACCGAGCAAGAGAACGCACAACACTAACAATTAATTTAAGGTGAACGCTGTTTGTAACGCCATATACAATAACCATGTAATTTATGATAGAATAGACATAACTCTGGCACAATAATTTGATTTGATCTTTGCTTAGAAAATCCCTAATAACATAAAGAGCTCTAATTCGCATGTAACACATTTTACTTACTTTATCTATGTGGGCTCGCCAGTTCATCTTCCTATCTAATATGAGACCAAGACACTTTAAAGTTTCTTCATTACACACTTTGAAACCATCAATAACAAAAGAAAAGCCATCTAACAACGATGACTTCCTTCCAGAGCTCATTGTCAGCATTTTTCTACATCTACACAAAGCAGAACCAACATTTTAAAACTAAATTACGGGTGTCATATTCAGTTTCATCATAAATATGGAGAATCTTTAATACATATGAACTCAGTTGTCAATCCATTCGTGTACATTGAGAAAAGATTATTTTCTTTAAAGTTCTAGCTATAATGCAGCGCCATGAATGAAATAACTGAATCATTAGGAATTATCTAATTGCAAAGATATGGTACGGTCATGAGCAATTTTGTTGGGCAAGGAAATGTATGTAATAACCAACATTTACGAAGTTGATTTAAGTGTACTATGATGGTTGATACCGGACTTTGTTGTATGTATATTAATTATAGTATTATGCAGGTAGAAAATGTGTACAGAGTAACAGTTTTTTACATTAAATCAACATTAATTCACGGCACATATTTACGAGAACAGCGTAACCTGCTTGAAGGAACCCTCCAAAACAAAATTCATTGGCGACGTAATGGATCAATATAAGTGGATTAATTCCGACCTCACTCGCAATCACTGATCCTGTACAATGGAATGGAACAATTTTTTTCAGTAGGTTGCCTTCAATAATGTTCATGTGTGGGACAAAATTATGTAATTTAAATGGACAGAGTTATTATTTTCCCTCGTCTGGTCACAGTAAAAATATTTTGACCAAGTCTTGATAAATGCTCAAATCTTGCAGCAACCAGTTATTCCATGTCGCATGTTTTATGTAAATTAATAGAAGAATCTTAATTTTATTGACTACGCATTATATGTCTAGTTGAGTATTAGGAAAATGATTTTTAGTTGATGGAATGAATGAAGCTACAATTTTTTGCTTAAGTGACCTTCTTACAGAAGCAACCTCACAAATGTCTTGTGACATAATAAAGGTAATTACATATTCAGGCGTTCATGGGATTTAAACTTTGGCATTTGCCTGGAAACGCTAATTGCTAATCGAAAACAGATACTGGATTACTGAAAGACTATTGGCAATGAATGGTAAGATCCCGACATTGTTCTGTGCATGGCATACGTGCTGGAACTTGTGTCAGCGTTTACGACGTTTGAGCTACAAGTGAGGCGTGCGTATGTGCTAGCGTTTAGCTTTGCAGTATTGGTTTCTATATTCAACATGGTAAAGAACCTTGAGCAGGTTTCCGAATATAGGCTTGCTTAAATCATAAAGTTGAACAATGTCATTACTGTCGTCGTGATGAAATGATTTCATATTTCGATATTGATATCAATTAAGCCCAAGATGGATTCAATGCGACCGGTGACAACCTGACAAACCATGGTTCTTCGAAATTGCTCTAATCGAATTGAATGCAATGACGAGACTCAAAAAGGGGCTTGGAAATTCCCAAAACTTCTAAACTAAATCTAGGGTTAAATTGAAATTAAATTCTAGATTAGTCATCGGTGATATCAGCAGATTAACGCTTTCAACTTTATGATAAAACAAAGACTTGCCATGATTTCAAAGGAAACAAGGTGTTTACGTTGTTATCTGTTTCTAGTTTTCGGATCCAGAGTTGACTCCATGCGACTTGTTCACTAAAATAAGTTTAACCTTTTTTGTGTGGCTTAACGCCACTTATACATTATAGATCTGATTGCATATATAGATGCTTCAGATGTCGTGTATCTGCAGCAGGAGAGAGTTCTCATCGTTTCACATATTTACATACACCATTTGATGAAGGATTTAGACATGCTGATCGTTTTAAATAAAAGTGCTATCTGCTAATTACGTGTGTAGTCGTCAAAAGGTATTTCGTTGCACCAATCCAATTGTTATGCATGGCTTTGATTCCACGGCTATCAATATGGGTATAAGAAGAGTTCAAAATGTTAAAGGTCCTTGGGTGAGTTTGTGGGTTCAGAGGTCGGGGAACAGTAAATTAAAATAATTTTATAAACTGTAAAATACATTGCACGTTATCAGTACATTTGCAACGCCTTCTTTCTACTTACATTTTAATTATTAAAATTCTCGTCCAACTGTTTCGTATAATACTATTATAAGATTAATTTAACTACATATTAGTTGTTATTGTATTTAGAGGTGATGTCTTCAAAGCTGCATTAAATGAACCCATTACCGGGGCCACAGAAAACGTCAATTTTCCAATAACCAAACAGACGGATTTTAAATTTATGACGATTGGTAGTACCAATTTGGTACATAAAATACTAAAACAGGTCGTTTCATATTTTTAGCTTCGGATCTTCTGTGACATTATTTTTAAATTGGTGTACTATACGTAATCGACAGGATACAAAAAACAAGCAAACAGTTATTATGAAATTATATAGTGCAAATTACATCCGGTGAGCATTTGTTTATTGTGCAATAGTGACTAAGAAATTTTAGGCACCCACATTTTATTTAAAGGAAATAACATATCTACTTTGTATGCATTTTTGCAAATCAGAAGAGTCAACTTACGTCGTACGTCGCCCGGTACCAACGCCGCATAGATCCATTACATCATCTATGAGGATTAAGGATTACAAAGATGCTTTCCTGACATCCTTGGGTAACAGGTGTTGAAATTGTAGTGTTGTCACAAATTGATTACGTGGGAATAAAATGAAAGAAATATTTAATGTAGTATGTATATTTCATTTAGAGAACCGGAAATGTAACGAACGAATTGCTTTAAAATCAACGAGGTGTATTTCTGCATGTTTTTCGATGCAAACCAATTTCCGCATTAAAACATTAAAATAAGGTTTTTGCAACTAATGGCCAACTAACAATGAATTATAATGGTATTGTTAATTTAAATAGAAGTATCATTTATCCCTTTATATTCTTCATAGATACTGAATGAACCACGCTTCTTTCACTGCTATCGCATCGATGCTTCCTTAACAACGGGATGTTGCCAGGCTATCTAGACTTGCCCATTAATGCATCATAATTTTGGCACGATCAAGGTTTCCCTGAAAAAATATAATACAATTTACATAGTCACTACTCTTAATTAAATATACAGCTTTGGAATTGTATGACTATATGCATCTGGTGGTCCCATGAGTGACTTCAACTCCATTATTTGGACTTCTCGACCGAAATGAGAGTAACGGACGGCTAGATTGTCCGGATTCCGCAATGGTTTTTGCTTTAGTGTGCATCAATTAAATATCTTCATTGATATCAAACATCAGAAGCAACATGCAACGTGCAGCGTGCTTAACAAGTTTAAAGTTATAATCTTCGAAACCAGTTTGTAAATTACAATCTGCTGGCTTATTCAATTGGGGATGGTGGAGTCACGGCACTCCTGGAATAGAAATGTATACTACATGTGTTACGTATTTTTAGCTTCACTGTTGTAGCATGCCGTTTTCAGTAACTCTTGCTGTGAAAATTCGTGAACCGGGAAATACTTATTACAGTTAATTGCATCTTTCCACTATTTCATGTACATCTCATTCGGAAATACTAACTTATAAACACTTATATTGAATTTTTTGGTTTACTCAAAAACAGTAACACCATATGTGCAAAAAATAAATTAATACTATTATGATTACCGGAATTTATATAAAACGGAGACATGTACGCATCCCCGTCAAGAGAATGCTAAGGAAATGGCGAGCAGAATATTTTCTTGAAAGTTGCGGACCGATCTCAAGCATTCCAACAACATCCTTTTCTTTACTCCACAGTTACAGAAACTGTCTCAGAGGATATAAGCCAAACTAATCGTCAAATAATATATAAGTAGAGTATTTATCCAACGAAAAGTTTGTTGGATGTTATAGCCCTCCTCTAAAACTGCAGCTTGCATGGTCGCTCTGAACCGTCATAGATTTTTTTCAATCGTTTGCAAACACCGTGAAACTTGCAATTTCGTGAAAATATTAATTGCAAAAAAGTACTCGTCACTTTCAATTTTGAACAGGAATTATTTATTGTAGAAAGTGATAGGATTATTGTTTCCAACCTGTTTTTCAATTGGTTCGGTCCAACGCTGGCTACTACATTGAGCCCGACACAATTAAATTGGCAAGTGACAGGTTTGACTGAATCAATAATCATGGCAAAGATTGAGTATGGTCAATGGAGATCCTAGTAAAGTGTTAGGGCATACTAGAAATCCTTGCATACAACATTTTCAACCTGTTCTTCATTTCGTGCGGTTTGCGTCTCCAAAAGGTCGTTTGTAAATACTCGATTTTCACGCTAACAACGCTCCTGAAGGTAGCCACACTCCCGAAATGTGACAACCGCACAACTATTCATATAAAAGTAAAAAGGGGCATTTTATCTTATATTTGAATATATTGAATCCTTCGTGTGCCTGGTTGCCGGATGATGTGCTATGAGCAACTATGCCGGTTGGTCATCTATGCATTCATCTACGAAACAACATTTCTCCATATCCATATAAACTGTAAATTGTAATTACAAGTATGCACACTTCTGAGAAACAGGATAACTGATGCGCAGTCAATTGACTAATGAAATTATAACGGTTTGCAGAAACAAGTTTCCAACCTGTCATTGTACGTGTTTTATTGAAACGCCATAATAGGCATCTTCAGCGCATGTAAGAATCTGTGTTTAATTGAGATGCAATGTAGACCATGATGGCTTATGTAACATTAACTGATTGTCAGTTGAAATGTGGCTTGGCTAATTGCAAGTACATGGTTATTAAAAACAATGCATTTTAAATGCATTAAATTTTAGAGCATTACGCGTTAATGCAGTTACCGCTGCAATAATTCCGATTTGGTCGAATTGTTTAATATTTAAAGTATACTGCAAACTAATTAGATGAACGTCAAGTCACGTTGTGCAAAACACATACACAAAATATCTAATAAACATTATTTGGAGACTTTTAGACCCAATTGATATTGATATTGACTTTATTTATGTCTTACTCAGTAACAACATAGCTGGTTTCCAACCATAAGACAATAAGCATGTGAACATAAAAGACTTAAATTATTCTTTTATAAGTATTCAACATTTTAAAAGTAAATCCATTATAACATGGGAGCCGAAAATACAATACCAAGTCATTTAACAATATACCAAAATCATTAATTATAATATATATAAATCTCTGATCTTAGTTCTAACAAATATTCCATAACTAAATCATCAAAACAAAATGATGGGTCATTTTCTATAATGCTTAATTTTCTGTCATTTAACAAATTATTCCATTCATTAATGCAATTCCATTTTACTGAATTTTTAAATGAGTTGGATGAACATGAACACACATTTAATTTGGGCCTATCAACAGTTGCATTAACAGAAAGCAAAAACCAATCTTTAAACAAATCTTTTTTACGGAATTTGTAAACAAATTTGCATAACATCAGTTTCCTTCTTTCTATAATGGTTAATAAGCCTAATCTAACATAGTAACAACTAACGTCAACGTTCTTTCTCCAAGTTTTGAATGACTTTCTCTTTCCGAATGCATTGAAAAAATATGTGAGTAAAAACCTACCTAACTTGCTTTGTAATTTTTGCAGTTCGTTGTCACCTTGAACACTCCAAATTACTAGTCCATAATCTAAAATTGACATGACAAACGACGACAGGAAAATTTTAAGCACATTTTCTGGCATCATTCTCCGGAGAGAATACATTCTACTTAACGCAGCGTTCATTTTATGTTCAATATGGCTAAAATGACCTTTAAAGTTTAATGAAGAATCCATAATCATACCTAAATACTTGAATGTATTTACACTTTCAATAGTATCACCATATACTTTAATTTGTTGGCTATTTAAACAAGCAATCTTTGAATTGTGGTCATTCGCTTTATAAAACCACATGCTTTTCGTTTTATCAACATTAATACTTAAAAAATTGTTGGTACACCATGTTTCTATTTTAGATATACATTGTTGCATTTTTTCTAACCCTTGTTCAACATCTGTGCACTCAACAAAAATAACCAGATCATCGGCATATAACAAATACGGAAGTTCAATGACCTCACCTATGTCATTAATAAATAAAGTAAAGGTCAAAGGTCCCAAGCAGGAGCCAGGCAAAGTTCCATTATCTAAATTATAATAGTTTGAAACATGATCACCATTTATAACACGGATCTTCCTGTCTGTAAAGTAACTCACAAGTAACTTTACAAGATATGGCGGAACTTGGAACTTTTGCATCAACTTCAGAAGTAACAGCTTTCGATTAACGGAATCGAATGCCTTTCTGAAATTGATAAATACTGCTAGACATTTACCATTTCGCTTATCTATATATTCATGCACATATTGTGTAAAAATAGAAATTGCCGTTTCGCACGACCTACCTGACCTGAAACCGTGTTGTGCATTACTCATTAGCTTCCAGCAATGTGCCAGTAGCCTATTATATAGGAACCTTTCGAATATCTTCGTAACACATGTAATATTAAATATCGCCCTGTAAGACGACGCTTGAGTAAATTTGCCCTTTCCTTTGTAAAGTGGATAACAATCAACAATTTTCATACACGACGGAACAACACATGTGTTGAGTATACTCAAAAAAATCATAGTAAGAGGCACTACAAACGAATCGGCAAACGTTTTAAATATTACTTTAGGAATTGAACTATCATCCGGTCTACATTTCTTAATCTGTGATATTGCACTAGTAACCTCTGAATCAATTATACTGTTTGATCTTTGCTTTTCAAACTCACTTTCGTACACATATT
This sequence comes from Sinella curviseta, assembly GCA_004115045.4. Lineage (NCBI taxonomy): Eukaryota > Metazoa > Arthropoda > Collembola > Entomobryomorpha > Entomobryidae > Sinella > Sinella curviseta. The sequence continues at coordinate 8,511,849 of CM023201.3, read as the reverse complement.
CACTTTCATATTTAAGCACTAATTCGTTTAACTCTGTTACATTACTTGACGAAAAAGGCAGTACATATTCACTTGCAAAAAGCCCTGCTATTCTTTCCTTGTCCTGAACCACTTCACCAGTAACTGATACTAACTTTGAGACAGGAAGACTATTCTTGCTACGAAAGTTAGTGAGCGTATTAAACAAATCCCATATTCGAGTTGAGTCTCTTAGTTTACTAAACTTTTCTGTAAAAAATTCTTTTTCTCCACCCTACTTTCCTGGTTTATTTGATTGCGTAACTTTTTAAACGGTTCTGCTTTGGTTGTATCACCTTTACGCCACTCCTCATGTAATTTGTTTCGTTGGGAAATCTTTTCTAGCAATTCACAGGTCATCCATTCTGGACGCCTGCCATTAACAAGCTTTGTTTTTAATGGAGCATGAATCTATCTACCACCGAAATCACCTGTTTCTCAAAAAAAGGAATTTTCATTTCATGAATGTTTTCATTTTCTAGAAATGACCAGTCCACTGCTGCCATGCTCCTTTTAAATTCATCTGCATTTATAGCTTTAAAATTTCTACAGCTAAACACTTGTGGCTTACAAGCAACTTTGACTTTCTTGTAAACTAGGCACGTTAACAAATGATCTGAACCACAAAAATCTAAAACTGTACAGGTCAGATTGCTGACGTCATTTACATACATATGATCTAATAGGCTAACTGTTGTATTAATTACCTCACCCAATTTAACGATGCCTACTCTAGTTGGACATGCTACCATCTGAGAGAAATTAAACTCTTTGACTATATCATACATATTTCTTGTGCCTACACTGGGCTCTAACAAATTAATATTAAAATCGCCCATTAAAACTATTTTTTTGTTCTGCTTATTGAGAAAATCGCAGACTTGTCTATAAAAATTTAAAAAAAGTCTCATTAACCTTGTAAGGAGGTACATAAACAGTGCAAACTATAATTGAGCTAACCCCTGATTTATTTATACACACAGCATTGCATTCAACTAATTCTGGACTCAAAAAAGGAAGCTCAAATTCTGTAACTTCACAAGATCTATGCACATAAATTAAAGTACCACCTCCATCTTTGACTTTGCGGTCATATCTGAATAATGAATAGTTTGAGATTTCGAACTCCGTTGTCTTGTCTCGAACCTGACTTAATTTGCTTTCTGTTACCCCTAAACAGAGAACATTGAGCTCATTACATAAAAATTCTTTAAGTTCATGGAATTTACTTTTTATACCATTAATATTAACATGTGCGATTTTTAATCCCTTTGGTAACCTTTGAACGTAGTTTTCTTGAATAACTGCATTCTCCGGTGTATCCAATTGTGTTTCTTGAATATAGTCACTGTCCAGAAAGGCAAAATCTCGCGTACTGTTGCTCCCAGGATCTTGATCACTAACTGAAGAATCGTCTGCAAGTTGCATTGAAACTGCAGATCGACATACATCACAACTCCAAGTTGTTTTGAAAGTCGCAAACAATGTATTGGTCATCTTGGGAAGACAGGTACGATGAGCTATTGCGTCACATGTTGTGCAATACAGTTTCCTCCTTCCATCATTAAAACTTTGGAAGCAAACGCAGCAAGTGATTTCCCCTCTGGGCTCCATTTTTCAGTGAAACACTGCAAATATTTATCAGTCCGCGAGCAGTCATCGGTTCGGATGTAAATGTTTAATTTACAGTAAGGTAAAAATTTATTAAATATTACCCTTGGCTGTGTCCAGCCAGGTATCCGTGCTATATTGATACAGGCTGGAACCGACGGTGTTGTTCCACAGGGGTTTTCGGTCCATACCCAAGTGTTTGTGGTTAATTTTTTACTGCTAACTATTTCGATAAATTAACTAATACATTTTGAAGTGAGAATCAATTTTTTACCAGCAGCTAAACTGTCAAAATTTAATTTTCAAAAAAATAAAACTGGTGAGTGTAAACAAACACAGCTGACTCTCTGTCTGTCTCATTTCAACCCAATGGCAGGCTGTAGTACAAAATTACGTGGTTTTCTAAATGGCGTTAATGTTACGATTTGATAGAATTTGATCCGATTGAATCGAATCACAAAGCAATTGATTTCCCTGATCTATGTTCTTATGGACGATATCGGTACACGGAAATTTATTGTGGGGAGTAATGCTGCATTTAAAATCGTTGCTAATGAAGACGCATGAGCCACACAAATAGGATACCAACAGAACTGGAAATGAATGCGTAACAAAATCAGCAACGTGGTAGTGGACAAAATCTTGTAATCAATTATGAAGAACAGAATCTCATACACATTTGAGTAGCATTTGAACCGATATTCAGCGCTGGTATATAAAGTTTGTTGTATGGGATTGGGTCCAACTTCAGGTCTACAAAGCAAGAAAATGGTACAGCTGAGTAAATACTAAATGTCTGTGACGAAATCGTAAATAATCACTCACGACACAATCATAAGGGATATGAATGCCCAAAATTCATAGGTAATATAAAACTTATAGAAAATTGTCACGATTCTATTAAGTAAATGCTATAAAAGGTAAGAAGATATCAATATCACTACATTATTGGCCCACGAATTTCCTTTCTGGTACCTTTTGGCTTCAATTTAATACAATTCTATTTCTCCATCCACATGTAACAACCCAACAGCTTTGTTACCAAAATTGGATGTACAGCCGCTAAATTCAAGTTATGTCGCGTTTGTATGCAAACGATAATTTCTAATGTTTTAGATCTAACAAGGTTGTGAAGATATATGACTGAATCATTTGTTGACATTGATTTAAATATAAAGGAAAATGTACGTCAGAGACTGCGGCTACTATAAATTGGCGACTCATTCAAAAACCAACTTTCTTGCACATCACCTAAACGAATATTAACCAATCCCGGTAGTTGTCAAGTGCCGATGATTCTCGTCCAAACCCATTAAAATCCTTTGGCCAGGTTAACTATTGTTAAATAATACGGGAAAATTTCTAACTTAGAAATGAAAGTTGTGGACCATTTTTACTCATCAATGTCATGTCAATTTTGTGAACGTAAATTACAATCTTTTAAGATTAGTTTAATAAAAAATTGTGTATTACTTGAACAAATTTCCTGGAGCATTGTTTCAAATTATATTGTAGGCAATCTCGTATATCGCCATTCATAATGTTCCTCCAGAATTTCTTTATTTTATGTAGGCAAAACCATTGGTGGATATCAAATACTGAAGTGACTATCCTAATATACTAATTTCCAACGGTAGTCTTGCTCAGCCCGAGAGTGTCCTACGACGCAATTATAGTCTCCTTCTAGAACAATAGCGGTAATCTTACGTAATACAATGGACAAGATAAATAAAGAATTAGAGAAAAATTGTAGTGGCCTATACCGCAAGTACTCATTGACGATTTTTCTCTTCAGCAAAATATTAAGAATGGCGAATAAAAAAGTGATGTAGTTATAACACAATACTGATTCACCGCACGGGCCGTAGATTATTGAACGAATATGATCAAAGGGTACGAGTGATTGTATCCTGTAACACGGAACTATCAAATTACAGTTACTAACTATCAAAGTTATCTTCATAAAACTAAAGTCGTCAGTAAATGAATCCCTTCAAATAGCAAAGAAAATTACATGATTGGAGCTGTTCTAACTGTTCATTATTTAGGCTCAGTAGATGCAGGTTTCAAATTGGACATTGACTCATATACAATAATACATAGTTTCATAAAATTCATGAATTTGATTAAATATTCAACATAAACGATATTTAAAAATTATCAAATACGTATATGGATCGAGACATATAGGACATTTCCAACCTTTGTGTAGTTAATAAGAATTGTATGATAGAAACCCAGTAGACCCAACATTGTAAATCGTAATGTGTTACTTTTGACTGCTTCTAAAGTTCTTTGGTAATAAGTTTTGTACTTTATTTTATTTAAAAAAAATTATTTGGAACTTGCGGTGTATACTACTACCTGTTTGAGACTAAGCTATACCCTTTATCGTCCATTGTTCTATAAAAGATTATCCCTATTGTTTGTGCGGAGCTTATTTTTGCGGCATTCACTACTAGCGGTATATTCCAGTGATTCATTTCCGAATCACTGGAATATACCGCTTTGGATCTCTTTAAGCTTCATCATCATCCCAAATCAGAACGTACTATATCGCATCATTTCACCGGTGCAGTAATTGTCATGGTGACGACACCGTTATTCATAAAATATAATACCGTTGACCTAACAATTTTTTAATTCAGAGACAATTAGACGGAGATTCTATTATATTTCATGGTTTCCATAAGAAGCAAACTGTTAGGGCTGTAATGTTACAAATGCAAAGCTGCTTCTTACAAATTTGTAATATGGTGACACATTTGAAAAGGCTAATTGTTAATAATTCCTCTACTACAATTAATTATAATCTGCTGATTACCCGTTTGATATTGTATTTGAAGTGTAGGTCGCCAACCGTATTTTTTCACTGGAAGCGTAGAAAATATTTGCACTAGATATTGATATTGGTAGTGCGGATGTATATTAGTGTATGGTGTTATTTACTCGTGCTCTTTTATTGAAGTGGATACTAGGGAATTAATTGTAACAGATGATTAACTAAAGTCATAATTCTATATCATTGCAGTCAATTGATTAATTGTTGGTGCTTTGCGCAGTAGTTTGTTGGGACGGTATACCTGCTGTTTTGGACAGAACTTTCTTGTCCTTTAAATGCTGTTTACGGTAATTATTATTGAGGTCACTAGTAAACATTATGTTGCTAATTACTGTTGTCGGACGTAAAACTTCTATCGTGGTGGTATAAAAATTTGGGTTGGATTCGGCATAAGGGGCGGCACGTAAACAACGTTTAATTTTTTAATGGAAGTGTAGGTAAGGTGGAAAGTCTCCAAATAGTTTTGGAATTCCTCCTGATTACTAAAAAATGATTTCCAGTCGTCTTATAGTAACATAATTGTTGCGAAAAAGGAGTAAAAAATTTCGTGCCCGCCCCCTTATGCCGAATCCAACCCAAATTTTTATACCACCACGAAAGAAGTTTTTTGTCTGACAACAGTATAACATGGCATTAGCAGAAGCAAACATGAAATATTTGCGATAGATTAGTAAATTCCAACCTGCGGTTATACCTGAACCTGAAGATGCTGCCAGTGTCGACGACAATCAATTTTGTAAACAGACAATTATGAATTGAAGAAGGCGATTAACATATATGTATCGCAATGAAACGACTATAAGTTAATATAAATCACTGTTGTCTCTATTGTATTCGTCACACAGTGACAATATAGATATTATGGTACCAAGGGATGATTCCATATTGACAAGTTTATTGGAGACGACCGGCTTATTGAAGACGACAGGCTTATGCAATATGTGAGACTCCATCAATGCAAGTCATATTCGTACAGATAAATTAAACAATTTAACTTGTTAATAATACGTTATTATACAAAACTTCACATGCAGGTTAATTTAAAATATGTAACATATCATTTTTAAATTTTATGACATTACATTTATGGTTCACATTTTCCAAAGAATAACAAAGAATACAATTCCAAGTTGTCAAATGCTTACGTCCAGCAAGATTATTATGGCTCAAGAGTAATTTTCATGATGTTTAAAAGGTTGTATAGTGGTTCGTCCAGGTGTGTTGTACTTATTATGATAAGCCGATTTAAATTATTAAATAAAAACTGCGAAAACTGTTGTCACTTTTAGAACACGTTGTTTAATTGTTGTTACTGATCTTCTTCAACAGTAGTTAAACGCAATTCCTGTAATATTACTTCCTCCGTTTAATGACAACTTTTGACAATGTAGCCTTTAAATTATTTTTACGTCAATACTCGTAATTGCCAGGTGTTGATGTAATTAACATCCAGTAGGTATTGCTGTAATTAGTATCGAGTAGGTATGTCTAATCTGCTTGTGTAGTGATTGACAAGAACGAATAGAAAGCTTAGTCGAATGCCAACCGTCCATGTTACTATCATTCATTCAGAAACGTACAAGCTATGAGCATCTATAAACGAAGCAGGGCCAATGGGTTTGTTTGCAGTTAACCTGTTGTCAAACGTGCAGAGAAAATTTTCTGAAAATTAGTCAATTAAATTTACCACCACACCTACGACGCCGATTACAGAACTCTGAATCCATCGGAGTTAATTTTTTCGTTTGCACGCTTTCCTACGTGTGACATAAAGGTCCCAACCAACTTTCCCAATATTTTAGCAGTTTCGTACCACGATGAAACGCAAATGATTGAATGCAAAAATGCATGCCCTTGAAATGATATCATAACAGGATCCTTACAAAGGGAGCCGAGAATTTGGATAAAAACCAAATTAATTGAAGGTAATTGTTGCAGGATGACAAATACAAATAATACCATACCATTTGTTAGGGTTACAGTTTAACAGGCCCGTAGCTGACTTTGGGACGGCCTGGAGCGGCACAAAATTGTCCGGCCCTATGCTCTACAATTCTGACGAAACATGTCGAGTTGGCAAAAAGTGCTACCCCGGAAGTGTACCAACTGTTGCAATAAAACTTGGAATATACTTGCGATACATACTCTTTGTTTTGAAACCTCGAGACGACATTACATGGAACCGAGAGTTACCTTCCCGTTAATTTGATGCAGAATGTCACTATTGAATGATAAAATTATCACATTTTGTGCTGTACAAAATTGGACCATGGATGAAATGGATGGAGCCATTCCATCCTGAATAAGAATATACGGAGCCGTAGATTCTAATTTAGCATTTCCATAGATATGTCGTACATTTGCACACGGTTTGGATTGAAAACTTAAAAATACGATATGTTGTAGTGAGTAGAAACCGGTTAAGAACGTGTGACATAAAGTTAGCAAAACAGTTTAATCTGCTCTGCAGCTGGGGAGACAGATAATACCTACTTCTACATTGTATGTATAACTGGGGATGATTTGGTTATTCAGTTGCAGCAGACAATGTTTAGTGTAATCGTAGGAATGTTACGTTGGTTGGGATTTGTTTTAGGATTAATTGAAAGAGGAAACAGGAGGACAACAATCCTCTAACACTATTAAGCACCAGTATATACTTCTCTCACTTTTACTACTACGGATAGCTTTAAGCTCAGTGCACTTTTAAAGTCTAATTTTTAACTTAAGCTCGTAACCAATTTCTTTCTCCCCAAAACGTTAACCCATTTCAACCTAATCGCCATGTATCCCACAATGTCTCAAACTTTCAGTGATCGGCGTTATAGAGATACAACGTAAATTATCACAGGATGTCAAAGATATTCCCGGAAATTAGCAAGATAACAACTTCAAGTTGTTTAATTATTGACGCAGAGTATAGTTCATCAAGGATTTATTTCAAAACATCCGCAAGTTTACACTAAGCTGTGATCCGCATTACCTGGCACTGTCTCAAATGTACAGCATATGATACATATAGATATATGTATATAACACAATATCATAACAGTTTTGTCATTCCCAATACACTTGATAATGGTGGGTGTGATGTTTGCAATTATATTTCAACCGTTCGTAGTTAAAATAATTAAATTGAAAATGGAAATAAGGTTTACTATAAGGCCGGACTATTCCGGTTTTTCAGAAAAACCGGAATAAAAACTTTTTATTTTTTGAGAGATTTTCTCCAACGTACGGCCTTCCGGAGCGGACGGCCTGGAGCCGTCGCTCCACCTGGCTCCACCGTAGCTTCGGCCCTGTTTTCATTGCTTTTAAAAACCTTCCTGTTTGTATCGGTTGGTAATGAACTGAAATGACTCTCCTTTGTTGATTAAATATAAAGTCCAAAATCAACAAAGAATCAAAGTGTTAATTATTTCTTCATTACATTACACGTTTTGCATTGATCTGTCATTATTTTAAAATTAATGCAGGAATACGTTACAATAGATATTATGTCATGCTTCGCAATCAACTTCAAGGCCTTCCAAATGGTTGTTCGACAGGTTATCAAAACCGAAACGCAACAAGTTCCTTGCAAGGAGCTGTCAAGCTATGTTCTCCACATCACTCCGATGTGGAGCGCTGGAAGACCTTCGTTGACAAAATTACTCAAACTGTTAAAATTTACCACAGTTGGTGTGAAAGTCTAGATGAGCCCATATCTGGGACAAATTAACGACGCCTAAATATTCCGATTCAAACGCCATAAACACGGCTGGATGTAAGCCATGGATAAATTGCAATAGTCTATACTATGCGAGACGCCATAACTTCTTCAATCACAAACGAAGGTATGTACAAGTGAAATGAGTTTCACCTTGGGCAATCCAGTATCCAGTGACGGTGGAGAAATTCATGGAAATGCATTAAGACTTTCAAAAACCTGAGCAGCTTAATCCAGTAGCCTACTACCGTGAGGAAAAGTAATCTGTTTACTGAAATATAACGGTACTATAATGGTACGCAAGGATGATATTTAATGCACAATACCCGCCCATCAAGCATGGAATATTGATACAATGCAACTATTTTATACGATGCCACTTATGAATAGTTCAGCGTCGTAGATATCATTTTCGACCAAGGTATCATTTTCCATGTTCATTGAAGCTAGTGCAAACAGTTAAGAACAAATTTAAGTGGATTTATATCAGCAATTATCATTGTCCGTAAATATTCTCCACTATATTCACAAACATAAATAAACGTACTTTCACATAGAAGAGAAGGTTAACGCCAACGTTTCTTTCAGCTAAATGCAACCAGTGTTGTTGAATCCAGTTGTGTACTAAATATGGTAGAGCTCCTTGTAACATCAACATTTCATTTCAGAAACAAGACATGAGAATTGTCTCGGATTATTAGTCAGTTCTCAAAATACCTCAATTATCCAACACACAACAACAAATCAATATATTGTCTTAATTAAATAGGATAAAATATGTTGATTCTGTTTAGTAAGAATTTTTAGGCTACGCTTGGGTATCGTCGTTCAGCAATCATTTTTCTTAAATTTAGTTTTCCGATTTTATTCAATGGTATATTTAGTTTGTATTTTTTGAATAGACAATCCCACTATGTATGTAATTTATAAATACTTCCAAGGATAATGGGGATTAGAAGTATTTTTTTATTTAACCCATGATTCAACTCTCCAAAACAAACACATATTGGCCAAATAGGTTTCCATCAAAATCGAAAGATACATAAAATGGTTTTACGCGGTTCCACTTCATTATAATTGAATTTGCGTGGCTTATTATTGGTACTCAATTTCTCCCATTCCATTGTGGATGTGATTTATGCTATGCATGTTCTTTCAAACCACCACACTTTCTTCAAAATGAATGACATAAAAGAGCGAAATATTCATCAAAATTATCACCAACTCCCGACCGGAACCTACCTGTTACTACCTTAGACGATCGAAGTTCGAATTGTGTTCCCGGTGGCATCGACCTCATACAGATAACAGTTTGTTTCGCAATAGCCATCAAAGAAGTAAGCCTTTTACGATTACAGACATCGTGATACAATGATTAATGACTTTGCTTGATTCGTCGAATATTTGAGTCGATTAAATAAGCACATACAAAGAAAAGCCAAGCGATTAAATGACAAGGGTAAACCAATCAATACCGCTTTAAACTTTGGCTATACTGCTTACCTGACTTATTTATTTTCTTTATGCCTCTTATCAAGGAGGAATCCCAGACATCTGCAAAAAATCCAGTTCATTGATATCCTATACTGACATACCTAACAATAGCTCGTGGCTCTATATTTTTGGGCGAAGTTCAAAGTGTATCTCAAATGTTCAAATTCAAAGATGAAAATGTATTTTCACAAATATGCAGCTTGCTATTACTTCTGTTATTACAACTTGATTTATCTCACTTCCAGTATATATGTGATTGTTTTCAGTGTAAGTAATTGACTGTATTTTAAATTATGTACAATTTTAACACAATTTCTTTGGATGTGAGATTTTATCGTTTGTAAATGCAATCAAAAGAAGAAAATTGGGAGTGCTGTCGGGAAATTATGGTAGGGTTTACATTTTGTTGCTGCAACTCTTGACGCCGCTATTAAAATAACCGCATGGTGTACAGGATTTGAAGAGTGTAGGTGGGTCGTCCTGTTTCCACTGAGGAAGTTCAAAAAAAATAGATGATTCTACTGATCTGTTTTTAGTTCCATTTTCTTTCGTCTTGGAATTGTGTTACCGGTTTGTTAATGTCAAAATATCATTTACGCAATATTTACACTAAAACGTGGATTGTGACTGTGTCTATGCATTACAGTGTGCACTCCAAAATACGTTCGGAAAATTGATTTTAGCATTCTATTACTCCAAAATAGTTGTGATGGAGCAGAGTTTACGCCCTAATGTTACACCGAAAACCTGGCTTTATTTTGCCCAATATACCGTTTCCGTTATCAACTAATCATTTGAACTCACAGACACAACCCAATCATCTACGATCATTTATTCCACATATGCAAGCCTAGCATAAATTGCGCCAGGGAATCTTTGCGAAGCAACATTATTGGGATGATGACAAGACTACTAATTGTTATCTTCAACCACAACATTTGTCGGGCACCTGGCACCTATCTGAACATTTGTTTAATTAACAAATTGTGCTCTATTCGAACGGGTGGCATGGAACTCAACCTCATAAATGCCAAACGAGAGGAACGCCATTTCGTATTTCAACACTTGCGTATTATTAAAATATGCTTAATAATATTGTAGTTGGTAGCTATTGTAGTTGTGAGAGCGGAGCGGAGCTATGAGAACCGAATTAAGACAAAATAATTGGTTATTTGTTAGCAAATCTAGAACGACTAACCTACGCACTATTTAGGTATGATTTCCGTGCAATGCCACACTGTATGTATGTCGCATTTGAGACATAATTTGATGACTAGAAGTCGTATTACCCTTGTGCCAGTTCCAATAGTTATCAAAAATCATTTTGTATTCTTGAACAGATTAGAATTAACTAAAATTTGAAAGCTAGAATATAACTAGAATTAACTAAGCTTCTCATTATCTGAAATAACTAAATTTTCACTGGAAGCCATATATTTCACGGAGATACCTGTGTTAGTTTAAATTAACATGTAAGCCGAAGTGAAATTCGGTGGCGGTTATACCACACATACTCCTAAGTGATTGCAGAGAAATTCCATTTTGGTGTAAAAACTACTTCCATTAACAATACGTCAAATACACCACCTAGATACCTTTTACTCGTGAGTCGCCCTTGTATGTACTTATTGCCGTTGCATTTGTTTTGCGTTAAGGGAATGGATACATTAAACACGAAGTAGACTTAAATTGCTAAGTAAACTTTTCTTACGTTATCACTCAGGAAAACAAAACAACAGTCTCTTAAACTATGGGTCGGGTAGGAGATAACAATGTAAATCCCTATAAAGTAATGAAATGAATCACGGAACTCGCCGATATTATTCGAAGAAAATTTATGAGCCTAGGGAGTTTCACAAGTTACCAAACGTTCTGCGTACCGTGCTCAAGCGAGATATAAACGTCGCGGTACTTGAATAAACGCCACATGCTTTTCGAAACACAGCAATCATTAGAGGTGATTTTGTAATTGAAATTACAAAGGAATCGAAATATAGAAAAAGAATCACGTATGCACCAACAATGAAATAACGTTCTATGCACGTTTTGAACTAGTATTGTTAAGCAAAATGTATTTATTCTGATTAAATTTGCATTGCTAATGGTTCTGGTCCAGGATACCCTTGACCCCGAATTTGAAATAGAATCAGGGGACCAATGTTGAGAAATACGGTAAATATAGTCTTCGAATACCATAAATCACAATTGCCTAAACGGGAACAAATACAACTATTATACAGTTAGAATCCATGAGCTAAATATATCATGTTTGGACGCTCTGCCTACTCAGCACAACACTTATGGAATATGTACAATGAGAGTGAGCCTTCAATAAAAATGGTTTACCCCCAAAATAGTTTAGTTCATTTAGTTTATTCAGAAAACTTATCAAATATCATTTTCATCCGGCAATAATTTTTTTATTGCTTAATTTCAAGTCACGAACATGTCAGTTCTCACTTCAACCTTTTGATTGATTCTAATTAGTGAATTTTAGCGTGTAGAACTATATTATGATAATTCAATCACCTTGCGACAAGGAAATTACTTTATAAAGAAATTTGTGGTAATACTGAAAGCAAGAAGTTCGAATTGAAGCTATTTTCGTTTGACGTAAGATATTATTCTGTTGTATCCCAGATGTAAATTTGGGATAGTTTTGTCAGATGGAAACGATCGCATTTATATGATGCAGCAAATATGGAATATAAGCTTGAAAGGTTGAATGTTTCTCTTCGTGAATTTGATTTCCAGTTTTTCTTATATGCTAAACACCTACCATTAGCGCAGGATTCGAAAATACGATATTTTTCGATTTCTTCTAGTAAATTTTCGTGGTTTACTCGTTCCGTCGAATAATGTACTTGTATGCTTTGAAATTTCGCAACAATTCCATTACACATGCCGAATTTGTTTGCTGATAGCAGAATGCTTTTAATATTTGCCACCACCTCTGATTGTAACAGTGTTTAGTAGCTCATATTAGCAAGTACTGTGCATTCATAGAGGAAGTAAGCAACATGGGCATTCTGTCCTGAAGGGCCATCTGTTCAAGCTAGGTGTGGTATAAATACAAGATTTGTGTGGGATTGGAAGACGAAACTAGTTTACACTGCTTAGGTGTCTGTGATGGGTTGAGGAGATGTGACGTGATGGATAGTTAAACCCTCTCAACAGAGAAGATTCGTCAAGCAACTCCAACTAATGTCTTCCGATATATCAATAGTTCTTGTTGGTTACGATCGAATGATCTAGTCAATGCCGTACGCAGTTCCACTAGACCATAAAGCAAAACGGAAGTGTAGAACCAATTATGGGAGAACTTGTAAAAACATTATGTTGAGTTCAAGCACCTGAATTATGACCATAGTATGTGGCAACATACATACCTACATACATATATATATATATATATACATGTAAGCAATGACAATACGCACATACAACGTACCATATTATTATGTGTGATAAAAGCGACCACTCAGCAAATGCTTCAGGTAGGATGTATTTCGAACAAACAGATTAATCCTGCGTACGTCTAGTTGGTTTTAAGGCATATTCTTTAATCAAATACTACAGTCGGTTGTTACCGTGTTTAACTGACGACGGCGTATTAAGTGGTCATTTACCACCAAACTGTTCGAATTGGAAGGTTTATCATAGACTCTGGCTACGCTCTGCTGACAAAATTGCATAACGTTGTAATTGACAAGACAATTCCTACAGTAAATAATTGGAGAACGAATCCGTTGTTCGATCTGGCAATAGAAACGGAAAGCTATATACCTACTGTAATACAACTTAATCAGACTGAAAAATATCCAACAACGTTTGTTGTGATTACAGAGGAACAATTGGAGCTCATATTATAAACACTATATATTGAGCTGTTAAATTAATTTCATCTAGTTATTTAAATTTGTTTTAATTTTGGAGAGTTCAAAAAATATAATTATATAAATATGTTGTCGCTGTAGGAGGCAACAAGGAAAAAGTCGGTATTATCCAATATACGTGCCAATAGGGCTCAAAGACCTTCAACTTCTCCAAAATTCAAGGTTTAACCAAAACTTACAGGCGATGTGGGTATCTTATAATGGAATAAACGCTGAATGCTCGTAGTAAATGTGAAATGGCGATGTACTTAAGCTTAGGTATTGTGTTTGGAAGCAAAATAATTTTAATGCTCGATATCATAATAATTCTTGTGTTGATTTGTTATTAACACCATTCCTAAAACGTCTTTGCTAATGACTGACTACTCGCCATTTTGATCAGTAAAGGAAACCGCTTTTATCGCAACGGGTGAATGGTTGAGAAAGATTCACGAAACCCATAAGAACGCTTAATTGTCAACATAACAACCCAGTGAATAAAAAGTTGTTATCCACATTCCATGTTTTTACCTGTTTAAAATTTAGTTACCTTGTTTGAACAAGTTTCGAATGACATGAAATGTTAAACAACTATATGTGACAATAGAATTTTTATAAAGTATATTAGGAAAATATTCTTCCTGGCCCAATACAATTCCATATGAGCGTGATAACGAGAACCTCTAAAAGTGTTAATTCTAAGGGAAGTCAGAGCAAGAATGAATAGCGGTTAAACCGAGCACTACTGTAAACTATGTGGTAACTGACTGATGTGAGTAGTCGCGTTAAGTTGTAAGTTCAATTGGTTATATTTGTCGTGAATTTACGTCACATGTGAATGTAATATTTTTGCTTCAGACTGAAGAGTTATTCGCATTATATTATCCACTTGGTTATTTTGCAGAACAACAGAAATTAAAAGAATCATTCCCCTTTTGATAACGTCCGTTTAGGAACTACCTTGCAATGACTCCATTCATGTTTTGAAGTCGGAGTATACTGAAATGTAAACAGCAAAACGAATCCTGAATTATAGTTTCGGAATCCAGATTTACCAATTGGCCATGTGTACTAATTCTAAGTTTTTTTCCTTTTTCGCAGTCGTTATCAGTATTCGTTTACCGAGATACTTTGGTGTACAATTACATTGCTTATGGCACCTTGTAGTTTACAGTGGCTTTTATTGTATCATCCAATTCCCGTGATGTTCATTTGGGATACTTTCCAGTTTTTACCAGTGCACGTAGATAAGTTAGTGTAGCTTAACCTTGTATAATTACATGTTTGATTAAGATTTTGTGAAAAACTGCAACCGCGACATTTGAAAAATTGGTGCGCAACAATGCACATGACAAGTGTTTATAGACAATGGTCCAGTTCATACTCGCATTCATAAATCCATTTCAGCGTACTCATGTGAATAAATATTCGTTATGGATTTTTGGTTTTAAATGAAGGTCCTTTCAAATAACAAACAATAGTGGTATTTCAAAATAAATCAGATAATGATGCTTTAAACTGATGTAACAAAATTATACATTAATACAAAAGACTGTCGGTTTTTATGGAGGCAGCTAGATCTGTTAAATGTCCATGTGCATTACAAATACCTAAATGTGGTTAAAATTATTTAAAGTGCCATGTTTATGACAGCGAATTAGCTTTGTACTCGTTTTAGCATTTTATTTTAGCAATATACATTAAAATCAATGAGGATTCAGACTTATCTCTCATGAAATTTACTACAATGTTTTTGACAATGGTTTGTATTGACGTCGAGATATGAGAGTAGACTTGACAAAAACTTGAACACAGGTTATTAATGAAAATTTCACTCCATCTCTGCCACAAAATTTTAAAGGAATGCGTGCGATTTTTACAATTAATTAAAAACGACAGCGCGCATAATTTTGCAAACTCTATCTTTCGACTAGTGGGTATAGAAAATTCCCACGATGTACGTTTTATAGCTCATTTCATGGGATTAAGATGGAATCCTACATTGAATTATGTGAGCATACCAAATAGTTGGGATATGTGAACGAATAAGTTGTGCCATTTTCATTTTTACTTATTCGGTCATTATCAAATACTGTTAGAAACTTGTATGGCTACCTGAATTTTGGTAATTTTCAAACAATGATACACACGATAAGACTCAATTGGTGTAGCACAACAAACCTACGCTTGCTGTTATTGTCATCAAAGCTGTAGTGCAAATGTTTGGCAGTTAAGCTATACAGAGAAGGCAACGGAAAATTATATAAAAGAAAAAGGTTTTTCTAAACTGACCTTGGCACACCATACTCTTACAGATAAAAAGCCCGTATTCATTTAACACGGTAGATTTAATTGAGTCGTTGATTCCCATCATCTTATCGATATAGATTTCAACTACAATGTCCTCACTTGGATTTGTAACTCAATTAAATTCTTGTTATTTAAGAACTAAAAATTTGTACGTAGAGAAGTTTTTAGTTTTATTTTTGTTCGCCTTTCACAGTACGTTACCCTCACATGAACCATGGCGAGCGTGAGGGGAAAAAGGCAAACTGATACAAACATTGTTTCCCGGTTATCAAATTGTACATTTCATTGAATTGTTTTGTACAGGCATCCGCAAACACGGGTTGAAGGGCCCACAATACATACCTGTTGACATATTGCCGTCTCAGCAATCATTCTATATCAGTATATAGCTAATACGCATACTTCATGCATGCGTTTTTACTACGAGTTTTTTCATGATCTGTACATTGAGTTCAGAGAAATCTGCACAAAATGAATTACTTATTTTGTTAGACCGATAGTTTCTAGGTATCAAAAAAGTGCAATCGCTCAACACTAATTCAGAAATAGTTTATATAAGACAATTTGAAGGAGTATTAAGCTTTAACCTAACAATTCCTGATTCCGCAATTTAAGAATTATGACATTGACTCCCTTCTTATGAATTCCAATAGCTCGGAGCCATCTAATCTGTAAAACAACACAAGTAATCCCAATGGGGTATTTGATGAGAAGGATTCACGAATAAGGCAAGTATGCGTAATTATCAACGACATGTCCCTTTCAAATTTGCTGAGATATCAACATTTGTTGTTCTCGCAAAAATGTATTTGTAGAATTTGAACGAGTTCAAAATGACATGAAATATTGACATGAAATATGCAAAAATGCCAATTTCGATCAACAAAACAAAATTAAATTACATAACATCAAATATTACACCATATACCGTGACCGAAGCAAGACGATGCTACCTGTATAAGTTAAAGCTAAAATTTAAGTCACACAGAGACTGGGCGGCGGTTAAATCATGCACTAATGTAAACTTTTTGATAACTGCCTTACATTGTAACCTTCAAAATAATCGTACATGCTTTCGAAATGACATGTAAATCTTAGACGACAGACTAAATCTTTACCATTGAAGTATTGCCGAAAACAAATCCCAATTATATTAAGAGAAAACTCATGGCGTCAATGCAGTTTCACACATTACTAAGGACTATGGCTCACTGTCGTAGAATGTGTTTTGCGTGCTCGCTGGCAGTTTGGCATTTCCTTCTTTTTCATAACATATTTCATTCATTACCTTTTCGTCGTATTCCAGATATGGAACTACATTCGCTTTTGTTAATTTAGCTCATAACAGGATAAATGGAGATTCCAACGTGATATATTATTTGAGCTTGTAGAGACATACATATAACTATCATCTTCTAAAACTACTTATTTCTGCAATCTATCCAACGATAAAAATCTTGCATTGTCGACTTAGAAAGCTTTTCATTTCTTATGAGTTTTGCATATGGGTAGGTAAACAGTTACAATCAAACGAACACTTGCATTATTTAAACAATTGGACGCATGGACGGTTATTAGGGAAACTATTTTTCAAAACTCTGGAAAGGAAGGGATCGCCTTCCATCAACAACTTAGACCAATTATGAAAGCAAAAGTGTATAGCTCTTGAGGAAATAGCATTTTCACAATACATATAGCAACATTTATTGGCCGTCTGCCACTCAAAACACATGTGTCGACTTTTCTGTTATTATCGTGATATATTGGTAGGGTATGGTGAAAAAATAACCCATCCCGATTTTTAGCTCTCCATGTGCTCCCCAGCCGTGGGGGAGGGGAGCGCAGGTTTAAAGCCATAAATTGGTTTTTGCAATTTTTGAACATTTATATTTCCACGCTGTTTTGAGATAAATCCGCAACACTTTACAGCAATTACAACTAAGGTCTAGTGTATCTTCGGGTATACTGAATAGACCATCTTGGCTAAAACGTTGCAGACAGAACAATATTTATCGTCATTTTGCATTTTTTGGATGGATTTCGCGATTTCTTCAAACTACGGGAAGCTGGCATTTCATAACATGATATGGCGTTCCTAGTACATCAAATTGAGCTCTATTCATTGCAAAAACTCGCATTTACAAACATGCTGGTTTGGCGGAGAAATCGACAAAAATCTGTTTTTGCGACAATTCGAAATTTATATTTTTCACTGTATAAAATACTATATCTCTGGCTACAAGCTAAATATTGTCGCCGTAGACAGCACATTTTGTAGCCCTTGATTTGCTCTCTCGATTAGTAGAAACAGTATTTTAATTCGATTTTGTTAGTCAAACTGGGGGTCGGCACCCCATAAATGTTTCTCAACCCCCACATGTGGCCCGAGAGTTGTTAACCTGCCACAACTTGTTTCAGAAGAGGAAATTCAAAAATCTGAAAAACCCGTTTCTGCGTTACTTCAGCCTCTACATTATGCATTTTAAATCATCTCAAAATTCGCACACCAACTGGAGCTACACCGATTTGAATAATGGTAGCATCGTTCTTACGCACGTAACCACTGCAGTCTCGGTCACTCAACTCGTCACACATCAATGACTTGGAGTCACAAGAACCTGTGCTACTTTTTATACCATTTGAAGTCACAAGGAAGCTGAGTGGCGACTAAACCATGCACTAATATTAACTATGTGTTCTATTGCTCAAGTAGCGCTGGGTGCCTTAGTCTCCTCACTATCGAGTTTCTGCTGGCAAGTATGTCAGCGCTGAACGTTTCCGCTCATTAAGCGGTTATATATGTATGTTTGATTTTCACCTGGATTGATGCATCTACTTCTGTACCTGCTAGAACCGTGACTTGTTAGCTTCAATCTGGTAATCCAATCGACAATGCCTTTCGTGGTCCGTACTTGGACTTTTCAGAATCATTTTGATATAAAGATATGATAACTATGTTGTATTAATTGCATTTCTTCAATTCCGAATGTAGTTTGAACTAGCAATAACGAATAAATTAGATGTCGTCCGTTATGACGGACAGGTTCAACCACTTTGCCTCTTAAGGGAACATCATTTGCTACAAAGTATTTGATTTTTTGCCAAGTCAGAACTCTTCGGATGTTTGAAAGGGAACGCCAAATGAACCAACCGTAAATCACTTACCGTAAACGATCCGTAAATGAAACCTTCTTTACGGTCGCCGGTACGGTAAATGTTTAAAAATAGCATACTGTATCGCTTAATGTTCCACATCGTTCATAGATTTCTCATCAATTTAAATTGCGAATCAACGAAATGTGGAAGTGACAACTGACATGCCCCTTTTTTGAAACTACTCATTTACTAAATTATTAATTATTTTGGACAGAATATTAAATAGAAATATACTAAACAAAATATTGCGGTTAAAGCAATTTATGAAGGAATTGCCTTTACAATTCATACACAACAACACAACATAGCATTTTTTTCAGTTTTATTTTGGTATCGTGCAACGACTTCACAAGGTATCTCCATCCCCCACAGTTTAATTTATCAAGAGGTTCATCGGCTGCATGTCTTCGTAAGTATGTGTCTTGTATGTCTGGAAAACACTACAATATGGTTCGAGGACAAATATCGATTTTTCCAAATCATAACATTGCGAAATAGTGTAACACGTATAATTACGTAAATGTTATGATCACTGTTTCAACCTAAACCGTCATTTCACTTCACATCCGATGACTTATTTACTAACAGGAGTATTAGTCTTTTGCTGTTTTGCTACACATCGGTGCCTTGAACAAGTCAACTTCATTTAAGCCTATACATGCTTATATCCAAAGCGAACGGGTAAACCGAGTTCAGTAATTGTGGAGTTTGGTTATATCCTAATTATTGATTATCATCGTATTTGATAATTTCTAAATTTTCGCAAGGGCTAAAGGCCGATTCCCACCTGTTACTGAGTAATTACGTAATGCTGGATTTTCCAAAGTGGCGTGGAAATTGTGGCGGAAGAAGTGCAAGTCGTCCCAGATATGTTAGTTTTTAATTGTTATACCGCTGTTGTGATTCCGTAGGCGTCCGATAGCAAGAACATGTTAGGTGGTTGGCGTCCTGTCAGTTCTGGAGCATTTTCAGATGTGCAGGATAAGGTAATAATACAATTAAACATTCCATTAATTTTAATTTTGTAATCTTATTAAACTTTTCGTCACCTGCTACCTAAAAAGTATACCTACTAATCAGTAGTAAATAAGATGATCGTACACCACATACACTACAGTGACTACACTATGTGCTTTGACATATGACAAGCTACATGCATATTAAATTGTCAAACGCAATTAATCGAAGCACATCGATTTTATTGAACAAATTAAACAATATGCAATAAGCAATTGAAGTTTGTATTGATCTTAGAGGATGCGCATTTAAAGAATTCTAACATTATTATTTGGTGTCAACGACTAACTTCTCTCGATTTTTCAGATTCTATTTTCAGTAGGTCATTATTATTGGAGCGTTTGGTCGGGTTTATTTTGACAAAACATGTTACGGTTAGCGGTTAACGTTTAATTTCGCAGTTTTAATAGGCAAACACATACGACTTAAAGAAACAAGTTTTTTATTAGGCACAAATTATTAATTTAAGCTATAAAGTTGGTAATATTAAATTCAAGAATCTCAAGTAGAAGTGTTTTTGAATAAAAAAATTACGGCTCGATTGATGTTACAGCTTTAGTAGATAACGAGAAAATGCTGGTTTTCCATTGAAATCAGTTGACATGGACAACTTGAATTCGTTTAATCATACAGATTATCGGTTAATTTGTTTGCTGCAGTCCCAACCAATCTTTTTACAGTGCCATCGCTCGCCAGACGATTTTCAAGAGTTGTTCCTGAGATTCTACAGGTGAATAATTACCGTACGTTAATGTCAGTTGTCATAACCAAGCATATACGAAGAGTTAATATTCATAAACATTGCAACGGAGTGAGAATGCGTATTGCATATCTAATTAAATGAAATTGCACTTACAGATAATATCATTTTTGTGAGCAGATGTATTCTCAAAAACAACAAGCACGAGATGCTGTTGGGGTAAGTTTCATAATTTCCCAGGTTGAGATTCAAATATGTTGTTATGTTAGTAAACTGTCAGGGGTTACCGCATTGCCCAAACCTCTGTGTTCTTTATCGCAACCAAGTTGTTAAAGGAAATAATTACTAGATGAAATGTACCAATTTAATTCGAACGATATCGCTACCATACTGTTCCAAAATCGATGTAAACTTTCGCGCCATAATAATGCTATGGGCACCATTTTGGTTTTATTCGACGCTAGGTACCTCTTTGGCTATATAGGATTGTTCTGCGGTTTGATAGTTTATAATCAATCACTTGAGGTCTACGAACAAAACAAATAAGAAAAGTAAAAGTATTTAGATTATATGCATAAGATGATTCAGCTAGTTCCGCTACTCATCTATTGATATCACTTATGCTCATATCATAACGTATTGGTGCAGCAATGTAAAATGTATAATATTTTGTCACGTTACCTTGATCTGACAGGAGAATGCGCATTAAGTTTTTGGGAACTAATTCTTCAATAATTGGCCTACTTCTCAAACCATCGCAGAAGATCGTGTAACTTTTCCAATTTCTTGGCTTCAACTTCAAGCATGTATTAGTGTCTTCCCATTCGCAAATATCACGATTAGTCCCACAAAAAAGTCCATCACGAAACTAGTTATAAACTCAGCTGCATGTGCTAATTTTATTCGAAAGATACCGTTGCAATACATCCAGAAACGAATTTAACTTTCAAGTCTCAATTATATTATGGAGACCAATTTCACCTTTGTCCGGAAGTCATTATATTCTGAACTGGCGTAATTTAATAAGTTGACGTATTCATTATTTATTTACCGACAAAATCAATAATTGATAGCATTTACTTGTTTTAAATAAGATGTAGCTAAACCGACGACTATGATATTATCATCACTTGAGGTCATGCCATAATATCTTGAACCTGAAATTACGACGGGGTGAGATGTTTATGGCAATGACGACGTTTGATGGCATGGTATTACTATAAGAAATTCTTTCCTTGCAGTCTTTCGATTGTGAACTGCATTCATGATCAGGACAGTGAAATGAAGAAAAAGGGGTTATCAATGTTGTTCCCATATTTTCACATGCACGCAACATGTCCACAAGATTTTAGGAAACTCATGCTGAAGCATATGACACACTGCTCTCAAAAGCATTCGCTATGTGAACATTGATCAAACAATCACTTCATTTCATTGTGAATCTATTGATACCAAATTCGAGAGGTATGGACCAGGTTTTCCGGATTTCATTTTTATTTTTAAAGAAATTTGGTATGTGTATCCGTTATATGATCATTTGCAGACAAGTAAAACATTTGCCATTTCGGACTGTATTAAAATCTTTTGGTATCGAATGTTTATGCTAAAATAGTGTCACTTCCAATTAAAGTATCTCTCGGATTTAAATTGTCTTTTGAATAGGTTAAAAAGTAGTTCATGCGTTTGTGGTTTTTAGCTGGCAGTTTCGCATCAAGAGAAGAAAGTGTTTAAAACACAATTCAAAAGATGCTAGTATTGCAGACTAGCCAGTCGAGATTCGCCTTTAATCAATCTATCTTTGTTGTTTTAAATGTAATGTCAATTTAACAAGGCAAAACTTGGCATTATGAAAGATTCCAGCGGCACAAGTCAACACAGTCCGTTGGACACTGAATATAGGTATGTAAGGTTACAATTTGGAGGTGTTGTTGTGTTGCTTCATGAAAATATATAGACTTTATAGATGAGAACGGTTCTTCGTTGAAATATGGGAAATGTCTGCTAACCTTATTATATGCATGCTTGTTTTTAGAGATAAAATTCTTCCCACTCATCGCACAGTTCTCAATTAAAACTTGCCTTTATCATAACTTGTTGTGATGAGAATAAAACTTATAGCTTTGCTATAAGATGAAACGTAAAACTATCACGAAATAGGTCATCCGCTAATATTATGTAAGAATTCCTGTGGAAGGCAACATAAATGGTTCCACAAGATTCTTCCTGTATATGGAAAAATTTTGATGTGTTTAGAATGAATTAAGCACAGGGGATAGTAATACCAGCGTGCAATCATGCGGAGAGTATAACATGGAAATTCATGCATAGCAAATGAACTACTACAGATATTGAGGATCATTACCTTATGTAATGTACTTCTGTAAATAAATGTGCTGTTTAGATTACTCGGATTGTGCAAAAGAGAATCAGCCGACATTTACAGTAAACATAAAAGTTTACAAAATTCACAACACAAATAATAGTATACACTACTCTAGAAGTCATGAGATACCTTGGAAACGTAGGAAACCGAAACCGGTCACGAAACATTTTGAGTGGCTTTTTATTTGTAATTACCTTTGTTTTCTCTTCATTGCTTTCCTGAAGCAAATACGTAGCGTAGATTTATTACAACGTAGCTCGAATACACTTCATAGTCATCTTCCTGCAAAATTTCAGCGACCGCATTTGTAAAAGTCGTACAATGTTTAATTTTCAGAAGTGCAGATTTAAGTTTCAATTCACTATTCTCAATACATTATATCTGTATAATCGATGCGAATGTGTCCTGAGGGTTCTCCAAAACTAATGCTAAATTAGCTTGACGTCTCCGTCAATGAAATGTGTTAGATGCATTCAAACAGCGAATGTGAATATCAACAAAAATAATTAACTAATTGTAAGTTTCAAACTTCAAAAATTAATAGTCATAAGTATTTAATTTTACGAGCAGTGGTATCAAATGCAGAATAAAGTAACTTCAATGAAGTTAGTGAATTAGTTCAGTCGTACAGATTATAGGATCATTGGTGGGCTACAGGCAAAGAATGGAAACTTCCATCTCTATTTCAGTGCACGATGGAAGAAATGGACGAAAATGGACAAAAATGGACGAACGTGGACGAAAGTGGAAAAAATGGACGAAGCGGAAGAAAGTGGACGGCAGTCAGTACTTTATGATCATGAGGCTAAATTTACTTGGGAAACATGAATAGGCAAACGAAATGACATCGTGAAAACCCTGCATATATAAAACTTGATTTTGTTAAGTTAATCTTGATCAGATACAAGTATCCAATTTAATCGTAGCTTCACTATTTTTAACAAAACCCTACTGATAAAATTAACAATGAGTACATGAACAATGATGAACAAATGACACAAACTGACTGTAAAATTGATAGCAGAATGAATACCAGATAATATAATGTGCAATAAGCGAGATAATTCTGCACTTTTCATTAAATTGAAAGATTTGAATGTAGTGCTCCTCATGCTTATTTTACCTATTTTTGCTTTAGTCCAGTGAAAAATACTGGAAGAATCCACTTTCTTCCACTAAAAGAAACATTTCAATCAGTGGACGGTCATTCTTTGGCTACAGGATAAAACATTCATTGACAGATCTAATTGATGCTATTCTACAACAGAAAAATTACCCTATGTAAATGTCAGTAGTCATAACCACATACATGCGAATAGTTAATATTCGTACACATTTCAGCCGACTGCGGATGCATATGGCATATCTAAGAAAATGATAACCATAACTTAATAACCATATTAATAATCATTATTAAAGTAATTATGTGATAGTAATTGTAATATTACATTAATAATAACATTAATAGTAATTGAATAATAGTATTATTACATTAATAATAATAATATTTGTGATACAATGTTATCATGGTATTAATACATTAATACGATTATGATTGAAGTTTAATAGAATTTAATTACTATACAGTTGAATTGCAACTCATGAAATTGTATCCTTTCAAAACACTTTAATGTACACTTTGAGCATTATTCAAATAATATGGAGCATTCCATGCACATCATATAACACGTGAGTAGTGTTGATCTGTGCATTCATTCCTGAACGTTTATATGTACATACTTTTGGTACGCACATGCAAACTTGCACTTGCACTATGCAAACTGGGCTCTCATTGAGCTATCTTTGCAAATTAATTACGCCAAAACGGTTGAGTGTTAGAACGTAATATTGGACACACGTATTCAGTAGGCCATTCTAAAGCTTCCCTGAAATTTTCAAGCGAAAATATTGCGGAGGGTTTTGGCCATGCTCTTGTATGTGATACACAATACACTGAAAAGGAACGCGAATATGAATAGTATCCCTTCATTCTGAATCCAACATGCCGTATTCGCCGGAAATGTCAATATTGTGACCTTAGTTTCAATTTCCAATTCAACCTGCGGACTTCTTCCTTCCGACGTCAAGGTTTAATTGCGTTTTCACGGGATGTGAATATTGACGACACGGACGTGAAAGAGAAAGATATTGATTGGCATGCGTTCAATCTTAAATAAAGCTGACAGCATTTTATAGAATAAACGTTAAAATACTCCAACAACAGTTACAAAAAAAGGTAAGTTGGTAAAGTCTCGAAATCAATCTTTTGTCCTAGGTAGCCACAATCGTTATTTTATAAAGGTTTAGATTGACTCCTGTTGGCATTGCCATGAATTCTTAATTTAGGTGAGCACAAACTAAGGTTAAACACGAATATGAAAGAAAAAAATCCTACAGCTTTAATTACGGTCAACGTACGACCTGAACCGCCTGGAATCCAATTATAGGAGTACTTTTATGTCAAAGATGCCATCTCAAATGAATTTAGTGATACCCGAAATTAGTGAAATCGATATTTAAATATTAATTATATTGGTACATTTTATGGTATCTAATCTGTGCGACGGAGAAAAATAAGATCGTCCTGAATCTAAAATGGACGAGAATTGGTTAACCGTAATATGTTGGTAGTATGTCACGCTTTTTGAATAAACGTGTATCACTTTCAAAATCGTTCCTTTTAAGTCACTAATAGCGAGTTGCTATCATAAACAACTCATATGTGACCAGGAACTATCTTCACATATTAACACGCAAAACGGTGGTTGTATTTATTGTCGCCGAAACATAGTAATAGGTATTAAATAGTTGATACCATGAACTATTTGTATTTCCTTTATATGGTTGTAAATCTTCAAAAATTGTTTCGTTACATTCATGAATTGCAGTGCTCACATCACAAATTAACCACATTACTAAAGACTAATTCAATCATGGATAGATAAAACAGTGACTGATTAATTAATTTGCATGCTCGAACAATTGATTCGTTCCATGTGCATCGAATTTCATTGGAACTGACAAATAAAGATATTGTACGCAACTAAATTAGTCAAAATAAATGAGTCGACATTGTCCAAAAAAGCTCGGTCGCAAATTGTAATCCCACACCAACGACTAACTACTACTGCAATGGAGATGACATGGTTATCGTTGACAAATAGCTGGATAAACCGCGACAGATTTAATCGTCTTGCACTAGTGGCTGATGGAATCTCAGCAAGCATGAAAACAAATGGTGCAAGCAATTAAGAAATTACAATACTAAAGATACGGCTAAATTTTCGGATACTGTTCGGCAGAAGCAAGATTATTCGTGAATAAATGCATTTCTTTCAAACAATAAGCCGTACGAGAAGCAGTGATAGCTTTCAGTTTGAACTTACTGCTTGTGGATTTAAAAACAGTTGTGAAGGATAATGTGAGCACGTTTAGGATCTGACAAATGTGGTTTCAAATAAACTTTTGATTAGCGTGTCCTGTTTATGATCCAATAATCGTCTCTTAATTTTCCTCCTGTGCATAGTTTTCATGACTTTCCTACGTTTGTATGGGTACACATCAAGGGCAGCTTTCGACTACAATCAATATCATGAATAAAATAAACAGCGTTTATACGGAAAGAATATTCTTCACGACAGGGTATTTATAGGCAGAAGGATAGAAAGGGTAATTATAATTCTTCTATTATTGCATCAAGCCAAATTGCTACCACGTTCTCAATTTATTATTCTTTTCGACACATATTTTGAGAATTGGTGTTACTGAAAATACAAGATGTCAATAAAGCATTTCTACGTTTTTCAATTGAATGCTTTTGCGCCCATATACATGACGACGAACTAACTTGGTGGTGAGTTATTTTCACGTGATAACGACAATGCAGTAGCGACGTGTGACCTTTAAATGTGAATGATATGCTGGACTGAGAAAAAAAGTTGCACATATATTGTTAATTAAAAAAGTTATTAATATGTTTATCATAGACTGCCGTCCAAGACCTTTATCAATTAACTATATTTCGGAAGTACACTTGCCGCGATTGAAATTTCGCTTATAGGAATTATTTCATAACTTCGCAAGCTATTTACCTTAGATTTAAATAATAGATTTTCAAAACGGACATCTATTTTGTGATAATAATGACGATGCTACGGATAATAACGCTGATGAATAACATTTAGTTGAAAGCAAGTATCATTCGTTAACATTCGCATTCATTTTTTATTTAATCCACCTACATTTACGAAAATTCCATTGAAGTCAATGCGGAAATATATGGCAGTTATATGTCAATGAAAGTATTCAGGAGTTTTTGCATTTTATAATTAACTCAATTGCTTTACCGTTTCTTCCAGTTTCAACACATCATCAGGGTCATCGACAGTTGCATTAGTATAGCAAGAAAACATCATGGCTCCAAATAAATGGTAGATAATACTAAATAAATTTTAGTTAGGATTCATCGAGGCACAGTGGATATTATGAAAACTAAAATATGAGAAAATATTTAGTCCCAAAAATGAAAATGACTGTGCGAAGTAACTATTTTTATAAAGTTTTGTTTTTGTCAACTTTGCGTTATAGCAATTCACTTATGTACAAGGGGAAAACGAAATTCAGACGGTGGAATATTTCGAGAGAGAACCCAAAGACCTTTAATTTGGAAATTGTAAAGTGTGCCTGGAATACTTTGCGTGGTCAGACTTCTCCGGCAGCCAGCCGATTTCCAGAAATTATCCTCCATAGTAACAATAGACCTTCTTGATAAACAAACATAATTGCAGTATACTGCTCAACACAACAACTTGCATAAAACTAATCAAACCTATTATCAAATAATTTCACATTAACGAGAATAATACACAAAATGGAATGGATGTCTGTCATTTCTCAAATATGTATATATTTTTGTACATTAAATGTATAGTTTTCTATTTTATGTCGACAACTAATAGTACCGTATAATAATAGTACAATTTAAAACATCTTAGCGTTTTCCCTGGATAGTGGCTTTGTTCTATAAGCTTTTGAACAAAGCAGTTGCGATTATCTCTTGGTGAGTGCAACCAGCAAGTCACCCTGTTAAGAGAATCTAGGAAACTTGAGATGAAGGTGCTCGGTACCGGGGTTGAATTCAGGTTGTAATTGGTTTGACCTAGCTACGGAAATAAATTGTTGCAGTTTAAGTTGAGAACTGATGTGTTTGGTTCAAATGAGGATACAGGGTTGCCAGACATTTACTTTTCACGGTTATACGGATACGTAATTTTCAGTTGAATCATTTGGCATATGGGAGGAAAACAACTGTTTTTAAGCAGTGAGTAATGCATTATAACCGCAAATCTGTTTCTCTTGTTATATTCCAACCTAACGTTGTGATAGCGAATCTGGCGCGTCACCATATATGCGTTCAAAAATCCAGGACAGTCTAATCCGATCTTGTTTGTATTCGGAAAAGTAAATGCGTAATTTTTGCAAGGAAATATCCAAAACCGAAACATGTATCCAACTGCAATGGACATAAGAAATCTTTCATTTACATGTGCTGCACTGCGCAGACCAACAATTACGCCGAATTGCAGTTCACTTCGAAATAATACACACAAATGGTCTTACAT
Organism: Sinella curviseta; assembly: GCA_004115045.4. Taxonomy (NCBI): domain Eukaryota; kingdom Metazoa; phylum Arthropoda; class Collembola; order Entomobryomorpha; family Entomobryidae; genus Sinella; species Sinella curviseta. Next base: position 8,483,113 of record CM023201.3, on the reverse strand, counting down.
GTTCACGATTCACGTGGCACAATGACGCGAGAATGGACGGTCACATGCTTGTCATGATACAGTAAGCTTTGATGTAAAATGGAGTACTAGTGATAGATGTTTGGGAGACCAAGCAAAGTAGTTGCTGATCTGTGTTTTATGTACCAAATGATAAATATATACCGAAAACGTCGGGTTTCCGCTACATACCTATAGAATTCAAACGCCAACAATATGAAATTGCTGTTTAAGGATTTGATAAAACGAGCAGGTAACGCAGCTTCAACTTTTTTCAGTTACGTAATAAACACCAACAATACAAGGCAGATTAATGTCGAACAGAGCAATATATTTAAATCTATAATTTATTAAGTTGTTTACATTTTAAACTTCCACTTCCACAAAATTTCAGTATTCCTTTCGAAGAAATATCATCTAGAAGTAATGACTTATCCTCAAATCCCACCTTATATATGAGTACTTTAATCAGAATGCTGACATGAACTTTGAAACCGTTGCCAATCTTTACTAAACCAGCCGCTCCGACTTCAAAGGTTAGGTTTCATCTCTGTAAAACATAAGAATAGGTTACGGATTCCTTAAAAAAGGTTGTCGCCAAAGCTACGCAAATGCTTGCAAATAAACTACTTGAAGATGTCATTCGTGAACAATTTAAAATTAGCAGCCCGATCGCCTTTTAGGGATGAATGTGATGATAAAACTTGAGAAATGCATTACAATTTTATTGCAACTCTATTCCACATGTTTTCAAAAATTTATAAAGTTCTATAGTATTTCTAACATAAGGGACACCATAAAACATTCTTACCGACCTGCTTTAAAGAAGCACAAACCATCACAGGTAAAATAAATCCCAATTGCCGATCGAATTTATTCAGTTACGTAAAATCCGATTGTGCGATTTTACACCTGCCATATGCCAAACTGTTTATTTTTAATTAATACGTAAATTACAATTATAATCATGAAGACGAATAGGAAACGAAAACAAAACCATTTCATTAGTTGTAATTTCCTTTATACCATGGCAGAAGTGATATAATATAGAATATAGGAATGGAAACTGAGGAGCTAGGAAACGTCATTTCAGCTTTCAACTTACAACCATGCTTGCTAGCATTTGATAATTCAGCTATCGGTATCTGATATAACAAGTCGTTCAGCAAATAATAAGAAATTGAGTCCGGCAGCAGAATGGAAAGTCACGAGCCATACGTAATGGGACTAAACCAAGTTCAACAAAGCTAAATACTAGGTTGTTTATCAAGAATGTCTCTCCTCAGACGGCATTATTATCGTTTATGTTTGGCATAAAAACTCGAATAGCATGATGATTATATTTTTGCCCCGCTATTTCAGCCATTGTGAAGTTAGTGTTTTATGAATCATCTGAAAAATGTTGTCGCTACGACATCCTCCGTGTGCATTGATTTTTTTTGCACGATCAAAAGCTATTTTGGTTAAAACGTTTGACACATTAGTGAGATAAAAATAAGTGAAAATTCATTCCACGTTTTTATTGTAAAACACTTAACTCTAATGATGATGAAACGGTTATAAATAAAGCAGCATAAAACTTTCTACATAAATGTAAATACTGTATCTGTCGTGTGTCCGATCTATCTATTCTAAACCGAGACTTGCATCAATTCCCCCAATATCATTTATACCGAGTGGAAGAATTACATCTTGTGTAAAATTTTGAGGCAGTGCCTGGGGTTTCTGTTGTCGGGCGTGTATGTATGTAATCGTGTTATCTTGGTAAAGAAACTATTTACGTTTTACTTCAGCTGTGAGTACAAATTAATCAATTTGGCAACAAGTACATACAATTTTGTCGTTTCAATCCACTTTCGATCCTTTTCCTATTGTATTGACGAAAATTTGATTGAGCTTATGTTTCATTTTTGATATAACGCTCTCCATTTTTAAGATTATGCCAATTATAGTGACTTTCAATTGTAAGTTAGAAATTAAACCTACTATTGTAGTCGTTGTTGCTGTTATATAGTCGGGAGAATAAATCGTTAGGAACTCCAAATGAAGAATGTACAAAGGAATAAAAAGTACCTTGCTTTTATAGATTTTAGCTGGGTTGAAAGTTGAGGGCTTTCCTTGTCCGTCGTTTGTCAAATTGTCATAGTCGTAACTCCAGCAAAGTTTTCCATTGCTATGTCGTATCTTTGCAGCGAAACCGGTTTTTTTGAGTCTCCAAAGCTGATATTGGTGATGCCCATCTGCTTCGTTTGCGCTACAACGTAGACCGAGTCCCTGGAGAGATAGAGGCATAGACTGGAGTCCAATTGTTCATCTTTACTTTTGCAAATCATTTCCGCCTCTTGCTCAGTCATGATGCTCCAACGTGTATCCAGTAGATAGGATATCTTCTTCTAATCCACTTGTCACCAGACCAACAATTTTCTCATGATCCCCATTCAACTTTGGTAGATCGAGTGTTGCTTGGGTACTGAAGGTCTTCCTCATGATAGCCTCCCGAGTCTCTATGCGTTTGTGTATGGCATCTGCAGACTTCTAGGGTGGAGGCAAGGACGGCGTGCATGAAGACATTGTTGAATGAACTATTTTTGATGGGCAAGTAATTTTTCATCCATAATAATTCTTCGAGTTAGTGCTAATTTTTCGTACGATATTTCATTGAAAAAAAATATTTTCTATGGCACAATGATTATTTTTTGTGGCTTAAAAATTATTGGTATGTTCAAATATTAATTATTCTTATGTCCACCAAAAATGATATTTTAAGGCAATTGTATTTTAATATGGTATATACCCCGGCATGTGCAATGAAGCTGTGAACAATTAGTTCACATACAATGATGATAGGTATGCCTGCTGATGAACTAACATTGTCATGGCTTCCTACTGTTATACTCTCATGTACCTTGAAGCCAAATTGACAGAATGGAATGCCCTTTCAGTTTACGTCCATCCGCAGATATGACAAAGTTAACGTTCAAGCTACCAGAAAGTAGATGGAAAACATTCGATGATTTTTTAAACGTTGATGCTAATACTCACAGGGTAACATGTGCTGAATCAGATGTGCCACCAGATTACACCTCCACCTGTGGAGATTTCTTAAAGAATTATATTTGTAGGCATGCTATTGGAGTGGCCGTTGACCTGGACAAATTTACTTTGCCGGTAGAAGCCGCAACTGGAGGGCTAGGAATAAGGATGGGTCCTGGACGCCCTAAAAATGTGGCAAAGCATTACAAGTGGAGTAAACTTTTAAAATGTAGTTGTAAAAAAGTTTCTTTTGTGTTCCAAAAAACATTCAATTTGCCAAAATTTTAAAATGAAGTGTCCATTAAAACATCTGACAAAAATAAATACAAATAAATGTGAAAAAATAATCATTTAGATGTCAAAAAATATTTATTTTTTCAATGAAATGTCGTATGAAAAATTAAGACTAAAGTGATGATTTTCTATGGACGAATAAAATATTCTCTTTTTGATGACGTGATTTGGTGCAGTAAATGGTTTGAGTGAACTGTTGGGACACCTTTTATCGACTAGTGCTCATTCGTCGCAAGTGTGATATGAGCAAGTGGTCAGCCATATGTATCTTATCTTTCTTATCTGCACTGATTTGTAACCGTAGAGAAGTTTATACCATAATCTTTCTGTTCATAATGGTGTACTTCAACTAACCACCAATGGTGTAAAGTATATATCCACCAGAACCAATTTATGATTTAATAAATAATTGATCTTAAAGCTCTTTACACAATCAAAGCTTGCGTGTTGAGGAGCGCTGCTGCTTTCATAAGCCACCGATAATCACAATAACTGAACTAGGGAAAGGATATTTAAATATGATGATAATTCATGCCGTTCGTCTTTCCATGTATTTGGTTTGGAAACGATCCTCGCCTACGCATTTTGTCCTCCAGAGCATATACATTTATATGTGCTTCATGTACGTTCTTAGAATACAAGAAAGCAATTATACGTGAGGACAAGCCAGCCCATGCTTGTGACACGATGGCAGTGAATGAGCGATTTGCAGACTGCGCAAGGAATGCCATACATAATTTCGAGACAAAAGTAGTTTTTACTAGACGTAACCTGACCCTGGGCAGAATAGTTACCCTTTCAATCGGTAATACTGTTATGCACTGTCACTGGGAAATAGCTCGCGGAAGACTATTTAAAAAAATAACAGCATTAGTTGCTGCCTGACAAACATCTCAATTGGACTTTCGTGGGGTTACATGATAGGACGGACTCTCAAAATGCAAAAAGGTGGAACTCTGCGTGTTGTCACTTGAAGTTTATCAAAAACCGACAAGATTTCCCTTCATAGTCTTTTCACATAATTCATAAAATATCAGTACATCGTCTGAGTACGTGTTCAGCTGACGTCAATTCAGTTTGTGAAATATGATGAATCGATAAGATTTCTTTCTCGGTAATGACATCGAAATAAAAATTCGGCTCCTGCAATGACAACGAAGGCAAATTATTAACAACTCTACCACTTTAGGTAGTTGAATTTTATATCCCCTCATCAGCTCCGTCTTCCAACGTTTGCTGCCTTTTAGGATAAAATGGCGCCAATATATGTGACCTGGTTTGATGATTTATTAATATTATAAGATTGACCGTCAGCGATAGCACACTGCGATATATAATTCCTATTCAGGCTTATTGCACTTGTCCAGCACAGTAGAGAATTAAGCCAATTTAAGCTTTTTGTATGCTTTTGCAATCCAACCAATGCTGTCCAATTTTTATAATCGTCCTTCCGTGGTTATATGACACGAGTACGTAAGACCTGATTTCATTAAATGCTAACTAAAATGACTGTCTGAGTTTTGGAACTCAACATAACGTACAGATACAAAAGTGTCCTGGGTGTAGCCTATCCAAAGCTGTCCATATATTTTACCATCATTATTTGCACGTCCCAATGTATTATTTACTTGGCTTGAGAGACAATTCATGACATAAAGCTCTTTGCTCCTTCGCTAAATAAGTTAGCAAGTAGGATTCCTGGCGATAGCTTATAACAGCAGGATACAAAAGTGACAAATCTTCTGATGTCAAAATGATCTGTAGAAAAATTCTCGTGGATGTTCCGAGAGTCTAAGGTGTAGCTCAGTTAGTCCAAAGCCGGCAAGGCACTCATATGAATTGCAAAAATAGTTCCACTCAAATAGGATTGATCTATTTCAGTTCCGAAGCTTGAGCACTTTCGATATTTATCGTTAATTACTAGTTTCAAACATTTTATTTTATAAAATTTAATTCCAACCATACACGAACTCAAAAATCATGCTGATTGCGCAAAATTGGTTGCCTACTCTAATAATAAACTTCAAATTTTTTAGCAAGTTTACAACAATTTTGCACTACCCTACACACGACACGAGAAAGCCAATAAAAACGATTTCAGAAGCTTCGGCCAGGCTGTTTGTCCTGAAGTTAATTTGTTCTATCACCTTCATCATACTTGTCTGGATCCAATTTATTCGTGATTTTAAGCGCTTGCCAGTTCAGCAACTCGCGTTGTCGCTGTTATTCCAAATATCCATTTCGTTTCACTTTGCTCTTGCATTGCAACTGTACCCAAAACGGAAGGACATTGAAGAATGTTTCACGGCTCTCATTTCCTTCGAGACACTGCACAATGGTAACAAGCGGCTATTAAGAACGTAATTGAATGCTTGGCACCGTTTGCACCGCGCGTTTGTTTATTTATTTCAAAGCAGGCAATTGGATTCCGTCAAAGCGGGAATTTGGTCTTGGCTCACGGGTTCCATCCTACTTGTGGCTTGGCATGGCAACATATCCGTGTTTCATGTGCTTTTGGCTGATCCTTATGTGGACACCATGCCTACCGTTGAATCTGGGAAATTTCATATTTCCACAATGCAGTCCTGCGGACACTCCCGGGTTACTTTCTCAAAATGGTATATTGTTGGTATGTAGACTAATTTCAGAAACATTGACAGTTTGGATATTTATGTTCGTATTTGCAACCTGCCTTCTACAATATTTTCCATACACGGTCATACCATATTGCTGCTTTCATAGCTATTTGCATCTTTTCAAAAGAACATTGAACAGAGTAAAGGAGAACAATATTGAGCACTTGGTGACAATGTGGCACGAAATTCAGTTGATGGTAAAATGCAGCAACGTCAATCAGAGCAGTTTGGCGGCAACATCTTGCACATTTATTTCTTTCTTGTTCATTATAAGCTTATATTCGTTGGTTAAGGTGAGCCATGTACTCGGCCCTGCAGTAATAGTATACCTATGTTTCGCACTACTTGATGCCACTATTATTACTGTGGAATTTGACGGAGCTGCAAATGGTATGATAAACGCTAAATCAATAAAGTGCTTGCAAGAAATACAGTCGAATCCAGTTATCATGAAAAGACGATTGTGTCGAAAGTAAATACGTGCGGTCACTAAATGCGCTCAAAATATATATTGGGTACGCCAATTATTACTGCAACTGTATAGCACTAACACTCCTTGATATTAACATGAACCAAACTGTCACTCTGCTGCTTCTCTAAAATAGTAACAAACAAGGTCGCTGTGGGCAGAATATAAACTAGGCTTCCCGTATTGTTGTCTTGTTTCTGCTGATTTTAAATATACATGATATAAAATAATAGTTAAAACGTGTTTGTATGTGTTTGTATGTACGTATTCAGGAATGAACTTGTTTTTTATTTGGAGCACGAATTACTTAATTATGCAGTGCGTTTCTAATTACTATGAGTTACTAGCTTGATGTCTCAGTATATTCTCTAAAATGCAACATCTACTAGGACACGTAATAGATTTTAAAAAATATTGTTCATCCAAAATAACATTATTCATATATCGGTGATATTACGCATGTGTAATTAACATAATAGACATGGTGAAAAAATTCAAGCTGGCTATCCTCTATCGTTGTTCGTCAACGACTCAATTAATTTCTAACGTACTCGTATTGTGTTTAGTTGAGTACCGTACTCGTAGAACCATTCAATCTAAGAAAGGTGATGTTTGTAATGCTTTCTCCGTACAAACGCCATGCACCGTAAATATATTTGCGCACATATGCTTACCGGATCACTGTCACCAAATTTAATTGATTCAATAATTGACATATACATTTTAGAAGGGTTTTGGTAACGTTGTGCTAATTTATCAAATTTTCTGCTCCAAGCGACAACATGCACTTGCAAATCTTTCGGACGAACAACATACTAGATTATTACTTATTCATTAGTACGACCGTAGCCCATAAAATATGACAGGACCGAAACTCTGCTATGAGTTAGGCTTCAATGTTAATTGAAGAAATCCTAAGCATATTGTAATACAATATCAGGAAGTCGAAAATTTCGAAAATCTTCTAGTCATCTATCATCAAACAATTATACTTTGAAGAAGCATTTAGTATTATGTCAGGAAAAGTAGTTTATACAAGACAATTTTCTCTATTCCATACCACAAGTAACCTTTGGTCTCTAAAGGCGCGCACGACATAACTTCAAGAATTCGTACAATTTTACATCAAACAATTTACTAACTGGACGACTACCTGACTTGCATGTAATATTCAATAAAATGGACAGCAGTGTGCCTTTCTCCGTGGATGCAACGCATCGTACAACGTTCAGTTCAATTCTTTGCTGCATTTACTCAACGCTTCACTTTTCACTTTAATTAAGAACTAACCATATAATTCTAACAATCCTTAAAATGTGATTATTTTTAAAATTTAACATATTTAAAAATAATGTAAATCATTGAAATGGTTTGAGTACAAAAAATCGAGTGTTCGATTAAGTACGCGAGAAAATTTTCAATTACACAGCATACAATTCCACTCAAAATACCGTGAATGCATTATGTAAAATGAATCTGAATAAGGTCTAGTTCAAATGTAAGTCACACCGAAAATGGGTGGCGGTTAAATCATGCAATGGTGTAAACTATGCTATTACTGACTGATGTGAGTAGGCACGCTAAGATTAAACTTCATTTGTGAATGCTCATCATGAATTTTGGTTACATTATTTTCTTAACTCGGGCATTTAGAGTAACAAAAGTAATGGAGACTTTCATGTGATTTTTACAAATGTGGATGTAGGATACGGTTTTCAGTAACTCCGTTTCTGATTTTATACCAGAATATCTAAATATGTAAAATGCAAGAAAGTCTTGAGTTCACGTTTGTTCAAATTCAGTTCCAAATAGACATTTCGAGTTACTACTAAACAGGCAACTTTCCCATATGGGATTTATTATTATTCGATCTTCGTTACAGAGTTCAGTCACTTCTTGATGTCAAATTCCAGGGTCTCCGTATTAAACATTGTATAGAGTTTTGGTTTAGCTTCGGGAAGTTTTTCTTAGTTTTTATTAAATTACGACAATGTATATTGCCCATTATAAATTCTACAAAGCGCAGCCTACAAACAAACTGGGAAGAGGCATTTCTGCAAATCATTTTTTCGAGAGGACGGCAACATTATTAGATATAGCATGACATCTAAGACGAATATCTCTTATATCCCTCTAGAAAATCGATGAACATTTTAGCCATGAAATCAATTTCAGAATGCTTTGGTGCAAGTCTTTGCCACTGGTTACCTTTGCACTCGAAATAACTGCGTATTTTTAAAGCATGATCATCCCAATAGCCTTTACCGGCTTTACCAAACGGCAAAGGGTAAATAACTAGCTTTTCAACACAGGGTCAACTTGCAAATCTTGCATATCCAGCATAGCTTGGACAGATAGTGATAGAAGTGAATCCACATCTGACAGTATTACATCAATTGTGTTGAATCACATGTGAATATAAAAAATATGCAAAACATTTCACTTGGATGATGTGATGGTTATCATAAGTAACATACAACGAATCTTTGTTGAACGAATTGAAACACAATTTTTCAAATACTATTCAGTACTCGGAACTTTTGGTCCTGACATTCCTACGTACATACCATGAAGCTCAACTCTGCAAATAATTGGGTCGGAAAGTCCTCAATCGTATCATATGGCGTGGAATTTCGCGATCAGACAAAGATCCGAGGCAATTCCAGATAAAGATTAGACATACAATGATAAACATATGCGTAGATTCAAAATAGTGTTATTTATCGCAACGGGTAATCGCTTGGGACATACTTTTGGCATACAGATAATACGACAAGGCACAATTTTAAGAACGCCTAACCGGATTCGAAACTGGGCCTTTTAGTTTGAAATTAGTTTGAAAGGCAGCTCAAGGATATGAAATATTGCATAACAAATGTAACTGTAGATACGATTGGGTTCGTGCAGATAACCAAAATGACAACCTTCAATATTTCACCTCCACCTAGCGGCAGTAACTAATCTGCTCAAACTTGAATTCCAATATAGACCGTAGTGCAAATGGGTGGCAGTTAAACCATGCAATGCATAACTGAGTTAGTCAACATTAGCGTGGAAGTGGAATTACTACACAGTGCTACTATTTACTTATAAAAGCCGGTATTTCTTCTGCAAACTAGATTGTTCTGCAAATCAATTTGTCATAAACAAATTAACGAACGAACATGGTAACTTGGTAACAGAAGACCTGTTTGCCAATTGCATTGCCTAATCCGGAAATACCATCTTCAGAGTACGCAACACGAGACATATGTGACCTGTTTTTACGTATGTATGCATTATAAAAGATATGTTTAGTCATCCATAATCCCAGAATCTAATTAAAAAATAAAACTAATTTATTATATGGTATCCCATTATTAAATACTATAATAATTGTTTAATTTCAAGTCAGGAACATGCCAGTTGTCATTTTAATATAACGTAGCCGAAAGTTTTGTTCGGACGAATCCGGAAAGACCCCACACTGTAAAACCTTCATGCAATACAGTAACTAAAATTTGAGGAGGTTTGATGAGTACAAGTACATAAGTTAAATTTTTTGCTAACATCTACAAAAAACCATCAGCCAAAAAATGAAACCAAATAATCGCCTATTTTGACTTTTATTCAATAAGGCAAAGCGATACTGGTTGGCGGCCACACCATACGCATCATTAAGTGAGCATAAGCATTCGCTGACTCTTATTTTCATAACGTGTGGATTGAATTTCGATATCTGAAAGAGTACAGTTGCCCAGTTTCAGGAAACTATTATTGATGCTTGATAAAAACGACCAGCGACAAAACGGGTATGGGAGGACCAATTATTCGTATTCAGGTTACCACGTTGTTGCGTAAGGGAGTGAAAGTCGAATTGCTATATATGTTTAATTTATGATCACTTGGGTTCAGGTTTAGTGTGCGCTTGCCTAATTAGCGGATAAATAATAATATTCAGTTGTGATATGAATGGAGTATCACACAGTACATGGGTCAATAATTACTGGGCCTTAGTAACGTTGTTTGACATCAGATTTCGTAAAGATGGCAATGAGACAACTAGTTTATTATTTGATCTTGCAGAATAAATTCAAGATTGGGAAGTATACATGCTGAAATTTGTTCATGGATCGTTAATTTCATCTGCATAGGTATTTAATGTTGGTTATTCAGTAACAGTGAATTCAAAAGTCACGAATGTTTAAAAATTTAAAGGCTGCATGGGCAATACGAATATGTATGGGGTTTATTCTTCATACAAGTCAATACAATAGTTATGTTTTCCACTGCTTCATAAACTTTCACTTCTATTATTCACACAAAGAGAACATACGAATGAATTGCATTTTAAATAAATGGTAGAACAAGTTGGCTGTGGGAGCGCTTGTGTATTATTTCAATGGCGTCGCACTTGAGCGATAAAATGTATTTGGTTCTCCGAAGTGTTAAACTATTTTAACTTACATATGTAAGTTGGCAGGTAAAAATGTAAATCCCTGCACATCAAATATTTAAATGATAACAACTAACCATTAACCAATAGTTTTCAAGAAATCTTTATGAGCGTTCAGAGTTTATCAAGTTACTCACCACAGCTGTCACAGATCTGCGTACGATGCTACAACGATACATGAACATCGCAGTACATGTATTTAACGCCACATGCTATTTATAATTTGCAATCATTAGTACTTGATGTGGTGCCAAAAAGTACAAAGTAGTCACAATGTAGAAGAAGAATCAACAAGTCTACAAACCATGAAAAAATGTCGTTTCAACGTTCCGGGCCAACATTGTGGAGCAAAATTTATTCATGCTGAACTGCATTTGTGTTGCGCGGTGTGTGCACAGAGCAACACCATATCATTTTGCTAGCTACATTCTTCTCGAAATTTTTCAGTCGTAATTATTATACACAATATGGTACCATGATTAAACTTACTGCTAATTTGTTATATTATTATAACGCATGATTAGAGAATACGAAAAGTGCTTACACATTACTAGATATATCATTACATTCTGCTTTTTGATGAAGAATACATTATTCAACTTCAATTAAAGCAATCATACCAACCCGCTTCTTAACCTTTGTTAGGAATTATTTTGCGATTACCTCCACATGGTAGATATGGCGTGTGATTCAGCCAACCATTTAATAGGCAATATGATGGCTGTTGTATTTATTACTCATGACTTATAGCTTGTTTAAGATGTACACTTAACACAACAGTATTTTCTTGCTGTGGGATGGGAAATTAAGCAGACTATTGTCCCTAGATATGACATGACCAATTCATATACATATGTTAGAAAATGGTTGGGTGCAAGCAACTGAACAAACCTTGATACACGGAAATTAGACGAGCAGTTGGACACGACCTAAACTATTGTCAATTGTCACTATTGAGAAATTTCCAGCGGCAGGCGTCGGGTTTCATCTTAATTTTTAAATAGTTTACACGTGCATGCGCATTCATGGCGCATTCATTTATTCGATATTTTGTGTATTGCGATTGTATTTCTATATTTTAATTAATGTGGCATATTTAAGATTACTTTGTGAACTCCAGCGACGACCGAGAAGTTCACACATGCGAAAACAAATTTAAGCTTCACAAGGTGATTTTGCGAGAGTGTGTTCTTAAAGAATTGTGTGGTAATTAAATAAATTTGCATTTGGTTTGGTCGCTTTTACCAATGATCACAAATCTTGCCCGCTGCGTGTTCCAATTGATTCGCAAAAATGTCATAATTCGTAACTAAATTGAATACTAAATAGCGGAAAACGATAAGTTTTAAGATAACTCATAAACAGAAACTCTGAATGGGAAATTTATTTTACCTTACATCAATCATATGTATTCGGTTACATACTAAATACAAAACTGTTTTTAAACCGCTGTTTCTTGTGCCTACTTACATGCATTCCAATTACGCCCTAACCCTTTTCACATAATAGGTGGGACCTTTATAAATCGGAATGCAAAAATCCACAAATAAGACATTGTAACAGAATGAAGATCCAGTGACAAATATTAAATAATTTCTATGCTACAATATATTTATATAGCTAGTACTTGTTCAGGATTCTAAAGAATTCGTTATTCGTGTTCTTGACAGTAGATGACATATAAATAATTTGAAGATTTTTTGGTTGAACATATGCATGCGTGGTAAAGTAATCGTTGATCACCTAAAGGTAGGAACAATATAAGTAGACGGAGTAATTATATATGTTCTCGTTATAAATTTTCCGTGTTTGATTGGTCGACGACGTCATTTGTCAAATATTATCACCGCTTTACATTTATTTGTAGGATAGGTCAGCACTGAACCTTTATATGACAGCATGTATTTATTTAGAATGAGGAGACTATTCCAATAGTCTCGTAGTTCAGTCGTGTTTGAGTAACTGTGTTCAGTATAAAGAACTTGAATGTCTCTTTGGAATGGGTGCAGAATTTTTATACTTCGTTGCGCTGGGAGATTGCATCTTTTATATTCATAAAGGATAAATGTTATAAGATACTTATTGATTAAGCCAGCCTTCACTTTCAGCAAAAAAAAAACAATTAAAAGTTAAGTTAAGCAAAGTTAAAGTTCACAAATCATATGACTGCCCCTAATTGCAACGGATTTGTTACAACGGACATTTATGTTGTTTTTCAAATTTACTGGAAGTTTGCTTCATGCCATGTAATGGCTTCTACAAAAAATGAACTTGAACTTATCAAGCCTAAAATACTAAATCAGAGTTACTATTTTTTAACAAAATTTTTCACCAACAACATCCCATTGTTAAGGTAAAGACACATTTTATACTCATCATTTTTATAATATTTTTTGAAATGTAGCATTTGTTGCGACTTACTCTGATCCAGTACATGACTACATATTAATGTGAATATGGCATCAGCAGCTACCATGGAACTGTTCCGCTCATTGTGGCAAGTAAACTCGTTTACATTTTCACACTCCACCGGTAAACCGCAGAAACATACCTGCAATACATAAAAACTCTCATGTACTCACAATTGTTCATGTTCGTCGTAAAAGTGTTACAAGTTACAAGAGATTCTCGGGAAGTTTAATGGATTGATTTTTGACCTTAGCAAAACAGAAACATTGCTCACTAACATTTATTCTTTAATGTTGAATGAATTATTCCTAAGTTCAATACCGCTGGTGCGCAAGAGCCTTTCTGCAGGCCAATTAAAGGAAGAGAGATAGTATGGAGTTACCGGTCGAGGTTTTAACAGTAACGTGTGTCGTATAGTGTAACAATTAAGTTACTTCGGTAGACAGTGTTGTGACTTCCTAAAGTAATCACCTTCCATTATTTGTTAAGAGCCTAGATCACAGAATCTGTTTAATATTTAACATTTGTTTTATGTCGTATAACTCCAGCTAATATATAATGTTAGAAAATTCCCATAATTTTACCCATATAGACTAACAAACAGTATCAATCGTAGAGGTACGCCGTTATAAATTGTCGAATTTCGAAGAATTTAATGATTTGTGTCAACATTTACATATGTCCATCTCACACTATTAACACGATTGTGGAATGTAATGTTTTAATTAGAACACATGCATTGAGATTGGGTTTTCATGCAAGTTTCAACAAATCAATTACCAACCGCGATTGCAATTTGAGATATTTTCCCTTCGTAAATCTCAAAAAGGAGAATCTTTAAATTGGGCACGTGCTAACCACATCATGCGAGTCACCGTAATTCACGCATTACTATCTAATCCATGATGTACATCTGGCTATTGAAAATACTCATCATGTTGCATCAGTCCAATCAATGTGGCCTTAATTTACATGGGACGTAATTTTAAGATGTTCTTCACGACAAGGGGGAAATGAACTGACTGAGCTGAACTGCAAACAAGGCGTACAACGACTGGTCAAATGTAGGGGCGAACCTAAAATATATGGCTATGGGAGAAACGTATAATTTAATGTACATTCAGAGTGCATTTTTATCACATTAATTAACGCCTTCCCCCGGTATATTATAACCAATAAAATATTTAAGCATAACACCACCACTTTTGGCTAGAATTTATTTCCCCAATACATACCAAAAGTTCATTACGTTCATCGAGTTGATAGTCCCCAATGGGGTGTATCCAAAATCCGGAATCCAATAATCCGGAAGTCCAAAAATCCGGAAAACAATTAAAGAGAAATCAATGAGAGATTAGTTCAAATTAAACCAGGTTCGGTTAGATTCGGTGGGTTAGGATGACCGAACTATGTCTATTTGTATAAAAATGTATGCGTTTGCCAATTTTCTGACTTACGGATTTTTGGATTCCGGATTTTTGGCTTTTCGGATTTTTGGAATTCCGGATTTTTGGATTCCGGATTTTTGGATTTTCGGATTTTTGGATATCCGGATTTTTGGATTTTCGGATTTTTGGATATCCGGATTTTTGTTTTTTTCCGGATTTTTGACATAAAGCGTTTGTATGTACTGCTGAACAGTTCAGCAGTACATACAACCGTTCAGCCTGAACTCAAATTCCATATGCACAGTCTAAAAGTAGCTACGAACAAGCTAGTAAGTGTAATATAGCCTATGAAAAGCACAATATGAGCAATACATTTGGTAATTAACTTAGATACCAAAGAAACTCCAGCTTTTTTACCATTTATCATATGGAAACATGCACGGATACGCGGATTGTGAACCGGAGAAAATTTTGAAAGGATTTTTTTTAATTTTGAATTTTTTATTAAAACGTCAATAGACTATATTGAATTTCTCCACCGTTGCTCCTGGTTGCGTTGTTTCGGTGAGGATTTTTCTATAGGAATGCTCTTAATTAGTTGTCGGGATAGTTAGATTTCCGGGAGAAACTCTCGGCTATATGTATATACTTTCTCCAGGAGCAACTGTTGTTAACAGAACTGCATTGTCTCCAGGAGACACTACCTGTACCTGGAATATAATTTCACTGTAACACGCTTTGGTGTCATGACACAACATCCATGTTGAGTACCAAACATGTTTGTATAGACAAAATACAAGAAATTCAGTAGAAATCACTTGACAAGTTATCCCATTCAATTGATTTGTACTATGAGAACAAATATGCTACACAAGCTACCTTAGCTGATGTTACGAAATGGTGAGAAGTGCGAAAGTCGCGGAGGAGAAATTCTCAACATTAGTCCCGAGTGACTGTACTAGGTCTTTGCAAATTAAAAAATACACAGGCGTGATACAGTAAGCAGACTTTTATGGAAACCATAAATTGGGAGTCTTTCGTCACAAGTGTGGACGAATCGATAATTTACTGCATGCTAACGTAATTAGTTCCGGCGGATGTTAAAACGAGTTTGACAAGCTGGTGCATACTAGTGTAAAGTATTTTTAATTGCATGTATTTGGGTAAGCAAATTCAGACTAAAATATCGAATTGTTGCACAATAATGTCTTTTAAAATAAAACAAGAACCTTTTAGGCACCAATAACATATGCGATTTATGGAATGCGCTCAAGTCGCACTCGTTGCAGCGGAATGCATTCTGGAAAAGTATGCCATTAGTGCTATAACTGTTTCACACAAATTGTGGGATATGAACTATCGCTGTTTTTCAACTTCATGAAATGTACACGTGAAACTCTCCATCGGCTCCTGCTACAGACACGACTTTCGTAATCCTCATATCACACCACTTGAAAGCTCTCAACATGTTTTGTGTAATCATTACATCTTCAAGATCGGTGGAAATCCCCATATTGAGACGTATATTTCATCATCAAAGGCACGTCATGTTGCCATAATGTCCAGAACAAATATTCTATTTTGAGATCATGTACAAGTTAATTAGAAACTGGAAGTGCAGACATTAGCGCTTGTCTTAAATTATCAGAATAATCGAAAATGTCCTGGTATGTCTCCTGACAAATCAGAAAGACTTTTGAACAAGGCAGTTATCCGATACGTTGGCATGATATATTCATGAGCGAGACGACGAAGAACTCTTACGTATTTGGTCGGTGTTACAATTTGTTATATAAAAGATTTGTTTGTAGGAAATTGATAACGTGGCGCCAATATAATCTCCAACGAACATCAGTTCGAAGAAAACACACGGAGATACATTATCTCTGAAATTATATTTCACAAGCAAAATTTCGAACATGATTTAAATGAACACTATCACGACATCAAAATATAGAAGGTTAACAAGATTTCTTACACAACATCGGAGAGCATCATGTTTATATTTGCAGGAATAGGAACATCCAAAACAGCGTTTATATAATATACCGGATACACTATAACGGTAAAATTCTCCCTGATCAAACAGTTTCTACTTACTAGGTGCATTCGAATCCGTGTTACGGTCCGTCAATTTGATAAGCGCATAACAAGACAAGTAGCCTAATTGCTCCTAAAATAGGTGGACTTCCATTGGTTATATATTAAGATGTTTGATCACTATCTGGTTTGCTGATTTGTGTAAGAGTGGTTATTTGTAGTACGTAGGTATGCGCACTCGAGCAATGTAACTGTAAAAATTGATAAATTATTTGTGTCGCTTTCTGCCAAATTGCAAATAGATTGCAGCAGCACTGCGATCAACGTTTAATCACGAAGGCCTGACATCAAGTTTGCACCAAAATAGGAAATTTAGGGATAACTTGAACGTGTCGGAAAGGAGTAACTTCTGTAAATATTCGACTCGGGAAAGTTGCAATGATTACCGAGTACCACAAAATCTTTAGCATCATTTGTCACAAGGCAGAATCCCTGAATTGCGTTGGATTCCATTGGGACCGACATAAGAAGAAAATGATTGTGCAGAAACACAACTCCAAGAAATTCACGAAACTCATTGTGAAATTAGTGTTTCACGCAACTATGGCAATAACACTTACCGTTCAGGGCGTCGAAAAATGCCAACCTTCCAAAATCGTTGGAACTCTAACTTTCATCGACAATTTCCTCTACCTGTTTAGCACAATGCTGACAATTTGCCAACACGTCACCCTTTGGATTTGCTTGAAGCATTCGGACAGCATTTGCATGTACGTAAATGGTCTGTTTCAGTTCTCCTCGAAATACTGCAGATTCCAGAATGGTGATCAAACTATCAAGTCGTTGACGGAACGGATTCTACCAATCTGTATCTATGGCCCAGTAGCCATTGTCTATGTCATGCCGTTTGCGTGCACCTTTGTTCTCTACTGGATGAATCCGTGTAAGCCGGGTTTGTGGGGATACTGGATACTGGCGGAATGTCATGACAGCCACACAGTCATTGGACGATTGATGCATTCTTCGTGTCTCGCATTCTTGGGTCTACCAATTAAAGTTGTTGTGATGCTGGCAAATTACTGGATGTGGGCAGTTGCGGTAAACATCACATTATTTACAATGATTGGAGTTAATCTAATGTGCACGGTTGGCATGAAAGGTTGCGTTGACAGGTAAGTTGATTAACGATTAACATAACCAATTAAATATATAGTTGCCAGTAAAGAGGTAAGGGGTGCGTAGTCCGTATATACACTTTACACGTTAATTTACTAATAAATATTAGTAAAAACTCGAAAACCGGGCCTGGACGTACCACTATGGAGAATCCCATAAGGAAACGATATGATGATTTCCGCACCGCCAGGTGCGAGGGTGGAGGGGAATTATGCGGGCTGCTGAGGTAGAGGGGGGGGGCAGCGTTAACGTAGACGAGGGTAGTAATAACAAGTGAGAGGTGGGTGGAAACAGTAATAATGGCAAGAGTGTTGTTCCGAGGGTGCGTGAAGGAATGGAGCTTTCGATCGGTCTAAACATGAGAGAAAGCGGAATGGATGATCTTAAGTCCTCCAGCCTCCTTCATTTTCCCCTATAGCGGTGTGTCATGGGAATCCCATGTTGGTAAATGAGCAAAAGTCTCAACCACCATCATACTGGTGTTGCAAGGTAATGCACTACTATTATACACCAACTTGTAAAGTAATGCATGTTTCGTTATTCTGTTGGCAGTAAAGGTGTTTTAGAGGGTAGGGGATGCTAATACATTAGTATCCATCAGCATAATTAACTAATTGCTCAGTTAATTAACTCGTGTATTAAGTCAAACTGAACGTAGAGAGTCGAGAGTGGCATCGTTGGAAAGCTAAGGACACGCCCAGTACAGTGAGAGTGGTGGCAAGAGTGTACTAATTCCCCAATTAAAGTTAATGAGCAATTAACGCTAACATTAGTTAAACATGTCCGATCATGACGAGTGATACCTCATTCGACTCGTACACGCTTGGGCATTACAGTTCTTGCTTCAGAATTGACTGGGGTAAGTTGAGAATCCTGAGGGGTACGTGTAGAGTATAAAAGTAGGTAGTAAACAATGTTGGCAAGTCAGTGTTTTAAAGCATCATGAAGAATAAACACGTTCACAATGGAAGGACCGTACGATTTACGTCTTCGTCATGGGACAAGCATGCAGGTTATTGGTATGAGTGGCTGTGGGAAAACAAACATTGCCCTTCGGCTTGCCCTTCACCGTAATTGCGTGTGTGATAAGCGAATTGACCACTGTGTCTTTGTCTATAATCATTACCAGCCAGTGTTTGATCATATCAGCACGGTGGATCCCAGTATAATTTTTACAAACGATTTCAACGAACTGGAAAAATATATTGGGCAAAAGAAAAACACTATGGTGATCTTTGACGACTTTATGCTCGAGATGACTGGCTGTATGAACAAGTACTTTACCGAAATATTCCTCAGACGCTCCCATCATGAATCCATCAGTACTGTCGTGCTGCAGCAGGTCATGTATGCCAAAAATAGCCGAGCAATGAACCTAAACGCCCACCTCACCGTACTCTTTAAGCAAACAAAGGATGAGAGGCAAGTAAAGTTTCTCAGCCAGCAAATGAGACCAGACGACTCCAATTTCATTTACGACGCCTTTAAAATGGCTGTTAATGAAAGTCCCTACTCCTACTTTGTGATTGACGCTCACCCAGCCACCCCAGAAGCCGCTCGGTTCAGAAATTCCCTGTTTATCAATGAGAACCTCGTGTGTTATCAGCCCACAAAGTATATCCAAACCAGTCAACCATGACTGGAAAGCAGCAGGTAACCTTTGCCCCTCCAACCATATTTCTTATAAAAGAAGGAGAAGACTGGAGGAACGCAAGACTTGGGGAGTGGATGCACACCAGGGCTGACGAGAGTAGATTCCGCCAACGGATTGCAGAGACTGAAAGAATTATCGGCCCCGTCCTTTCCAAGAGACAAGAGGAAAAAAGGGAAAAAGGATGGAGACCCTCGCTGCCAACTATGACTTTCTGCAAAAGTTGGTTGCCGCAAAGCAAAAAAAGCAAAAAAAGTTGATTACGAGTGCCACAAGTGACCAAGTGAGTGCCGTGGTAGAGTGTGTCAGGCTCGTCACCGACAACCAGGTGCCCAACCGACCTAATATAAGAAGCAAAATACGGTGGAAAAGAGCAGTATTGCTTTTGAAGCGGAACCGTTCACTACTAAAACCAGCGCTCCTCGCAATATTATGTGGATTAGTAAGAGAAGCCATTCATTTACTTTGTGAACTTTCATGATGGCTGCCCAAAAATATTATATCGTTCCCCGAGATATTTACGAGCACGTGTACCTTCAACTGACAAAGCTGAGTGAAAAGATTGAACTTTTACCCACAGCCTCCAAAGAAAAGGCAAGACAGTTGGTCACGTACCTAAATGATCTCGTTAGTTTTGACCAGTACGGTCGCACGACAGACTTTAAGCAAAACATTTACGACTACGTCAACTTTGCCGTAAGAGGAAAGGAACAACCGATAGATTGGTACGAGTTTACCCCAGTTCTGGCTGAAGCCCCAAAGGATTTATTTGCCGAAAAGGCAAAGGCAGACATCAGCAGCAAAGGCAAGTCAGTAGCAGCACGCCGCCATGGACGATAAGTACGTTGCTCGTGCATGGGCCAACACCTCCCAGCCCGGATCCCTCAAGGCCCTCTCTGGATTTGCAAAAGCAAAGAATCTAAAGCCGAATAGAGCACTGGACGTTAAACTATCAAACATTTATAGTTATTCTGTCCATAGACCAGTAAGAAGGGTCTATCCTACACGTGCTACAATCATTAAAGAGCCACGAGAGCTGTGGTTTACCGATCTCATTGATCTACAAGCATTCTCTCGCAGCAACAAGGGATTCAACTGGATCCTCGTCGTCATTGACGGGTTCACGAAGCAGGCATTTACAGAAAATCTCAAGCAAAAGACCACAAAGGAGGTGGCTGAAGCCTTTGAGAGGATCCTAAAACGAGCAAAGAAACCTCCACCCCGCTTCGTCTACTCTGACCAGGGTCTGGAGTACACCGGTTCCAGCTTCCAGACACTCATGGCCAAGTATAAGATTAAACACTATACTTCACAGACAAAGCGAAAGAGTTTCCAGGCTGAACGGTTCATCCGTACTCTAAAATCTTCAATTTTTCGCTACTTTACCCACACTGGACGTAAACAGTGGGCAAGTGTCATTGACGATATCGTAAAAGCCTACAACAACACGAAACATTCTACGACGAAAATGAGTCCTATGAGTATCAAGCCAAAGGATTGGGGACTCGTCTTTCAAAACTCTTACAAGAGACTCGTGTCGAATCAGGGCCAAATAAAGAGAAACGAACCAAGGTTCCGTGTCGGTGACCATGTGCGTGTAGCAAGAAACAGACTTACCTTTCAAAAAGGATACCAGCAGTCCCTGGGGGACGACGTGTTTGAAATAAAATCAATCGTTCCCTTTAGCTACCCAGTGCCGGCCTATAAATTACAGAGTCTGGACGGATTTTCTCTCAGTGCGCAATTCGTGGGAGACGAGCTTGCTTATGCCAATCAAAATGCTCCGTAACGACTGCTTTACAATCCCCCTCCAGTCCAACCACTGGTGGGCAGAGTTTCCCAACAATCGAAACTTTAGTTTCACAAACTCGTTGGGGACATCAATCCCGGTTGAAGGATACGAGGTGGGACTGAAACAAATCTCATATCACGAGTACATTGCCCCGGAAAAGCCAGAGGATGATCCCTCCAACAATCCAAGAGTCATTCCCCCCAACCTCCCATCAAGCAGTACAACTGGTGAGTCTCAGCAGGGCGGAGGAGGGGTGAACGAGATTGACTCTACCACCCAAGACGATCAGCCAGCAGCAGACCAAGGAGGAGGATCAAGACCGCCACTTGGGGAGGAGGGATTCTTCAAGGAAGGGGAAAATGAGATTATAACCCTTCACCAAACGATAAACAGTGTCGGTGGAATGAAAGGTGAAGGCCACGAAGTGACAACGTTTATTTCCATGTTGACTGCCAACTTGGCAACTGCAGGTATCAGACTACAGATTCACCAGAATGTCGGAACGTCATTCCTTCATTCCATAATCGGATCAGAGGGTGATTATGTGAGACTAGAGTGGGAAAAGCCCCATCCAAAAGCCAAGCTTGAGATTAGCGAGAATCTCCGACGTATATTTGGACTTGAGAGTCGGTTCATTTACGAGACTGAGACAAAGTCCACCCAAAGACTAGACCTCAAACTCTATAATGAGTGGACGCCAGGAACAATGATTGGAACTATTCAAGAGTCGTACGACAAGATTGAGACTCTGTACATGCCTCAGCTACCCAGTGATGCGTACGCTGAAACTGTAATGCTTTCTGCAGTACAGACTTTGCTGGCCGCAGGACGTACTGTGGTGTTGTTGGTGGAAGATGAAGAAGAGGGGGAACTCGAGTTTGACATGATTGATCCCAATTTTAGACTGAGATTTTCCCCACGTGTCAACGAGTACTTGGGATTTTCCGCAAACCACACCATTGCCGGAAAAGGAAAGCATCCCCTGCCAGAACACTTGATTATCGAGGAGCAGCCCGCTGTAAAACTAATACAAGAGCGTCGTCCGTACATTTCCTCAAACAAGATTTTTGTGTGTTGTGACTTGGTAAACAGTGCTCCATTTGGTGGTAAAGAGTACCCAATTCTGGCCGTGATTGACAGAAAAAGGGGGCAGCAGGACCAAATAATTGTTCAGCAAAACCCAGTAATGTTTTTTCCTATAAATAGACCAGAAATGTCTACCATATCAATTAGTTTAATTGCAGATACTGGAGAGTTTATACAACACTCTGAGCTACCAACAATGTTAGAGCTGATTTTTAAAAGGCAAAATGGATATAAAGTGTAATGAGGGAGAGTGCAAGCTTGTTCGGATGACTCCCGAGCAGGACTTGAGGCCCTTCAAAGAAAAAAAGAGTCCAGAAACAACGGATGGTCCCGAAATAAAAGAAAGGAAAAGGGCTGTGCCCACCAAAAGTATAAAAGCCAAAGCCAAGTCTACCAAGGTACCCAGTCAAAGTAAAAGCATTGTTTTGAAAGGACGTGTCGCAAAACCACCCATCAAGCCAGTAAAGAGAAAGCTGCCATCATGGATCGCAAAAGAAAGCACAGGCAGGACCAAGACGAAGACGAAGAGTGGGGTCCACCGGAACGCGTAAAGACGATGCGCGTTTATAATCCCAGGGCTGACCAGTTTGATCCGATTAAGACTGACGTTACGGTACTGGACAGGAAAAAGGAATTTTCATTTAGTAGGTACCCACTCGAGGACCAGAATAACCCGCTTGAGTTTATTTTGGGTACCTCTAGCAGGCAAATTGATCTTTCCAAGATATTTCTCGAGCTCAAGGTGTCAATCACCAACAAGGATGGCGGGAAGCTAACAGACATCAACAAGACCTATCCAAAAGCAAACTTTTTCAATAACCTTTTTTCAAGTCTTGAGGTGGAAGTGGGGGGAGATCGACTGCCCTCCGTCAACAACTATGGCCCAGCTGCGTTTATCCACAATGTGCTCTTTACTGAAAAGAGGGCGCACTTGAATGAGCAGTGGATAATTAAAGAGACGAAACCAGAGACCATCGACACTACAAATCCAGTGATAAAGTTTGCCACGGACATTGGGAGACACCAAATGACGTTGTCGGCGAGGGTAAATTATGGATTATTCTTCCAGACCCAGTACTGGCCCGAGGACATTCCGATAAAACTACGGTTTAAGCGGGCGCCCAATAATTATGTGCTCTACGGGGATCCTCCAGGAGCCAGTGAAGTGTTTACCGACAAGGTGGTCATTACAGACGCCAGACTCTGTGTTGACAGGGTTACGCTGGACCCAGAGGTGCGAGAAATGCAGCGCAAGCAAGTAGAGTTGGGACTCCCACTCTTGTTCCCTTGCGAGTTCTTTGACGTAAAAACGTTTGGAATTGCCGAAAAGCAGAGGACGTGCATTTCTGAAAACTTGTTTAATGGAATATTGCCAAGCTTTATTTGCGTGGGACTGGTTGACAGCAAGGGTTTCAATGGAAACGTTGACAAAAGCCCGACAAATTACCAGCACTTTAACCTCGCGTCAGTCTCGATACTTGTTGACGGCGAACCACAGCTTGTCAGTTCGGTAGACTTTGACATTGACAAGGGTGACGCGTCCATGGGGTACCACATGCTCCAGGAAAATCCCGGGGCAGGATGGATCGATCAACTGGATTTCATGAAACGAGGGTACTTTTTGGTGCCGTTTAACCTCCGAAAAGCAGAAAAGGATGGGACATTTACCGTGCCAAAGCATGGAACACTGCAGGTCCAGCTAAAGTTTCACAAGGATCTAGAGAGCAACGTTCACGCAGTGGTTTACTTTATTGAGCCATCACTCGTGTCTGTGTTTAAAGACAAGCAGGTCACTCATGAAAAAATGTAAATATTTTGAGCCTTCTATTAAAAAACTGAGCTTTCTACTGAAAAAATACAAAAAAAGCAAGAAAAAATGTAAAAAGATTAAAAAGTAATTAAAAATTAGGTTATACTAGGTTAGGTAATCACCAAAGTTGCCCTTGGCACGCCCCGGTGGTCTGATGAGAAGGGGTCTCTTGGTAAGAGATGCTTCGAAACCTAACCAAAGCGGAAAAAATAAAAAGAACCTTTACAACAACGGTGATGAAAGAGCGTAAAGCAAGAGTTTTTTCATTATCGTTGCTGTGAAATGACTTTTTGACTCATCGAAAATCAGCTGGAAGACGTGGAACACGGAAGCAAACACTGGTAAGGAATTTCCCAACTTGCCCCAGTCAATTCTGAAGCAAGAACTGTAATGCCCAAGTGCGTACGAGTCGAATGAGGTATCACTCGTCATGATCGGACATGGTTTACAAACGGCAGAAATAATTGGCCATTAACTTTAATTGGGCAATTAGTACACTCTTGCCACTACTCTCACTGTACTGGGCGTAGCATTGGCTTGCCACTCTCGACTTTCTACGACAAAGTTGACTTTTTTCGAGAGATAATTAACTGAACAATTATAGTTAATAATTAATGGCTACTAATGCATTAGCATCCCCTTACCTCAAAACAACCTTTTATGCAAACATAATAACGAAACTAGCATTACTTTACAAGGTGGTGTATAACAATACTGCATTGCCCTCCAACACCAGTATGATGGTGGTTGAGAGTTTTGCTCATTTACCAACATGGGATTCCCATGACACACCGCTATAGGGGAAAATGAAGGAGGCTGGAGGACTTAAGATCATCCATTCCGCTTTCTCTCATGTTTAGACCGATCGAAAGCTCCATTCCTTCACGCACCCTCGGAACAACACTCTTGCCATTATTACTGTTTCCACCCACCTCTCACTTGTTATTACTACCCTCGTCTACGTTAACGCTGCCCCCCCCCCTCTACCTCAGCAGCCCGCATAATTCCCCTCCACCCTCGCACCTGGCGGTGCGGAAATCATCATATCGTTTCCTTATGGGATTCTCCATAGTGGTACGTCCAGGCCCGGTTTTCGAGTTTTTACTAATATTTATTAGTAAATTAACGTGTAAAGTGTATATACGGACTACGCACCCCTTACCTCTTTACTGTTGCCTAATGGGGTTTGCATTTGTCGCACACAAAGATTCCATTTGGCTTTGGACGATAATGATTGTAAGCATGACGAGAAGCGTCAAATGTACAGAACTGTTCAGGCGCTCTCCATATTCATGAACAACGTTCAAAGGGGATGGATCGTCTCACAAATCACAGTCGCACTGACGTTGACCATTTCCCTGAGCCTCACAACTGTGATCAAAATGTCTCAAAAGGAAAACGAAAGCATGTTAATTGTTTCATTTTTTGGCATGGTGGCTGTCGAGGGAACGTTTTTCCAAGCACTGGCACTAGGAATGATGGCTGCCATCTACTCTGGCTCAAGTGAAACGCTTCAGTTTCAGCAAACACTGGCAGAAAACATGGCAAATGAGATCTTGAGTCGATATGACATTCTCTTGAGCAGAAGATTTTACAAGAGCTGTCCGCCCGTCAAGGTCATGTTTGGATCGTTCGGCTCTGTCGACTCTCTCACTCCGCTAAACCGAATTGACTCCGGAAACGATCTCACGGTAAATTTTTTGCTGCTTGGCAATTAGCTGTTTAGATGATGAATAAACATGTATGTTTGAGTACTAGTACTGTACTGACAAGGGAAGGTTCAGATCGAAGACGCCCATTTCGGCTTTTAACTATGGCTATTTTGTAGAGTTTTGTTCGCTCTTGCAGATACAACTTTGATTTTTCCCGAATGCGCAAAGTGGTTGGCACAGCAGATCGTTTCTTGTTGTCAAAATGATCTTCACAGTATATGTCGTTCTTGAAGTGCTCCAAAAGGACTCTTACGTAGGCATTAAATGTAAAGCTTGTTATATGCATGTTTCTAAATACTTTCTTTTTTTAAGTCTCGATGGTCATTTAAACAATAATATACGTTTTTACCATTAGAAAAAACAGTGTACAAAAGTCAATTAAAATGACGGTTCCGTTGTAGCAAGCACTTTCGCGCATATCGTGTTTTATTGACTTTTGCCTACTGTTTTTTCTAATAGTAATAACGTATATTATTTTTAAAATGGCCATCGAGGCTTAAAAAAGAAATACTTAAAAAACATGCATATAACAAGCTTTACATTTAATGCCTACGTAAGAGTCCTTTTGAAGCACTACAAGAACGACATATACTGCGAAGATCATTTTGACAACAAGAAACGATCTGCTGTGCCAACCACTTTGCGCATTCGGGAAAAATCAAAGTTGTATCAGAAAGAGCGAAAAAAACTCTACAAAATAGCCATAGTTAGAAGCCGAAATGGGCGTCTTCGATCTGAACCTTCCCTTGTGAGTATGTTGATACAAATATATATAAAACATAAATACGTTCATAGCATGATTTCAAATTAAATCAGTAATTATCCATACGGCAGTTGTGTTTGGTACACCGTTTTTCTGTAAAATTTATTGCATGCTATTTGGAAGCTGGTAGGTTACCAGTGGCAACCCTTTTTATATAAATCACATATTTAGCTTATGTTAAGGTTTTACTACACTTAAACATTTGACTTGAATAAGTTTAGCTAGTCATAGGGAGCAATTTTCATAGATACATAAATCAGTCAAGGAAATCCAAGCAATGCATTACAATTGTAATGATAGGTGTTATTTAAGGCAATATTTGGATGAAATGGGGGAAGTAATTTTGAATTACTCAGTGTTTATTTATTGATAAACTAACATCTTGTCCACTACTCCTCTTGTATAATTACTAAGGCTAGCGTTTCCAGAGCAAACGAAACCGCGGCACATTTCCTTCAAGTGTAAAAAGTGATGCTGCTTCTATGCAGACGTGAGTGACTTTGGTTGCAATCATTGTTTTGTGTTTGAATATGACAAATAACTGTAACGCAGTTACCTAGTCTCTCTGTGTGTTTACGGGAATATACCATTGGTTCCATTAATTCTTGTCATTCAACACTAATTTTAACATATTTAGAAAACTCCGTTTTGGTTACATTCATTCACGATGACATGAGTGACACGGTGGTTCAAATAATAACATGTAAAAAGCAGTGTATTACATTTAGATGAGCTGTCGGGTAGATTTTATGAAATGATTACAAGATGAACGGAGGACATTCCATGTTTTATTTTATTCTGAACATGTACAAATTCGCGTCTGGATAAACCATGAAATCGTAAAATATACCCGTTTTAATTCAAATAATTGTATGCTTTTAATTTAGCACATATTGGTGTTTTCTGGCACATATTATTATCGAATTTCGTGTCACTAAGGTGCCGATTCATATCAACAGCTACCTCAGTCATTTAAATAAAATGCAGGTATTGTCTTAATTAGCAAGTTGGTACAGATTTGTATTAATAAATGTATCCACGAGGTTTGGCATAACGTGCTAGTTTATACAAAAAATATATAACACCAATATAACCGGTCTCTTCTCTGGAGAAATGCATATCGAAGAAAAATATTGATTAAATTATTTTCATTTACTATTCGATGTATTACAACAAATACATATGGAAACCCTACGTACACGTGCTACTTACTCGGCCGTTGACACGGCTTTTGACAATTAACTCTATTAGTTAATTATAGGACATTTCTCGAAAATCAATTCAATATTAGGTCATGATAGACCACAAAGCAATACGGTACTACACAATCATGAGAACGAACATATCTGCAGATATATATAAGATATATATATGCATACAGCGGTACAAAACGATGTCAAACGCATAATGTCATCGTCGCACCATGATTAAACAATCTTATCGCACAAAATGGAAAAATCATGGAAAATAACAAGCTAATGCCAGAATTGATATTCGTTAAAAGTTGTAAGCAACAAATGATTATTTGACTAGGAAATAACTCATTACATATGTAAGTAAGGACTGCAAACAAAAAGTCAAGATGATCGTAGATGTAGAAAATTAAACTTCACCTGAACGTGTTTCTTTGAACAGAATTTTTTGCTTATATAATCTTCAAAATTTAATTGCATGATAAACGTAGTACGTTTTGACGTACTAATTTTGTACTAATGAAATGTAAATTTTGTTCTTAATGTAAATGTAAATACAACAACATGTCGAGCTTAAATTTTAACAAGTTTGGGTATGGTATATGAATCGTTCACTACCAAACATTCTACTAAATAATACGTCACAATGCAATTATTTGACCCATTCACCGGTTTGTTGTTGCACAGATAAAGAGTCACCACGACGATCTGTGAAAGCGGATTGAAATATAATTTAGAGAAGATGATGAAAGAAATGACGCTAATAGTGGAAGCCGGAATAAAATCATGCATTTATTCCGGACTGTATAATAATAGCTTAAAACTCAGTGCAATGTATCTGGTTGAATCAATCGAAAGGGGAAACAAACTAGTACAAGCATAATCCATACTTGCATTTATTTTTTCCACTTATTTTACAGGATTGAAGAGTGAAGCTGCGTCCGTGTTATCACTTGAAGGAATTATTCAATTAGATAGTTAATGTCAGACTCGTGTTCGTCTTCACTAATACACTCGCTCCGTCCGTTCAGGAAGTCTCAACTAAAAACTACTGTTGTGCCGCGCCTATCTCTAAGGTGTCATTTCTAACTGAAGATGACCCACTGTAAATAACATTTACTATTTTTGTTGACATGGATTCATCCTCTCTTCAATGCGTGAATGTCAATAAATAATAAGCAAGCAAGCAAGCAAATTATTTGCAAGCATTTACGTAGCTTCGGCGACAACCTATTGTAGGGAAGCCACGAGCTATTACCATAGTTTAAAAAGATTAAACTTACACTTTTAACTTGCAGTGGCTTATCTATACATGTACATAATATAAAGTTTGGTAGCAGTTTCAACATTCATGTATCTTGATTGAAGTGCATATAAATTAAGTGGGATTTGAGGATTAATCAATACTTTTAGAAGAAATAACTTCGAACAGAATACTGAAATGTTGAAGAAGTGGAAATTTAAAATGTAAACAATCTAATAAAATATAGATCCATTGCTGTGTTCAACATTAATCTGGCTTGCATTGTTGGTGTTTATTACATAAATGAAAAAAGTTGAAGCTGCGTTACCTGCTTATTGTATCACATTCTTAAACAGCCATTTCATATTGCTGGTGCTGGTACTGTACGTGTATGTAGCGGAAAACCGATGTTTTCGGTATACATTTATTATCATTTAGTACATACAACACAGGACAGCAACTATTTCCTGGGTCTCCCAAATTTCTTTCACTAGTACTCCATTTCACATCAAAGCTTCCTGTGTAATGACAATCATGTGACCTTCCTTTCTCGCGCCCTTGTGGTACCTGAATCGTGAACCTGTAAGAACATTTGTGTACTTTATTTCTAAGTGGATTGCAATTCAGCGTATTTGTTGATTTCAGTGCAGCACATGGAAACGGAAGATTTCTTATGTGGATTGCAGTTGGATACATGCTTTCGGTTTTGGATATTTCCAGAACTAAATGGTA
The DNA here is from genome assembly GCA_004115045.4 of Sinella curviseta. Taxonomy (NCBI): domain Eukaryota; kingdom Metazoa; phylum Arthropoda; class Collembola; order Entomobryomorpha; family Entomobryidae; genus Sinella; species Sinella curviseta. The sequence goes on along the minus strand of CM023201.3, from coordinate 8,453,254 downwards.
AAATTACATTTCTTTTACATAACATACTCAATATCGAATTTGACTGGGTCCTGAAGTTTTAGACGGCAATATGTGGTGACGCGTCAGATTTGCTATCTGGCAAAATATGTAACGTGGGATTGAAATATAAAATGAGAAAACAGATTTGTGATTATAATGTATTACGCGCTGCTTACATACAGTTGATTTCCTCGCAGATGCCAAGTGAGTCAACTCCGAATTACGTATCCCGAACTCTGTGGAAAGTAAATGTCTGGCACGCCTGTATCCTCATTTGAATCAAACATATCAATTCCCAATTAGACTTGAAATAATTTATTTCTTTATCTAGGTCAAAGCAATTGCAACCTGAATTCAACGCCGGTACCGAACATCTTCATCTCACGTTTTGTAAACTTCTTAACAGGTTGACTTGTTTGTTCCCCTCGGGGAGATATCGGCGAAAATGATGCGATATTTTATAAATTGTCACATTTATTATTTTCGATATAAAATATTTTTAATATTTATGACACGGACAATAGAGAACTATACATACATATAAATTTACACGAATATTACCTACTTGGGTAACGACAGACATCCATTCCATTCTATGTATTATTGTCGTTAATTGTATATTATTGAATAATAGATTCGTACTGAGGTTGAACGTTGTGGTGTTGAGCAGCTTGCCAGCATTGGGGTTTTCAACAAAGGTCATTTACTACTATATGGAGGATAATTTCTGGAAATCGGTTCGCTGCCTGCGAAGTTTGACCACACGAAATATTCCCGGCACAATTCAAACTTTCCAAATTAAAGAAGTTTCTTGGTTCCATCGTCTGAATATCGACCTTTCCACATGTACATAACTTGCTATAACGCAAAGTTTACATAACATACAACTTTTTGAAAGATAGTAGCTTCGCATGAGCATTTTAATTTTTGGAGTTTACAATTTTCTCATTTTCTGGTTTTGCAAAGTATCTACTCTACTTCGGCGAATCGTAAGTAACACTTATCTATTAGCTACCATTTATCTTGAACCATGGTACTTCATTGCTATACTAAAACAATTGTCGATGATTCACATGATGTGCAGAAGCTGACAGAAATGGTATAGCAATAGAATTAATTATAAATTGTTTACAGCACGACGAATATATTAACTACGGAATTATTCACATTGCGAAATACATATATAACCGCCGTATATTTCCACGCTGAATTTTATTGAATAAATGCAGGCGCATTCGATACAGCATTATTTGAAAATGATCATAATTATTTCATGCTGTCTGTAAACTATTATTCATCAAATTTATTATAAGTTGCAATGTAATTATTGTCACACAAAGAACTTCCGTTTTGCAAAGCTATTTTATTCTTGATTATGAGATAAGTAGCTTGTGAACAATTATGAAATAATTCCGATAAGATTAATCTCAATCGCTTAAACCATTCCAAATGTATTGTCCGAAAATCATTAAATTGGTAACGGTTATCGACATCAGTCTCAATTTAATTTAAGTCTCAAGTTTTGTTTAATTTCAGTATCAATGATTAATTTTATTTGTCAGTCCAGCAATTCGTTCAAGTGTAATGGTCACACGCCACAACTATATTGTTGTGGTTACCTTAAAAATATTTTACCACTTAGGTGCCTGGTGAAGTTTTAAATGGGCTACAAGAACATTGAATTGAAATATATGAAAATGCTTTATCGACATGTTGCATTGTAATCCCGGTTTCAAAGTTTATGATTACAATTAACTATAGACATAATCTGAGGATAAAGCCATTCATATTATTAAATTGGGTACATATCTTCAGTTTAATGCAATATGTATAGAGAGGGGTACAGCAAGATGAATGAACTTTTTATACAAATGCATGAATAAACAATTTCCTTTCAAAGAGCAAACAATTCAAAGGTGGGAAATGAAAAAATATCCAGTAGCCATACATAATTCGCCGGAGAGTTGGTGATAGTTATTTCAACTCATTGACTACTCCTTGAACTCTATTTCACATGGAATTTTGTACATCGCTGGCACAAAATCAGCACGGTAATCCTATTGATTGCTAGTTTTCCCGCCTGAGGCCTTGGCCACTTTTATTGCGCCCTTTAAGAATGAAAAATGCTTGAAAATTTACAAGTAATTTCAATATCATTCTGTCATCCTTCCAACAAAATATCATACACCCCTGATTCAGACCTATACACACGCGAAACAAACGATGGTGTCAGAAACTAATGGAGGTCGTTTTAATAAAATGTAGAATTAATGTCATGGAGCAAATTAGCGAACCAAGATTCCATGCCTCGGGTTACCTTAAACCAACTGTACCTGTCAATTCATTTCTTATTAAGATCGGAAATTCGACCAATTGTTACTAAATCTGCTCTCAATAGCTTTTGCTCATAAACATTTCATCGTAGTTTCAGTGTTTCGTTGTCATATTTCAGTTTATTGCTTTGAGTTTCCGTGGTAATGTCACCAACGATAGAGGTATAAGGTGTAGTTGGACATAAGTTTCAAATTGCGACTAAAAGTGGTTACCATAAATATGTTTCAAACTATTTATTACATGATACCAAACATGATAGCTAAAGATTATGATGGTATTAACCGTTTCTTGTAACTCTAAAGCCGAAAATTTATATTTAGGTTTTCATATTATAACTCGTCTTCTTTCGGCTTAATTTATACCATTGATAATTAAAACCCAACTGGTGAAAGGTGTGGCAATTGTATAGTGGTTCGTGTTGAATCGACCACGCTAGTCAAATCCTACATTGAACTGAGAATACTTTTGGAGTGGTTGAAGATTTGCTGCTTTGTGGTTTTTACTCTGGATCGATGGAATTATACTACGGATCGGCAGACAACTGTTGTTTAAATATCGGGTTATGGAAGGTTGCAGCGACACAACAGCCCGGGTAATGTGAGCGGCTCTTGTAAATGCAACCTAGTCTCAAAATAAATTATTTGTTTGAAAGCATATCCCGAAAAGCATAACGAAGAACGCAATTTATATCTAAGGCCATTTACTCAAGTCGAGACATGAAAGAAATTCTACCCAATTTAGAATAATGTAAATTTATGGGAGAATGAATAATATTGATTAAAAACATAAATTCAATCAAATTTATGATTACGTACAGTCGGTCTAGCATTGACTTATCATTTACCGTTACATAACGTACGCGATGTGGACTCATCTGCTTAATGTAGAAAAGGTTTCAGTGCAATAAATACAACTGCCGTCGTCGCAATATGTGTCAAGGTATAACAATTATTTAAATCAGCGAACCTAACCTCCGTGCATGATCAGTTTAGAAATTAGAAAGGAAATGTTATTATTTAACTGGAATTGACCCTGAGCTAATCTAAAATCCTTTCCCGGTTGGGGAAATCAACCCGTGTAAAAGTTGGATAATGCGGTGAAAAGTCACTTGTACAATAAAGTATTAGAGAGAATGGTGCTTTGGTGTATTTTAGCAGCTGACGTATTATGTGCCTAGTATTGATAAGCATCCAATATTATCTTTGTGACAAATGTGACGGAACAAATACACAATACCCACAAACATTTTCCCTACGCAGGCACTTTTACTTATGTGCCGCTTCGTAGAAACATACTGGTGATCAAAAACTTTTAGCTTACTGTTTCTGAAGGACAAGATTGCTATCTTTACTGATATGCAACAAATCAACATTATATCCTTTCCACTTGAAAGTTTAAACAAGTTTCTCTGAATTGTTTAACTGCGTGTTTATTTAGAAGATGATATCATGATGGGAAATAGCTCAACGTTGAATCGAATCGACGCATAAAATCATTCTTTTTCAGTGAATCATTATTAAATTCCAGAGAGAATGTTTACATTTCTGTTTATGCTTATTAGAATACGCCCTTTTATATTCGCATCAGGTGCTCGTAGTGCCTTCGCACCTAACTTATGAATACTGAAAAATTGCTACCTTAACTATGATTCATGTAGATGACTTCTGAAACACTATATTTTCAGTTTTGCTAAACAACGAATTCAATCTCACTTGGTAAAACTTGTAAATGGTTTAGCAATTAAAATATAATTCGGCGGTATGTGGAACACTGGTGGATACTTGGAACGATTAATAGCAAAATCCACAAGGTTAGGAGTATTTTAGTAGGCAGAAAATGTCTGCCTTCTAATTTCTTTACACATATTCAATTTAATTCTCAAAGTCAGTGTGTAATTATTGTCAAAGATTTTGGAAACTGTTTGTTGTGTTAATCCTAAGTAATATTTTAACGTTTCCGACCCTTTTCGTATTTAGTAAGCCCGTGTTCCGTAACGTACTGCAAGCAAAGCACAATTGGGCACATATTTGACAATTTTTTAAACCTGGAGATAAAGTTTAAAAAATTCCAAGTACATTAGTTCATATGCAATGTACAGTGAAAATTTTCAGAATGTCTATCGGATATACTAGTGACACTAATGTGCATCTATATGAACTAGAGTGCAACGTTTTGGCCACTAGTATGCTTCGTCGGAAATTAAAAAGTTATGTTGAGCAATTTTAAACGCTTCGAATTAATTGCTTTGTCATACCGGAAGCTATTAATTGAACGGCCTTTATTTGTCAGTCTTTAGGTCCGGTTTTAACTGTGTCCACTGTTTCTGGATAATAAAGTGTAATTGTATAATTAGTTTTACTTCGCCGCAAATGTGGTACGTTAACGCCACTTGGAGTATTGTCACCGTCCTGCGGACGGATACCATTTGCAGGTTGGGTTCCGACGGATGTGTGCATGGATTGGTTATTTGAACCTAGACAAGTTGCATAATTTGTATTGATGTGGTGCATATAACACTAACTGGATTTATATTTTTGAACATTAAATCAGCATATTATTAGCCTAGAGCGAATCCGAAAACATAACCAACTGCCACAAATTAATAAAAAAAAGTTCGTAAATTTCTCAGTCTGACTAAATTCGAAAATCAATGGCAACAATATTCAATCCTAACGCTGCTGGATGCCCGAAATATGCCAGTGCTCTTTTATCCAATTCCAACAGCTGATACTATATGTGGAACTTTAAAACAGTAAAGTTACATGGCAATAAAGAAATTATTTCACCTTTCGCGGTCGACGCGAATTTCGTTTCTGAATTATATTCATGCGATCCGAAGATTCAGTACTTGTGATGATAGCAGCTATTCATATTTCTGTGCCGTAACAAATAATTATGACGTAATTTTGCATTGGCATGTAATTTTTCATCCATAATAATTCATGGAGTTAGTGCTAATTTTTCGTACGATATATCATTGAAAAAAAATATTTTCAATGGCACAATGATTATTTTTTGTGGATGAGAAATTATTGGTTTGTTCAAATATTAATTATTTTTATGTGCACCAAAAATGATATTTTAGGGCAAATGTATTTAAATATGATATATACCCTGGGATGCACAATGAAGCTGTGAACAATTAGTTCACATACAATGATGATAGGTATGACGATTGATGAACTAACATTGTCATGACTTCCTACTGTTATACTCTCATATGCTACAGGGTTTTGTTGAAAGAGGTGTCCCTACCACAAACAATGCACTGGAATCAACGAACAGATATATTAAGGACGCATTCACCAAGAGAAAACGCAGAGCAATTGGTATGAGTGAACGAATGCATTTTCATATAGAAACATATCCATGCATATATAGTGCCTTATATTATGTTGAATTCATTTTAGGTGAATTTCTTAGCAACACCACAAATATTTTATCAACTTGGTCTAGCAAGAGAAATGGAGAAGGACCAAATACAATAGTTGTGCAGTACCAACTTATACCAGAGCTTAGCGTCTTAAAGGCAGCAGATAATTGGATTAGAAGCAAGCCAAGCCTTCAATACAAGAACGGTATAGCATATTTTCGAAGCAATGGAGCAAAGTTATCAGCCGCAGATTCGAGAAAGTTAACGTTCAAGCGACCAGAAAGTAGATGGAAAACATTCGATGATTTTGTCAGCGTTGATCTTAATAGTCACAGGGTAACATGTGCTGAATCAGATGTGCCACCAGATTACACCTGCAGTTGTGAAGATTTCTTAAAGAATTATATTTGTATGCATATAATTATATTTGGAGTGGCCGTTGACCTGGACAAATTTACTTTGCCGGTAGAAGCCGCAACTGGAGGGCTAGGAATAAGGAGGTGTCCTGGACGCCCTAAGAAATGCGACAATGCATTACAAGTGGAGTAAAATTTTAAAATGTATTTGTAAAAAAAAGTTTCTTTTGTGTCCCAAAAAATATTCAATTTACCAAAATTTAAAAATGAAGTGTCCATTAAAAAATATTGCTTCATCTGACAAAAATAAATACAAATAGGTGTCAAAAAATATTGTGTTTTCAATGAAATATCGTATGAAAAATTAGTGCTAAAGTGATGAATTTCTATGGACGAATAAAATATTCTCTTTTGCATTTTGTCTACTTCAGATACTAGAGACTGAGTTTCATGTTTTGTGCAGCGTATAGAGATGTGGATTAATAATGGTTTACACGATTTAAAACTCAAGAAATCAGTAAATATCATGCAAGGTTAACGGTAAATATCATCTGTGGTAAAGGTTCTCGGATACTAGGTTCTAACACGTTTACCTAAAATTATTTTTTGATTTAAATTTAAAATTTAGTTTTTCCGCATGCACCAATACCGTTATCTGGAACAACCTGCAACGTAGTTCCCAAGACCTTTGGAAGATGATAATTATGAGTGAGTGAAGCATTTGAACAGTGGCGTCATATTTAAGATGTCAAAGTTGTATGGATTTTTTGATAGGGTGTCACATTGTACCGGATCAACAACATGTATCGCTAAATGCATGTTTCGTTTCTGATAACGCTGGGAGTTCATATAGTTTTCTGGAAATATAGGTCGGTTTACAGGTAATAATCAATATGGTTAGCACAAACATAATACGAAAATTAATGTATGTGCAGATTATTTAATACTCGGTGCGCAGTAATAGATGTTATCTTCCATCGACCATGTTAGTAAATGTGTTTGGGTTTCAATACCTCTAGAATTTTCCCACGTCCTTGCCTCGCATGTTGGGAGTACTCAGAAAACAATTGAGAGGGTCCGTAGTAAAATCCCAAAAGTTTTTGTTATTTTTATTTAGATGAATTAATTTATTTTGTCACCAAGGAAATTGCTCGTTTGTATGTCTGGGACAATTAGTTAATTATTATTTCAGCTACGGAAATTATGCTTTTTGTATATTTTCGTTTTCATTGAAAAATATCAAGCATGGTAACCAAAAGTTTTGGGGTTTAATATGCATGCTCTCAATTATTTGCAACTATAACATATGAGTTCGTCCTGCCCATCATAATTATTCCTTCATGTGATTTTATTTGCCACCGTTCCATTTTATAAGTATCACAAAGTCAACTTTGTAACTTGAACGAATGGATCTGATTATATTGCCATGCAGTTTAATTATGGGGTGTATCAAAAATCCGGAAATCCAAAAATCCGGACGTCCAAAAATCTGGAAATCCGGAATTCCAAAAATCCGGAAAGCCAAATATCCGGAATCCAAAAATCCGGAAAACTATTGAAAAGAAATCAACGAGAGATTAGGTTAAATTAAGTCAGGTTCGGTTAGGTTCGGTTCGGTTGGGTTAGGATGACCGAACTACGTCATTTGTATAAAAATGTATGTGTTTACCAATTTTCTGAGTTACGGATTTTTGGATTTCCGGATTTTTGGCTTTCCGGATTTTTGGAATTCCGGATTTTTGACATAAAGCGTTTATTATATCATCAATCATGTGTTCCAATTAAGCAAGCAATTATTCATTGGGCAAATCAATCTCACAAGTAAATTATTTTGCGATCACTGCAATGTTTGACATATGGCGTGGTGATTATTTATTGAGATGACCATATTGGTGAATATGCGGTCAAAATTTGTTTTAATAACAACAAATATGTATGTATATTTCCCAAAGTGGACACTATAATTTGTTTAACTGATTTTGTAGTTAAAGTTACATAGGAATCACTATGTAGAAGAAGAATCAATGATAAAACTGTAGTAATTATCTTTGTTTTTATTGAGTGCGTTATGGTCTGAGCGGTAAGTTGAGATTGGGAGTTGGTGAAGTGGATCAAGTTCTTTGAGTTGGGGAAATGGGGGCTGTTTCAACGAGAGAAACATGCCATTTGAGCTGCACATAGAATTGCAGGAGGAAATGGGGGCTGCTTCAAATGAGGAGGCATGCCTATTTGAGCTGCACTTTGTATTGCAGGAGAGTTTCTGGGGCTGTTGTCACTTTTTGTGAAACATGCATTATGAGCTGCACTTATGATTGCAGAAGAGATTTTGGGGCGGTTTCACTTTTGTGGATTTGTGGAACACGCAGTTGAGTTGCACTTAGTATTGCAAGTTGGGACGGGACAGAGAGGCGAGCAAGAGAGAGAACGATCCACTTCCCTTCAGTCAGACTGCAACAGAGTAGAGAGTTTTAAGAACATGAGAAAAAAATGATCATGAAAAAATGAGAAAGAAAGTTCTTTTTAATGAGAAAAAAGGGAGGAACATTAACGATTGTTTTTAATAATAATAAACTTGATTTTAACCATTTTAAACTTGATTGATTAATAAAAGTGGGCTTTTTAATTTTGTGACATTTTTAAATACAATAACTGTGTTATTTTTCATCGTTTTATTTACTTGGCCGAGTGTATCGTCTATTCTCATCAGTGCATTACGTCAGACATTGACCTTTCACCCAACTAGAAACAATACACAAGCGGTTAGCTAGTTGTATTTGTAACAATCAACGTATTCACAAACAGTCAAATAATGTTCATGTTCCGTTTTGTACTGGTATTGTGAAGCAAAATGTTTCAATTTGTATTGTTAATAGGACCGGGCCATATCATTTGGCTTCATACATCCTTCTCTTTGTCCATTTTTGTACAGAATTTATGATAAGCATTATGAAACCACGGTTGGTCTTATGGGTAAATTGTCATATTATGTAATGCATGATTGCAGAATGTGAAAAGTTGCTTTAAATTACTAAATATATTATCATACTTTTTGTACTTGTATCATATATCATATATTGTACTTTTTGATCAGGATCATTCAACTTCTATTCAATACTTCGAAGTGCAATAACAGACCTCTGTAAGTAAATACTTTTCAGTGACGGTAACATGGAAAATACGGCCTGTGACTCAGTCACTGAAAGTCACAAATCAGTGATTGCATTTTCACTTACATTAAATGATTTTATTTTGTTTGTTAAACCCCAGTATCCAGTAATTACATCTGGTGAAATCCAATTTTAGTAATCAGGTATGTTTAATTTCAGCTCAGCGACACAATATAGAATATATTGCCCAGTCGCGAATTGATATTTAATACATCGTTGCTTCATCTGAACGTTCAGGCATTTAAAGAATGGTTTTCAAGAGGATACTGTTTTCTAAAGCTTACAGAAAAAGATATATACTCGTTTTCCCTATTTGGATATTTGGCATATGTGGCGCGATGGGAATGTAAATGGAAAAGAGGCATGGGAATTCCGTGCGGTACAAATTTTTATTTCGTGATAAAAAATGAGACTTTGTAACCTCTGTTTGAGTTCGAATCTTAGTAATTTTATCCAAAAACATTTGTTGTGATTTTGATACGCCATTAGCCACTCTAAACACTAGAGTTTTCGTTCACACACACAATGCTATATTGTCCAGAAATGACCATTTTTGTATTCTGGGCGGTCACTGAAAATGAAATCTTAAAAGCCAAAAAATTTCCATACGCTAAGCCCGTAATTTGACATGTGAGAAACATTGTGATTTAGTATATTGCCTGTCCACCGAAGCTTTAGCGAAATTAACTAACAATAATTACCAAGCTGTTAAATGTTTACGTTCGAACATATTGACATTGCTCTAAAGCAGATATGTGACCATATTTGACACTCACCATAGAAACAATTAGCAACTTGGAGAACTGTGAAAACGACAGGAAATCTGTTGTTGACTAACAGAATACAATTCATTCTTAAACATGCTTACATGGATTGCAGCATAATTTACACATTGAGAAATATGTAGCTTAAAATATTAACAGCCCCAATACACGTAGAGTCAGTTTATTTCAACTAATCGATTTGTTTTACAATTTTGTTCAGCTAAATTATAATGGCGCGTGCGCTCGCTCTCAAAGTATTACTTTCAGAAAGAGGGGATATTCATAAAGAGTATAAATGGTACGTACGTTATGCTTAGTCATAATATACATTTTAAGTAAGTTTGTGCAAACATGATGCTCTCGTTTAAGCAAAAATTACAGATGGATCATGGTATCATTTGTACAAACGCCAAACTGAATATTTATGCATTCGAATCAATCAACTATATTAAATGTGACTTGTAATTGGAGCCAAAGCAGCTAAAATGTTTTTACTGTTCTATATGGATTTTCGCCGAACATGAAATTTATGTTGATTCAAATTCTATAACAAAAACACCCAGTTTACAGCGGTAGCTGCTCTTTTTCTTACACCTGGCAAATGCTAGCCACATTTTCCCAAAGTTATTGAGTTTATGTAACTTTTGTTTGCGGACAAATATTAATATTTTGTACAGTTATTTCATCACATACTTCTCATATCTACAAAACTTGTTAGTTTTCGACCAATTCATAGTATTCCGCCGCTGACACGGCACAAAAAAACAATAGCGTCAACATCATGCAAAAAACTACAAGACTGTCAACCGCAGACTTCCCTTGCCGTTGATGCCAGCCGTTAGAAATAAGAAATATGTAACTCTTACCTATTGACCTTCCATTATATTCTGTTACAATGCGGTTTCTTGAGAATTAATGTTATAGTTTATGATTTATATAATAATAGCGACACCGGAAACCATTGCAACATTGCGAATCAGACCTATGCGAATGTAAAACAACACTGGTGTCCGTTTCCAATATAGGTCGTTCTGAACGTTCACGTGTCAATATCTAGTACGTAACACCACCTCAGAACCACATTCTGCAACATTGTGAGGAGAAAAACGCCGGAATTCCTATCAAACGTCTCAGAAAATGAACGTCATTAATAATAGGACAAATAATGTTCCATAAGGTTTGATGCAGCTAAAGATATTATGATGACATATATATTTATACACAGCTAACCATTAACTATTTAGCATATACATTTGTGTGTACTGGTCTATGACGGTATCAAATCGAGAATTTTTGCTGACAAAATTTCTGACGTAACAAGTTAATAATCATTAACGCATGGCCGGTTTTTATTATAAATTCGTTTAACAACAACGGGCAAGTAAAATTATCTGCACGGTATTGCCGTCGCACTATTGCACAAAGCTTTTGATTGGAATTAACCGATTGGCAGTTCTTGCAGATGGATACCTTTTTCTGATGTATTATGTGAGCACGATGACATACATAAAAGACTCCTTTAAAAAGAGAGCTCTTCGGCATTTTACTCTCCGCCATATTCAGTTAGTGTGCAGCACGAAGACTGCATACCATTGGGATATAATCTTCAAGGCTACAATTTTTTAACAACCAAAGAGCCGAACGTGAAGTATACAGATAATAATCCTGAAACTATTCAAACATTTGAGCACGTTCCCTGGCGGAATATGTTTTTCTACATTATTAAAAGATTAGTGTTATAAATAATTTTACTCTTGTTAAAGAAAAGTACATTAAAATCCTCAATTGAATTAAATCTTTACATTTCATAAGCACATTCCAGTATCGTGTAAGAATGGAAGCTGTCGTGTAAACCAGAATTGTTACATTGTGGATTTTCCAGTCGTTAAACACGCAATTTTGCCATTATGGTTGACGACCATCATATGAAAGATTTTCATGACACAGTATTTGTCTTCCGAAAGAATTTGTCAATCAGTGCAGTGGAATCATGCCAAATGTCTACATAAAAATAAACACTTCAATTGATTCGTATTATAATAAAATAGCAACGGTTCGTTAACAATTTAGTCAGTTGCTTAATTATGCACCAAACTGCAAGATTTTCGTCGCTACTAATCTGGCCATTATAGAAGAAAAATGATTTCAAATTAACCATTACAACTGTTTTAATCAATGGCTGTCCCAACCGAACAAAGCCTTGAGCTTAAATACAGCGCCGTTGCGAATGTAATTCGGCCACTCAGAATTTAGTCGTTGTCCAGATTTGTTGCAAGTAACTGATGTCATCATGGTATTAATGTCTATTAAGCAAACCCGATCTCGATTACGAATTTTGACATAAGATATCCCGTTACATAACCAATACAGTCATATTTTGTGATCGTTATCGATCACCAAATATACCTTATCGATTCCGGACTATATGTGCCTACCCAGTGATTACCCTGAAGCGTATTTATTGCATCGGTTACTTATTTGTGCTTCATTCGCATATGTGAAACACCCAACTGTATTTCTAACGTCAATGGCATTTCGACTTATTGTACCAAATTCTCAAAGTACAAGCTACTGCGGAACAGTAACAACCATTACCAAGTCGGCACATATTTTTTGTACGGGGCCAGAGTTTATAATTTGCTAACTTACGAAAACATGCTTTACTAAGTTGCCATAATTCAAGAATGGAAACCTTCACCTGCTTAAAAAACAACACAAAGTTAGAGTAAAGCTTAGCTCTCTGTTCGTGAATAAAACCAAGAAATGCCACGGCAAGCAGGTAGAGTAAAATGAGAAATACGGTCGACATGTTGCCCTTCATGTTAGGTGGCTTTAAGCTGGTATCTTTCAGCACTGGTGTGAATTGTGTTACATCTTGGATAAAATCGGACATCCAGAACCAAATTCCAGAAGCTTTTACCGCATGCATTCTTCTAACAAACTTTTGATTTCCAGATGACACAAAATGAAATCCAATTGAAAGATTTGAATACGATTCCCGACCGACGTTCACTATAAATTTTGGATTGGCTTTGAAAAATCGCGAGGCATATTGATTTGCTTTAAATGCAGGCAACAAAAGCGCAGACTTTGAGCACGACTCAAGGTGATCCCATATGGCACCTTCTTGGGATTGAACCAACAACGCGTTTAATTCTTCTTCCTTTGATAATATGGCGTAATAACCCCGGATAACTAATTCTCCAAAGATACGACTAGCTGATTGTTCAAAACGTTTTGTGATGTTTGGGTGCAAGGATGTGTGCTTTTCTATTGTCGTCAACAAATTTGCTTCCGTCCCGGTAAAATTCAAAATACTAGACCATTGTGAAACCTCGGAATACGCCACAGTAGAGTATTGGGATTTGAATAATTCTACAGAATGCCGCGATGTTTCCGGGAAAGGGATATTTCCGTACTGAAGAGAGGAATTCCGAATCATCATTAAACTACAGAGGATATTAACTGATCTGGTGTAAATTGTGAATCCATCGGCCACTAGTTCCGAAAACTTCGTGTACGGAATATGTTCCCTGGATGCCACCATCTTGTCGATATTTGTGCTCTTGAATCCCGCACTTATAACAGTAGCAACCAAGAGCGTTGACAGAATAATAATTCTGAGTGTGTCCTGTTTCAACAGATCGTCCGGAAATGGATTACCTTGCTCAAGTAAAAGTTTCATGAAATGAACCAGACGTGAAAATATGTCCAACCGTTGGGACAATTTCGTTGACACCATAGCACTAATCCTCACAAGAAACATCAATGATATCAAGATACCCAACCATACATAAATGTCGTAAATTTTTACCAGTTCATACAACCGGAATTGCTTCATCCCTTTGTCTCCGCCACAGCTCACAAACGCCAAATTGTGAACAAGCTCTTTGTAAGAGAGATGAAATGCTTGCGCGTGCTGTCCATCCACAGCAAAAAAGTTGATTCCCGTCCAATCATCAAGAAAGACTACTTCAGGTTTCAGTGGGAGTGGTTTTCCATTTTTGCAGTAGTTGTATGCAAGTACGGCAGTAGAAAATGAATCCGTTGAAGCGTTTGAGATAATATCAAAAAGTATTGAGGCGACTGCGGATGCAAACAGATCATCAGGTTGAAAACTCTGCTGTCCTGCGGACAATGTTCTTCCAAAATGACTGAAAGGTGCAATACGCTCACATGCTGACAATTTCTTCAGAAAATTTGTTATCGGCGACTTGAGAAAAACGCTACTGATGGGACGGGGAAATATTGCCCAAAGTGTTTCCTCTTCTTTGATGTGGAAACTATTAAAAAATGGTGTGCTACTCGCTCCACTGACACAAGTCCAACCCATTCTTAAAGTATGTTTACCATGTTTTTTATACTTTAGTAGCTGGCAGATGCTAACAACTTGAAGCATTCCTGTTTCGGCTGATGTGTGGGTATTGGATATTGGCACCGCCAGTGAGTGACCAAACATAACGCTAAACAAGCGTCAGCTAGCTTCTTCAAAGAATTTTGGTCGTCTAATCGCCTGCATGTCCAAGGGAAAATGGTCGTGGCTAGCAAATATGTGAATTTTAGGGATACTACGTGATTCCAGCATTACACGTTCCATTTCGGATAATTTGCTTTTGTCGTATTTAAACGCTGAAATGTAATTCATCTTCTGAATAATTGCATTGGTTATCTGGACGGATATTTGTACCTCACATGTCCAGGGTTTCGTTTGAGAAGCATACTTGTAAAAATGCAAATTAATACATAATTCGTTCTCGTCATACTGGTAGCTCCTATTGAATGAATACAGCGCCCAATATTTGGATCCCTTACAGTTAGACGTGCTGCCATTTTCCGAATATATGGTTCGATTGATTTCCAGAAACCCAAATGGGCCCCAGATAAATCGGTAACGTCTGCGCTTATGTGCGTCCATGTCAATATCTATTACCGCCTGAGCACGCCGAAGAATAGCGCTTTTATGTACCCATTCGATATCCAAGTTTTGAAAGTTATCTATTACTACCTGGCGGTTGTTCCCATTAAGATAATACAGAAGACTGGAAATGTTGAATAGCATTTGACTGTCCGTTGCGAATTTTTTTCCCACCGTTGCCAGGCTATCAACTTGTTCCCTGTTTTCAATGTCAAGCCCATAAGCTGGAATATTGACTAGGGACGTAATGACACATTGGCGACAAATTTGATATGTTTGGCAGTTGAAACTTGGGGCGGAAATGAGACCGATAGCTTCTGCAAGTAGCACAAAATTGAGAACATTCTTTTTTGCAAAACGCATTTTTGAATTTACTTGTAAAAGTAAAATCAGTCACCTTAAATTGTACACTGTCGAGATTCAAGATAAATTCGACGAATTCAGTCTCCTTTACGTTGTGAAAAATAGTTAATATTTAAAATGCATGACTTATAAAATAGTTTTTCACTGTAGGGATTTCGATCCAATTCGCAGACAATACGTTTATCCATGATTTGTAATTAAGTGTATCTTTGAAATGGTCAACGCAGGCACAATTTGTAAATTTGACGGTTAACTGTATTATTCGCGCGTTTTGTTTTGATAAATCAGAATATCTTTGAATGCGCCTGAAATAATAATTCACGCCAGACTGAAGTACACTATATCTGACAATATCTCTAATTGAGCTATTATCCCACATGATTATGCTTGAACCATAAGAACTATCACCATAAGGCAACGCATACTATAGACAAGTGAGAAAAATATTGATTGTACCTCTTCTATCCAATATATTGAAAGCATATTGTAAAAAGCCGAGCCTAATTTTCGATATGAGATTCGGATATTTTGGTTGGCAAGCTGTGTTCATGTAAGCAATGTCAAATGATACTGAATTATTTATTTGAAGAGGTAGATATCCTTGCAACGTAAAGTATAAACATTTTGATAACTCAAGTGCGACTTGTTTCCATGCCGATATAGTTGACATACCCTATGCTTATTTAACAATATCGATTTCGATAAGATTAAATAAGCATGCACGCATAGCCGTTGTATTGAACAACCAAGGAGTGGAATCTGTGGCGTCTTATATTTTCAGTACAAGTTTTAGTGAACCTAGTAATATTTTCATGTAGACATTCTCTAATACCTTCAAGTAAAATTGAAATGACTAATTAAAGAGGTACATATCCTGTCAACGTATATCACTAGAGTTTGTTTTAAAGACTATATTTTCTCGAATTTGTGGAATACCCAATTATGTCCGTCATTGCCATTTAATCGATAAGCGATAGCCAACGTTTACATTGCATCCCTTTTCCATCTGAAATTGAGTAAACCTTCATATACTTTTTCTTTTGTAAATTTGACTGAACGCCGCCAGCATTGCTCGTGTGAACACGATATTTCTTATAAATAGGCAAGTGCAGATTTAGTATATTGATAATCTGTTTGGGAATATTGATTTTGGCGCCATTTGATAGTTTTAGGATTCTGAAAATCAACATCGAGAACTTTCATTAATCAAATTTGAAATGCTTTGTCTGCCGTGTATATTAAAATGTGAGTTCTACTGTTTCACAAAAATTAGCGCTTTGTAAAATTAACAAGAAGACGCGGGATGAATATTTTGCAGACATTTAAACACGTTGAGTAAAAATTTGCAACAGGGAATACTACATATTCCTAAAAGATATAACACGAATGCGAAAAATTCATTTAGGTTAGCCAAAATTAGAAACAAGGACACAATTGTTTACCCTACTGAAACAAAAGCTCCGAAGCCAGTAGTAGTTTGTTATTGGCACCCAACGTACACATCAATATTGTTCAAGCCGTCGTATGATAAAAATACACTTTTCCGCCTAATATACTCTAGCAAATGCGTCCAAAGGTTAATGCACTATCGCTTGGTTTTGTTTTTCCATTTTTACGGAAATGTATGTATGAAACTATCAGCTGAATCGGATCGTAGAGAACGTCGCGAGTAGTTTTAGGTTAGTGTTCAATTGGTTCCATTTTTCAAGCTCCGATTTCGTTATTTCAAAGCAGAAATTTTCAATTTTGCCTTAGGCTGTAAACAGCTTTAGGGGTTACACCGACTTTCTGGATATTACATATACCTTTTCTATACACAGATATGACTGCTGAGCACCTGACATCAGTAAATGTATCCATTTCACAAATAACATTTTTAAGGCGTGAAAGTTCAGTGAAAATTTAGAAATGAATGACTGTAATGTTTTCACATTTCTCGTTGCGGAATGGCTACTGTAGAAAAGAAAATAAGTGGCCTGACTTGTAACTGAATAAAAACAATGGAAAACGTATATACATTTAACATATTAATAATGTTTGAAGGATGAAGAAAATAACTATCTGCTCAGCCGATTGTGTTAGTTTCATATGGGCGGCTAATGACGGGGTACGCCACGAACCTATATTATTATAAAATGGTAGTCCCGGATTGATATACATGTTGAGGCGTTGTTATAAATAGAGCGATTAAGTCGGCTTAAAAATAAATCCTGGAATTTTTTATCTACGACACAATTATTGAAACCAAGAAAATAAATGAAGAAAAATCGGATTGTCGGTGTTCAGAAAAGTTTTCAATTTCTAATTACTTTTCAAACTACAAGGTTGTTGTTAGCAAGCATATTCATTATTTCATTGAAATTAAATACAGGTCACTGTAATTTATCTCATTGATATTTTCACTGCGTGTCACCGACCTAAGCTGTGTGTATAATTGAAGATATGAGCATTTGAAGGAAATTTTATTACAGCTAGAACTTTTCGATTTAGCTGGAACTAAAAGTATTCAAAATTGCGTAAAATACAGAAAAACTTAGCGGAATTGAACCTAAATACAACTTATACATATTTGACAAGATGGATAAGATGCGATCTGATGTAAAATTGCTTTTACCCGTGTCACATACACTCTGTGCGGCATCCATGTTCAGCATATGGAAATTAAACATTGTATTTATTTTATTTTAAATCCGGCTTGTGTAATGCAATAATTTATGGTGACTGTAGACGTGACTTATAGTTTTAAAATTATCGAAGCGTACAACCTGAATACTAAAATTACGTAATCAGATCGAAGGCAAATTAGGCAAATCTAATCATTACAACATTCTACTTTCCCGCAGGGTTACCTCAGGACCCGAAAACACTGAAATGCATTCAATATTTTACAGAATTGTTAACAAATCAGGTAATATTTATATTATATCTGAAAATAACATGATATAATCCAAAATAATTATTGTGCACTGTAAACTTATTAGAAAGCCATTAAGGAATTTCAAGTTTCAAATTTTATTTTCTCTACTTTCAGGTGTCAATAACTCAAGATCATTGATAGCGACGAAGTTACTGGTGTGGAAAAGCACACAACGCGCAAATGAATTAAATTCGTGGCACATACATATGCGTTCCTATAAGAAACATACTTTTCAAAACCGATTTGTTACGTAAGTTTCCCATTTCATTAATCTTGCATACTTCTAGTCCGACAACCTACCGACTTGAAAACGTTATACTAATTGTTTTGGGGAAAAATTTCCAAAATGTATTCAACGGGAATGACAGTATCCATTAAACGTAGGATCAGACTACCGCAAAGAAAAATGTGTGCCCGAAAGCGAAAATTAAGTGCGATAGATGGAATACATGTCCAATATTTAGTTAACAACTGGTTCGATTGCGGGCGGCTAATGAAGTAATTATGTTTCGAAATATTCATTTAGTTTCTGTGATACCTGCTAACTATTGATCACCTGGAATCGCAAAGGAAAATCTCGTGCGAACTTACCACGTCTTAGCAGCCTAGCAAATCGTGCAACTGCTACTTCAGTCGAATCAAATATATTACTGCCATTCGGAATTCAACATATCGCATTAATACTATGTAATTCTGATACACCAAACGGCTCCAGGCTTATTCTCACCAAAATTCCCACCTGGATGATTCCCCCAGCAAATCTCCACCATGGGTGATTCCCACCGCGGAAAATTGCCACCACGGATTACTCCCCCCCCACCTATCATACCCGACACTCATTAATCCCACCATTTAATAGTTCACAATTTATATTACACCAATACGTATTTCTCTAGTGATTAGTGTCCCCTCTAAAACATAGATAGCTTGCGTATCAATTTAACCATACCAATATTAGTTAATGCCGGGGCATTGACAGAAACTTGTTAAACGATATTCGTGGTATAACATACTTCGCCGGGTGTGATTATCAATATACACTGCAGTACACTTTATATGGCGAAATATTTAACACAAACATATAACAAACATTTTTTAAATAATTTCTTTGAATTTGAAGAGATTACATTTTAGGTTGGTCGAACCCACCGGAACCAAAATAATTAATTGAAATTACTTTGGTGTTGAATATATTAATTAGTTTAATAAATTAATTTTGTATTCATCTTGTCTTAAATTTGGTAAAAATGTACTTCACGAAAACATATATCTGGAATTGTGGAAATCAGTCTTTATGCTGTTCCTATTAAAAATTAACTGTTCCTTAATTGAACACATGCATGTCTATGAATGGTCTAATCGCCAAACAATTGCACAGCAGTTTTGGTACGAATAAATATAAACGAAGGTACGATTGATCTTCTTGGTTGAATGGTATTGTGAGACCTTTTATTAGACTGGCCTCGTGATGATGTGAGCGGGAAGAGGACGGGGGAAAGATGGGGAGAATAAATGGGGAAACGTGACGAGAAGAAGACTTAACTGATTATACTTTCATTGACACCCAATACGAATGACTAACTTATATTGCGGATTTAAATTAAATGAATCGGGAACTTCCCGACAAGAAATATGATATATACTAAAAGGTTTCCTAACGGAAACAGAAGACTGGGAACGCAAAAAGATATTGGAGGAGCCGAGGAGTGCCTGTTATAACAGTGCATGCATATAAAATAAGTGTTATAAATTATATTCCCAGTTTGTCTAAATTTGTAATGTTTGGATTACATATTAATCTCGAGTGCACGTCAATCTCGTGTTTATCCACGCATTTGATTGACAGAAGTTGGAAGCCGTTATGTATATGAAGATCATTATATTTTGACGTAAATTATTCGGTACTGCCCACAGTTAGAAAGCCGTATTTAAGATACTATGGTTATGAAAAACACTATTCGTGGAAATATTGTTTAGTAATATTCATGTTTTAAGGTAAAACCGAATGAAACTAAATGTCTTACGTAATACTGCGTGAACTACAACTACAAACTACTTTCAGAATTGATTACAGCTAGACACTAAACAACTACAGATTGTCAATTAAACGACAACTAACAATTAATAATACTGTTGACAACTCATATTTGGTATTTATATAAACTTCTATCTACAATTCCACAAGTAGCATCTGCACAGTAAGGTCGTTAGCAAAATCGATACAGTTTAAAGGAGTCAAATTGTCAACAAAGTTGAGCGACCCAAATCTAACTTTTATGTGGGAGCAACTTGGATAGATTCTCCGAAGCAGCTTCATTTCCATCCTGTTTGCAATTTTTGTATGAACATGTCCTCGGAACTGAGCAAGGTTTTCCTTGGACTGCGAATAAACTTGAGACATGCCACCAAGGAGGGTGGTCAATATTAGGGTGCAGTTTATTACTAGATAAGCGCAGAGTACTATTTTGACAATCTGATCCTCTTGATATATCGTCAACGTCTTGACAAGGGCTGCCAGGGAGAATGACTGAATGGCGATTACGGCAACTATAAACCCAATCAGTAAATTTTGTATAATTTCGTTCATGTAGATGGAGAGTATCTGCAGTGTTCGGTAGTACTTGGTGAATTCACTGGATGGAACTTCATGGGACACATAATCTGTCAGAAACCTAATGCAAAAATTATATAAATAGATCAGACAGTTAACATGTAGATATACCTAGAAGATTATGACAAGTAAATCTTACATTCGTAAATACTCTCGAATTGTGGTAACGCATATAGTCATAACAAAGCTACATAATAGCCCAACAAGATTTATTCCGATGGAAAACATCCAATGGTTGAGAAGGAGCACGGCAAGTTTTGGCATACAGTTTGCTAAGACCTGCAAAAGCCTGTTTTGGGTGGGCTGGCCCAAATTTTGTTTGGAAAAGCATTCCGGTAGAACCCAATATCCTACAATTCCAAATTTGCAGGGATTCGTCCAGTGAAAGCCATACAGGTATATAATGGGAACAATCCACGACGCACAGAACATCAAATATGCCACGACGGTGTTAATGATGGCAAGTTTCCCCGCTTTCGGACGTGAGCGAGAATTTCGTTCTGGTAGGATCTTGGGATACGACAGGAGCCCGTTCACGAAGGCGCAAATCGGTTCCGAATATTTCCAGCATGTTTGAATGTAACACTGCCCTGAAAAATTACATGCAAGCCAGAATCCGACGAGGCATGTGTAGCTTAAGGTGTGACTACTCGGGTTGGCAACTGCTAATTCGTAGATTCCTGCACCAGCCAAGAGAAGGAACAGCAGCAAATGCAAACGGCGTTTTTGTTTGAATGTATGCTTCCTTACTTTGATATTCTTGTGCATTTTTAGGGAACACGTTTCCCTATCCCAGTATAGCAAAGTTCCACCCAAGAGCTCAGCCGTATTACAAACCAAACGAAGGAATTTCAAGTGTTCGTGAAGCATACTGAATTGTTATGCAATGCAGCATTAAATCAATGAATTTGATTTCTCCGAAACCCGACAGATATGGTTTATTTTATATGATCCAAAGTTGATATCGAATTACTTGAATAGTTTTCTAAGATTAGTACAGAGCGATGAAACTCTTTCCCATATCTTGCTTGATACTCATTTGACGAATGAAAACTAAGAATAGTACGTAGTCGTGGAATGGTGACGTGATAACATCATGTGCACTTCCGGGAAAAATAATCGTCAGCCCAATATTTTCTTGATGTCAATTTATCAATTTTTGACGTCCTACGTAGCTAAGGGGAGCTTCCTATTGGCAATAACACGTTTCCTCGTCTTCAATTATTCCCCTTAAAATGGATTTTGCTCTCTAGGAAGTGGGTCATATTGCTCGGTACTGTTGCTCCGTTGTGAAACTTCCTCGCTATTAATATATAATAATAACCTTTCAGGAAACCGGTTTTGCAACAACCAGCATTTCCGCGTTTTACCCATACCAATACCGAATCATTACTTCAACTACGTTAATGATAATACTTGTCAAGTGGGAAAATCAAGATAATTAAACGAAACCACAGGGGAATATTGATTTCAATAAGGAAAAGCTAAGCATTCGTCAAAATTATTCATGAATTATAGTGGTTGGCACCTCCCCCGTGTCCATAGTCACGGAAGACCAAACGCCACAACATAACACGTAAATAATTATACGATGGAGTCGACAATAGCTTTTAGCTATGAAATTAAAATTGTCAACTGCGGCTTTCTTCTTCCCACGACCAATCAAAGTGAACATGTAAAATTTCAAGTTTTTGGATGGCGCTATGCATAAATGATTAGGGAAAGTAGAAAATTCAGAGACGATGTTTTATTCAAATAGCATAGTAGTTTCCGCATTCCATAAACTGTACTATTACAGAGCGACCATTGCAATGTTCAATTACGACAATTCCTCAATTAAACAATTCAAAATGTACAGGGGCAGCTAAACGGTGCTGTTAGTTGCAAAATTGAGGAATCGTATACTTGGCAAATCTTGCTTGCATTAATGCCTAGATGTACTTGAGCAACACCAATATAATTGCTTCATACACTAGAAAATTCAAGAAGCTCAAATCGGTTACCCTATTATTAATGGTTACCGCACCAATGGAAATCCTGGCAATCTAGGTGTACTTCAATAGAGTTGATTAAAGGGTTTGACCGTGTAGGGAAATTTGAAAATTAGGCATTGCCATGAGCACTATACAGTGTAAAACTTCCGTAATTTGATGGTTATACTGACTAAAGTTGAATTCTGCACATATCTAGCTATGGAACCCAAGACAATAACATGAGTATAGCATTCTGCTATTTGATTCGGGTTTAATTATACGGAATATACAAAATTGCATATTCTCGAATTGAATAACAAAAAGATGTCATTTGGCACTGAACCGGCACAGTTGGATTTAGCACTATATTAATTAGGACAGTAATTTGTTGAATTTCGTCGTGTACGCTATTTACATATCTTCGGCGATCGGATTTTGAGTGTTTGAGATGTGTGATAACCATGGGTGCAGTTGGTGATCCATTTAAATCTGATTGGCGAACAAGAGTTGTACATATTAAACCAATGTGGAGATCATGATTTTACGGATTGTGCGTCCAACTGGTGCCAGAGATGAGCCATTATCATAATCATGGCTCATCATTACAGTTTTAGTTTTGGTAAATCTTGACGTCAATATGTTTACATGTTAATTACTGGCCAATAAAACAGTACAGCAGGTACGTTGCCATGGGTGACCTCTCTGAAGGATTACGAGTCGCAATTGTTTAGGATTTAATGATTCATTTTATCTCTTAATGCTCACCGGGCACTCATGGATTCTAAACTAATTTATTCTGATATGTAACGAAAGAGGCTGCAACGTATGAGGTTTCACTATATCATGATTTTGAACGAATAGTGCTGGTATAACCACTTATGTATATATGCATAAAATGTTAATGAATGTAAATTTCTAGTTTTATTGGATCATTTCTTCTGCTTCGACACTATTGTTAGATTGGCTTAAATACCGTCAGGTGATTACTTGAAAATCTACATGTTAGGACAACTACCCAATCGGAGATCCAGTGTTCGATTACGCAACTTAACAATGCCCATTCTCCGAAAATTCTCGGTAATAATATTAAAGTAGTGCCGGATGCCATTTTGGCTTATTGCCAAAAGGAGCGACAACATTTCATTGATGCTGTGGCCCATAAATACTCTTTACTTTCAGTAGCATTTATTCACACATTTCGCGAACGGATCGCCATGAGCCTCCAACAGTTCTCCTTAATATCAAATGAATTGCTTACTTATACTGTCATTTCCCTAATTGCTCTTCGAAGGAATTAAAAATTAGCTATCGTATTAGTAATTTTGATACATTTAGGAGACACGGTATCTAGCTATTCATTTATCTTAATTCATTCACTAACTAGGTATTCATCTGAAAGCACTGTATTACTAAATAAAGTTTTAATACACAGACATTACAATTCCTGCAGAATTTATGTAAATGCACAACATGTTTTCAATTGAAGCGAATGTATGATTTCCTGTGCAATCATCCACAATTAATATTCTCACATTTAATTTTCGGATTTTCTGGAATGCATTATCAATCTTCAGATGACAAACTCATTATCAATGAAAAACATTGTATGAATATGTCAAAGCAAATTCTAGACTTAGCACGGTAGACATTTTGAGCACCTACCTATTAATTGAATGGATCTCACCATATAAAGAAGCCCATTGGTGTATACTACTTACAATCAGTATGTACCATGTTCCATATGACTGTCTTTTTGACTCAAGTTTGACTGCTTTCATACTCAAACTGGCCCAGCAACATAATGTTGGGTCCGTATTTCGAATACAAGCAGAAACAGATAGTTGAAAATGATCGGAAACAGGACGATGATAGACGAAACGCATTTCAAACTGTATAAGTATACAAACGTCAGGACCGGATATTCATTGAATTTTACGTAGAGATCAAACACCTTTGCGAATATAAACCTGCTTGAGTGACTCGATAACGACTTTAAGTATACATGTTCACTCAAGTATAAGCCAACATAACTTATTTCTACTAATATATCTGTCCTTGGAAATACTACCGCAAACTAAATTACAATAGGATATGAAAGGGTCGATGCACTCCAATACCTATGTGTTCCAGATACCATCCTATATGTCACTTGTCAAGAAAACATCGAATAATAATATTAAAACATTGCCTGATTTCAAATCCCAAGTTCGACGGGGTTTAAATTGCAAGCACCTCTCCTGTCCATATTAAACTTTCTACACCGCCTTTGTTAAGTTGTACGGCCCAACCGTTAGGGATTGATATGATTCGAGCTTCTACGCTATGCTCATTATCTCAATGAAACGAACGTAAATTAGTTTTATGTTCAACATTGTGGCGTTGTGGTGCTAGCGGGAAACAGAAAATTCACGTCTATATACGGCACGTTTATATTGCGAAATTTCATAAATACGCCGTAAATTTACCATTGTACTGTATGATAAGTCGGAGGTATTTACGCAGTCAGTACATTGGTAAAATAATAGTTTATGGCATTTCCAATAACATTTGATGACATTTTAAATGTTGTGGCAATTTTACTTCTGATCATGAATGCTTTCTTTTTTGGGAACGAACGACTGGTTGTTCGAAAAGCTTAAGGAATTTTAGCGGGAAAATCTGAATTTGTTGGTTTTAAAGCTGTACCAGAATGTGGGATGTGAAAGCTTACATTGTATCTATAGTAATTTGTGCTTTTTATGGATCCGGTCTCATGTTTAAGAGAGGGAGCGTGAAAGCTAGAAACTTAATCCGGAAATGCATTTTAACTTTCATTAAAGGGAAAGTACGGAATTATATGTTTGTGTGTGTTGAGTAAGAATCATGTTCTGAAAATTAGTAGAGTCGTGGCGTGACGCGATTACAAGTGAGACACACATAAATATATGTGTTATATATTGTGTTGTATATGTATAAGGCTATAATAATTTACAGTAATATAAACGCCCATTAGAATGCATATACAAATATATGCTTGTGGAACGGTTTTATGGACTTTTCGCGAAACGATGCTGAAATCGAGATGGAAATTATCGTAGTGGGACAAAGGCAAACCACGAGTATCGCCGTGTAAGTAGCAGCACTATCGTGTGAACTAGCAATGCATAATAAAAACTTTATTTCTATTCCGGCATTTTCGTTACTACATTTAAATCGTGATCTAATGAGTTATAAGTGAATGCAGTCGAGCGGAAACAATGTAATGTACCCAGAATTGATGCCCTCGTGGTATTTGGACGATACGCTATGGTACGTAATGAATATATTCAAAGCATGACGATGCATGGTGTTACATGTGCCATTTAGACATTATTGTAATCAATAGTTTGCTTTTAACTGGTCAATTTAGTTTATAATTATCTTGGGATGTCTAAAAACTCAGTATAAATGTTGGAACTTCGACAACCAATCATTTCACTTGTCAACATTATTGTGTTGTGATGTACCAAAATAAAGAATGCTTAGCCTCCAATGTTTGTAGTCTTTGAATACTGCACTGAAGGTGAGTCGGTGCATTCAAAGCCCAACTGTTTTAGGTAATATGAAGTTGCACGTCAGCAGATTTGGTAATTTATGAAATAGATGATCACATGGGGTATTGGCGGCACGCAAAGTAATGTCGTAAAACTTTGTTTGTATGAGCATATGAAATTACCATCGTTGATATGGAGTTTGGTAAATTGCTTCCGCATTGCCACGTCTTGTGTATTATAATTTGCTCAAATGTTACTGTATCTTCCATGTCATTTTCACCAGTTGAGTCGCCCTTACTTATTGATCCATCAGGATCAATAAGTTGTTTGATAATTCGATTATGTCCCACACAAATACCAAACGAGTGTGTTGAGCCGGTAATGCTAAGCATTTTATTCACTGTTTTGTTTTTTATGCGTCAAGCCGCATGTAGTACCTGGGGGGGTCCGCCAAGGAACTAGTTGTTGGTCTGAGCCACACCTATGATGTTTTACTTGGGTTCTCCCATGGAGTCCTCACTATCGTCATTTGAATTTGTGACCATTATTGGAATGAGGAAAAATAGTTTACATTCTATTTGATTATGCAATAGAAACATTGAATATAGGGTTCCTGAGATATTGGGACTTACTTTTTAAATTAATTAGAAGATGGTATTCATTCTTGCCAATTAACTTATAATTTTTAATTTGTGATACGAATCTGTTTATTTTAAATGGTTTGTAAAAAGCAAACGATTTCATCCACCCCGGTAAATTACCATCGAGCCAGGGCATATCTGTAAAACGTACAATTACGTTTTTATTAGAAAATTAAATCTTCAAGTTAACTAATATGTACATTCTTCCACGGTGCCATACTCAGAGAAGCCAAGATCATTCGGACACTTCTCTTTTCCGATCAAACTTCCTGTTATTGACCTTGAGGACACGTGCCCTAATTCCTGTCTAATGTGCAAAATATGTAATGCTAATTGGCATGACTTCTAGCAGTTTAGAGCAATTGGCATGTTAACCAACTACACCCAAATTGATGTGTATGAAACGTGTGCTGGTTTTTGTATTAACCAAAGATGGAAGCCGACTATGTATGGAATACATTTATGCATGTTTACTCATCTAATTATCCATTCACATTATTTTATTTGGAGTCTAGTCACACGGAAAGAGAACTTGTCATTGCTGGCTTGGTACAAACCTTTTGCATGTATGTTATAGTTGTAAATTCCATCAAACATATTCTCATCTTCTACACGCGAGGATAATTTAGGTCGGCATAATATGCATTGGGTGCTTTAAGTAAGGTAAGTCGCTTCGTGTAACAAATTTGTCAAGTAGGTAGTAACTCAGCCTCGCCCAAAACTGTTATCATGATAAGTTCTTACGAAAAATAAAAAATAAGGGCATTTCCTAGGGACGCATCCCACATAACAAACGTATTTTCTGTGTGTTCTCAAGTCGAAAGCAGAACGTCGTTTTCATTGAAAGCTAATACTTGATTTATTTCACAATTATTTCTCTTTGAATTGGAACTCCATGGACTCTTACCGTTCAATATGATAAAATTAAACAGATCGGAAACATTTAGAAACTTATTTGTTTCTGTCATATTCATTGTGTCTCAGGTGTCAAATGTTACACAAGCAATAGGACATGTCAGCACCACAAACGGTGAAGTATATAGCCCGAAGATATGGGAGAGGGTACGAAAGCCCATCGATCAATACCATAGGCCTAAAGTAAGATAAAAATTATGTTATTTTGTTCTTGCAGATTCCAAGACCCAAATGCCACCCTCACCCAATTCAAATTTCACTGATATTGTCGAAAGAGAGTTAATTTTGAACCAAACCAGGGCAGATTACAACTTAGCAAACAACCAACTTTGTCCGAGGAACATTAATGAATGGACAGACAGGGACGCCAGTTGTACTTATTTGATGACAGATGTAAACGGCACTATAGATTTTCCGCCTCCGCAGCATATAGGAACAGATTTCCAAAACAACAGTGATGCATGCGTATGGATTATATGTGCAAATTCAAACAAACAAATCATACGCCTTGAGTGGGAGGATTCTAACCTTGCACATGCTCCATTAACGCCATGTTACCATTACGAAATTGTGGTACGGAGTAACATTATGCTGTTTCCTAACGGCTCTACAGAATTTAAAGATGATGGACTAGATTGTACGTTATACAAACCATACTTTCTGCTGACGACTTAAAATATACTTAAATACATAAGATAAATGCCCAAAATAATATATTGGTGTTGATCTATTCCTACAGTTTACTGCCTTCATCAATTACCGCCACCGACCACATCGAAAAGTTCCGCCATTGTCGTGTAATTTTTTCCTCTAAAAAGTGATCCCTGGTTTCATGATCGACATGAGCGGCTTTATTACAGATTTCGGGCCCGATTCTGGATTCTCGATAAAAATTATGGTAACCATACTGCACACCCAAATACTGCAAGTATGATAGAATTTCAAGTCAAGTTTAATTAGTGATTTATTAAAGGTTGCCATCACAGTTTTAACGGTAAAAGTGGGAACATTACAACACCCGGCTACCCTTCGTTGCATGTTTTTGCCCATCCTTGCACTTGGATAATTACGGCAGAATTTGGGTATCAAATACAGTTAAATTTAAGCGAATTGTCGTTTGCACGAGATGGATGTGAGCTTGGACATATGGAATTCAGGCAAGCTTGTGTACAAACCCATGAATCACGAAACAATTGAAATGAATTCGAACTTTACTCAAAAGTGAGATTTAATCCACAGAAGCGGTCAAACCTCCTCCTCAACATTATTGGATCGTATTTGCGGTGGGGATATATTTTCTCCGACGTTTGTATCTGATTTGCACCTTCTCTGGTTACAATATTTTTCTGTGTTGCCGGACAATGCATTGAGGATTGAATGGGATGCACAATCAGAAGGTGAGTTTATGTAACTAATACTGTCTTTTAAAACCAATTGCATAAAATCAATGTCTTAGTGTGTATATTTTGAAGGTTGTGGAAGAACTATTACCAGAGCCAGTGGTTTCATTAACTCGATCGGATATCCAGATACAATACGTGGGATGGAAATGTGCACTTGGAATGTTCAAGTCAACGTCGGTCATTCTATACGAATAGAGTTTTTGGATGTAGACTTGGGGTTTGCAGTTTTAAAAGTTGAAGACTGTCATGAATCAAGCATTAAGGTTGGAAAAGTCCTAACTTATAATTGTTTTGAAGATGACTTACATTAAAGTGGTCGGTCAGTGACCATCAGTGCATATTTATCAATGCGTTTTAGATTTATGACCCCTCTCTTACTGGACGATCTCTCGTAAAAGTTTGCCGCCAAAGGCAACATACATTCTTGGTTTTTCGAGGGAATCGGATTGTCATAGACTATTCGAATTACGGTGTAGGGAAACATACAAACCACCGATTCCTCCTACATTACGTAGCAGGTATAGCGACATGAGCAAATACGAATGGATTTTCAAGTTACTTGCAGCAGCTTTGCTGATCATTTCTCAAATTAGCTGATCTACACATGGTTGAATAGAAACAGGTTAAGGTTTTCTAATAACAAATTGCATCGCGGGGTTGATTACATGACACCAAATCCGACGGGGGGAAATCCTCGGACAGGAAATCCCCGACAGGAAATACTACGTCATAGAATCCTCGGACAGGTAATCCTCCAGTACGACATGAAATCCTAACAATAAATACAATGACATAAATGCAAATGTCGAACTGCGCAAAGAAGCGACGAATTTGAACGTTTGAAGCC